>WEKY01013484.1:5291-17400 GCA_013390045.1 Picathartes gymnocephalus | reverse complement strand
CCTCGGCCTTTCCGCTGGATCTCCCCTCGCAGGCTTGTAGCTCCAGGCGTGCAGTTGTTGGCGATGCTGACATTTCTGTACTAAAAGCAAAGCTGACTTCATCAGTAGTAAATACAGCCTTGTTGTTATTTCAAGTAGCTGCACATTAGTTTCTACTGAACTGAATTCAGTGTTCGAAGAAAGAAGAAAGAAACATCGCCCATGATTATAGATAATTTTAAATTAAATATTTTATGACAAGCAATGAGCTTTAATTTGTACTTAGCAGACGGCTGTAGCAAATTTCTGTAAGCACCATGGAAACGGAGCAGTAACTCTCAAGTTCGTGCTCCCATATCAGACGTAGTTGTTTGGATTGGGGTATCTTAGCTGTCATTCTGTCAGAAAAAAATCCTGCTGAGGAAACCAAGAAACCAGTCCTGGAAATCAGGTGATTGTTGCATGATTGATAAATTTTGACAGGCCTTTCTGAATTTTTCAAATGTAGTCCTTAGTCATTCCCTGGAAAGCCTGATGTACCAATAGCAAGTTCGACATTCTGCATATTTCTGAATATTTTTCCTTGTTGTTATTTATATTCTGAAAAGTAAGGTCTGGTTTGGTTTACTTTGTTTTGTTTGGACAAATAATTTGCCTTCTTAATTCTTTATTGTCAAATTTTTGCTGCTGACGCGTGTACTAATTTTGTTGGCTTATTATGTGTTCTTCAAGCTGGTGTTGTCACTGAAAGAAAAAAGGCTGTGTGACATGCAATTCCTTCCCTGTTATTTAATCCAAAATACTACTGCATCTTGAAGCAGCCCAGTGCTCTTAAGAATATGTGGGCTCTTAAGAATTATGTGAATAGCTAACATTTGCATTGTGGGTACTTTAAGGTACTCCTATTGCCAATCTCATAGGCATCACGTTGATTAAAGAAGCAATGAATTATAAGAATTTTTTATACACTGCAGAGGTGGTTTTTTATTCGTTTTCTCTCATAAAAGTTCACAAAAGCCGCATTTACTGGAAAGAACTCCATTTGTATTTGTGTTTCTGTAGGATGATTTTTTTTTTCTGTTTTAATCCTGAGATGTTAAGTATGTCACCAAAATATGTTGCTTATGCTAACTCTTCCGTCTCCAATATTTTGTATTTCTCAGTCCCTACAGAAGATGGGGTTTGTTTCTTAGTTGGCTGGTGTGGTTATGGATATGATATGATTCTGTATCCACTTTTACACATGCCTAATAGAACTACATAACATTTATTTTATGACTCCTTGTTTACATGTTTAAATGAAATAGTTTTTATATCACTGTATGCAATGGCTTTATTGACAGTCACTATTACAAACCTCCATGGAGAAATTTTAGTTCCTTGCATTCTTCCCAATGAGTAAATACAAGTAACAAGGACTAGAATAAGGTGTTCAAATTCTAAGCATATCAGTGAGAGCTGGAAATACTATTGATTCAGATTACCAAGAAAGTCAGTGGACTTCTGTTAACAAGACCAAAAGAGAAGATTTCCTCGTAATTTTTAAGTACTGAAGCTATGCAGAATTTCAGTCTGTTTCAGCACAAGCATCTTGCTGCCCAAGTACTGAATTAATGCTCTCACCAGGTCTCCTTGTGATCTGGTAAAGCAAGGAAGAGAGTTTGTTCTTAATTCAGCGCTGCTCAAAATATATTATTTCTTCTTAAAAAGCACACCCAGAACTGTTATGAAATTACTAAGTAATACAACATCTGGAGCAAAGAGGGCTCTTGGAAAATGCCTAGGGCTGCAGCTTCAGTTCTTGTAGGAAAAAAAAAGTGTGTTTCACAGGACTAAAAACTACCTTTTAAGAAGGTGTAAAAATAGATTAAGAACAAACACTATCTGTGTGACTAATACCCGAGTTGGAACCAGGAACACCTGATTTAAAACCAATATTGAGATCCCAGAAATTGAAAGTTCTGCTAAGAATCTCTGGGATTTGAGCTAATTGTTTTAAAAAAGGAACAAAGGTGTTATACTGCATACTGAATTACATTTAATGCCAGTTCACAGTGTCTATCTATAAACACAAATGAACGCACCTATAAGGAGTCCTGTTTATTCCTGTTGTTATTCTTGCTCTATAGCATGACTAATTCTTAAAGTGTTGTTGCACATAGTTTCTAGAGAATAAAATCAAGAGTCAAATACATAGTCATTTTTTACAATTCATGAGGATTTCTAACCTATTTTCTTGCAAGACCTATGTGGAATACTAAAGTTTTTGTATTAATTTTAAAAACTTCAGTGTGCAAATACATTTTATAGTTATATAACATATCTCACCTTAGAACTGAGCAGCTAATACAGCTCAGCAGCAATCAAACCTTTGTAACATATTTTTTTCCTAACACTTAGTTTGTGATTTAGTTATTACCCTGCAGACTTTCTTCAAAACCAGGAAATTCGGAGAGCAAAGTTCAGCAAATTACACTAACACAGAGCAGGTCTAGGACAGGGTTGGAACTGTTTCTCTGATGGGCTGGCGTATAATACTATATTAGTACTATGCTGTCTGCATTTTCAAGTTGCAGAAAATCTTGGATGTAGTCCACCAGACCATTCAGAATCTCTACTAATAAGGATACCAGTTTCCTTTAGGTTTTCACTGGCATCCTTGGAGTACTTTAGTTGCAGTCACCTGAGTCAATGGTAACAGCCTCTGAATATGTTATTTCCCACCTGTTTCTTTTCCCCAATGAGTTTCGGTCTGTTCACATTTAAAGGCTTCCCTTGGTTCTAAACTGTAGCAGACCCCCTCAACTGAGACTAGGATATAAAAATTTTTAACTTGAGTTTTTGAAATGGCAGCCCTAGGGATTGAAGTACCAGGATCGTTTAGTTACAACAACAACAACAAGGAAAGGCAAGTCTATATGCAGATAAAATGTAGCTTCCTTTGCAAGAGCGTTGAGCTGTAGTGGTAAATCAACATCAGGCATTTAAAAGTCCTATTTTAAGCAACCATCATAAGTAAGTTTATGTTAAATTTCTGCATGAGTGCAGTAAATTCTCTCCTTGGCATTGTTTCAGGAGGAATTTAGTAGAACTGTACTGCTACCACTGAACCGCTTATAGAGGTGTAACATGGCATAACACGGTTTCATTAGCAGCCAAATTACTACCCTTTCCAAGTATTATTGTTTTCTGTAATTAAATGTGATGGGTCTGAGCTATTTGTTCTATTTTTTTTTGCCCCCTCTGGGGCAAAGGGTTTCATCTGTTTATTTTCACTTTGATGCCCTAGGAACTTAAAAAATGAAGGGTTATCACCTTCCTGCCTCATCTAGTTACTGAAATTGCCCTCATTTTTTGATGTACCCCAGCACTTCCTAGATCCCCTGTAAATTCCATTAAAGAGAAAATCAGACACATATATCCCTTTCACTAGTCCCCATCTCCTAGAACTAATTTTCCTAATTTCTGCAGAAAATAGCACTTAGAGTAGGTTATGCTGACAATCTATTAAGCAGGTTAAGTCTCTCTTTTTCTTGCTCTTTTTCCCAGCCAAATGAAACAGTTTAAGAAGAAGACGTGAGTGAAATTCATGAGACCTGAGGTAGAAATTGAAGCATTTAAAAATATATATTACTTTTTTTTTAAGAAAATGCCTTTGAGTTAGAAAAAAACTGGCAAGTGAATTTTAGAAGTACTTTTAATCACATTTTAAAAGAGAGTGAAAAGTGCTGAGAAGAAAATTTAGTTAATCCTGGAAATTGTGATAGGCTATATTTCCCCCATAATTTAGCAGAGTAATGAACTCCAAATACTAATAAAAACAGAATTTAAAAAGTCATTAAATATTTATAGTGGTATAGTGATGCATCTGGGACAAGTGACAAAACTGATTAGCTCATGGAGTAGGAAACAATTCTGAAGGTAGGTGCTTGAAATATCTTTTTGTGCTGAATGCCTGATGTAGTCTAGGGAAGGAGAAATTCAAATAATGGTTCTGAAGCCATGACTAGCTAAAGACTTGTGAGCCCAATAGAAAGATATGCAAACTGAGATGTTTCATCATTGTGATTTGTCTGAATCCTATAAACCTATTAAAATACAAATTTGTTTCTTATAATTTGTTCTTGATATCAGTTTTCTTTCATTCAATAATGTGATGAAACCAGAATGAAAAAATTGTTTCAAAAGAATTCACCTTCTTGGTGATTTCCTTTTGTATGGCTCTCACCACGAGAATTGTTACCTTTAACAAGTGAGACATGATTTGCCACCGAGGCAGAACTGAGGTTCTACAGCAACAGTAAATGAATGTCACATATACAGAATCATGATTGTGATTCCTGCAATGGTAGGACTAAAGAAGGTAAATAAATGTACTCTTGAATTAACTAAAAGTATGAATTGAAGAGCAACATCTTGGTCAGTGAAAACACTACAAAACAGACTATGTTAAGAATAATAAAACTTACTCTGGCTAAATCAAGTTTTTGGACTCTCAAAAAATCATTACAGAAAAGTGATAAAATGAAGCCTGTAAAAATGTTGAATTACCAAAGTTTCCCACTATGATTAGTCATGCATGAGCCTTCTCATCTTTGTTTACAGTTTTGATTTTTCTCTACGTATCAGGTAGAAGCTTGCATTGCTCTTTTGCATTGCTTAAAACACAAATAAAACAGCTTGCTTGAATTTTGGCAGTTTGTGTGACAGCTGAGACTTCTGTTGTATCAACATGTGTCTTTTTTGCTATTTCTTGAAGTTCTCAGACAAGACAATTCTTTCAGCACACCCTAAAGAAAATGGGAGACTGCATTCACTACAGAAAGCAGCAGTAACAAATATTGGTGACTGTTCTCATGTAAGACAGAGATAATGTGCCTAATGGCATCACAAAATAAGTCCAGATATGCTTAGCTCCTGTAATTTTTAATTTCATGCATTTAATGAAGAGTAAATATGTTTGTGTTTAAATATATATCTCACAATTACGAGTACCACTCCCCTATTCATTCCTAGCAATGAAGATACATTTTTCCTTTAAGGTCCTTTAGTCCTTCTCCACCAAAGCAGACTAAACTGATTATTGACACCTTTTATTGGGCGGCCAAAGAACTCTGCCTCTCTACCTTCTTCCTTGCTTGCCTGTCAAGTGCCATCCTGCATAAATTCTCATTGCCACTCCCAGTACACAAGGCCATTTTGCACTCTATATTGTGCCAGCAGCATTCAGCAAAACTGTTTTCTCTCAGCTAGTTTCATTTCACAATCAGGATTACCAATCAGAAAGAAAGAGACAGCAGAGCAGAGCACTTGGAGTATGTCAACATCACTTCAAGGTCATTTTCAGCCCAAAAATCTAGTGAAACATGTTTGTTCAACACAGAGATACAAGGACTTTCTCGCTGTGAGATACCAGGCAAACCTTTCTTCTAACAGCTTTGCTTTGTGATCCTGCTGCTACTCCTTACTTCACTTGCTGCCCTGCATACTCTTTACTCCTTTAACCACAAACATTTCTGCTATTTAAATTCTTCTAGAATGCATGCAACCTGTGGAACTGCTCATCCAACTGGTCATCCAAGTGTAGAGAACTCTAAAATAAATTTTCTTTCCCTCTTTCTTCTTCCCAGGCTGTAACATTTAAACCTCAAAACTTCTGCTGGTCAGACTTACCAAAACTGGCTATTATAAACATACATTAAAATGGTCCCTGTATGGTGAGAGTGTATTATATGATTTTCTTATATATCGTGACTGCTTCTTTAAACAAAAATGCCTCTCAGACAGAGGATTAGGATGAGAAATGTTGCTTCTTGAGAAGGTTAAAGTCTGGCCCAGTGACTACATGCTGTGGGCATAGCGTAATGGAGTGAAATGGTGCTGCTGTTGATAGATCATGTTAATTTCATGGTTGGAACTAAAGGTAATCTCAGACTTCATTAAGAGATAAGAGAATACTCTTTGTGGGACTAGAAAGATCAGGTTTTGAAGCTAGTGATTATGATCCCAGTCATAATATACAGAGATATAGCTACTTCATAGAATCTTACTATCTCAGATTTGGCAGGGGGAGGGTGTTGAAGCAGCACAAGGTGTAAGTTGGTTTGAGAATGAAATTTACATGTTGGGTATTTATTAAACCACTGATGGCTCAGAGGAAACAAAAATAAACACTGATTTATTTAAGAGAATGATCTTGTGTTTACCCAAAGCCAAACAAGTCATTTTCTCTTAAGCTTTGTGCTAGCCACAGCTTCCCAATGGAATTCCAATTTAAATCTCTTATATAATCAGAGCACTTTCAGGGGAGAATTTGACCCTGAGGCAGGCAGGAGATCTGGACAGACTTGCTAATAGTCATGTGATAAAAATCGTCTTTTCATTAACACTTCATGAAGCACGGAGATTGCCTTTATACATGCCCTAGCTCCTATCAGAAATAGCCAAGCCAGAGATGAAAAGCATCCTTGTGCTCAAATGAAAAGGGAAAAGAAGACCCTAAGATATCCTATGACAGTCCTCCTAATGAGTTCCTCACAGGTCACCATTTAAAATGCCATCCTTTTCTCACCAGCACAGAAGTACAGGAGTACCCTGGACATTCAGGTTCTCATGCACCCTTTCTCCTCTTAAATGCAGAATACATTAGCATCAGTTACATTTCAGGGTCCCTAGAAATCAGTCCTTACACCCCAGGTGTTTATATGCAAAAAGAAAAATTAGCAAGTCTCATGATCCCTGGAAGCAAAACTTCAGGAGCTGGGAGAAGAACAGTTTCTTTCCTGGTTTTCCCTATATGGCATATCTAGTTCACCTACCCTGTCTACAGGTAGCCTGGTTCTTTAATCCCCTGTTTGACAATGGTAAGAGATTTATCCTACTTCACACCTGGAGGGCTAAGAATTTTTTGTATTGTTCTTTCAAACATGTTACTTGCATCTCTACACTTTTCCATGAAGTGTGGAGCAGTTTATGCAGCTTACATGGGATATAAAGACTAATAAGGTAGATTTTTCCTTCACACTGAAGTACTGAAAACAAAATATATATAAGTTATAGGTCATCTCCTCTTAATGGAATAAGCACCCGGGACATGAGGAGAAGATATGCCTCATCATTTTTATGACTAGTGAAAGAGTGATATTATGATCCAATACAACACTTGGTCATGGTCAAGCATTAACAAAAACTTATCAGTGGTAAAAAATTAAAGTGCCAATATATATTTTATAAAAATGTCTAAAATCGTAGCCAGTCTGAAGCAGATACTTTGAAGCTGGGGTGTGATGTGAAACTGGATATGTAACTAAATCAGTTATAATACTGTTCATTTTAAAATACTACTGAAACCACTGATAATGCAAAGATAGTGTTTCAAGGTAATGATGCATAGATTTCTGTCCTGTCTTGATAATTTTATACTGAAACAGAAAGAAATGAAAATATTTTCTTGTTTGTAAAGAGTTAAGTCTTTTATAAAAATCCATATTTGCAGTTAGAAATAGTTTAGCAAAAGATACTGTAGAGGGATATCTCTGTGAGGTTTTGAGCAAAGCATTTACATTTCCCTTTCTGGCTAGGATTTTATTTTATTGCATACTTACTCCTGAAAATTATTTTTATTTATTTATTTTTAGTACTTCTAAATTTATTTCCCTCCAGCATTGTAGCTGAGGTATCCTTGTCATTGAGCAAGAACAGAGTGTTCCACAAGGGAGGGAGATTTGGGCAGCAAGGCAGGCAGAGTACTGTCACCCCAAAGAAGCCAGGTCTACAGTGTCAGAGAAGGGAAATCATGACAGGTCTGTAGATAGACTCCAGAACTCCAGCCAAAAGTGGAGGTTAACAGATGAATACATGGTGATAAGATAAATCCATGGTCAAGCCAGGAAGTCAAATCCATGTGGTCAGAGTCAGGATTCAGATCAACAGGGTTCCTGGCCAGGTGTGAGCATAGGTGCAATATAGCTCTGGCAGAAAACAAGCGTGAGAGCCCAGCCTAAAAGTAGATGCTGGAGAAAGGTGAGGAGTCCCTGCAAGGGCTTCTCAGGTGATACTCCTGCATGTGGGTTTGTGGCTGGAGAGCTGCACTGTCCCTGTTGACGCTGAGACCAGGCTTCCAGGAGAGAAGGGCATGTTCAGGGAGCATAGCCGCTTATAATCCATATCAGGATTGTGTTTCCTCTTTATTATTCGCTTTACACATAATACATAAAAATGAGATATTTTTTCAAGAACTAAGTATCAGAAAGCCATGTGGAGATTCAGTGGGCATCAGGCCTCTGGTTACTATTTATGTCTTTGAGAATCCTTTTGGAATTTTAAAAAACAGGGAATTATTTTATAAGAACTAAATTAAAAAGGAAGTGAGGGGTCTGGAAGAAATGTGTAAGATGAGAAGATACAGCTCAACTCCTAACTAGTATTTGACAGAGCAGAGCACTGAAATACTTTATGGGAGAATCATCTGACACACCATGCTTCTTGCCAACCAGACTGCACTAGAAATCAGTAAGGATTACACTTTGAAGTGTACTCTCTGAAGGGAGAGCAATATCAAAAAAACAGGAGAACAAGCAATTAGCAGTAGACCTGGACAATATAAAATTGAAATAATGGAAAATGAAAAATCCTCCTTATAAATATGACTTAATAGGCCCACATTTCTCCTTGCAGTAGGTTCTCAAGTTTTCCATTCTGGAACTAGCACATCATTGGAAAAAGCAAAGACATATGCCAGGAATTTCAGTTAAAGTGAGGCTGAGCCCTAAATTAGATGGTAGTTGCATGTGGTTACAAAGGACACCTTATTTTATTCCCAACAGGTATGTCACATCAGGTATTTGTTTGGGTTTCAAATAAAACCAGTTTTCTTTTCTATCTCTTCCTTTAGGTCACCATTTAAGCCACGATTTCTTGTGTCAAAGGTGCAGTGCAAGTGGTAGATTGATCTCTGGGTGAAGAAGTTCCTGGCTGCCCAGTGTGTTCTGATGGAAGAAAGACGTGTCTGGCTTCAGCAGCAAAAGTAATGTACCCAAAGAACCAGAGAATCCTGAATAGCAGAGAAATCTTTTCAGGTTCAGTAGCATACAAAAGTCTCCTTCTTCTCCCACTAAACTACTTCTGACAACTAGTCAGTCTACAAAATGGCGTTATGCCAAACTGAACATTTACCAAGTTCACTCCAGTTGAGGCACAGATTAAAAAGCTTATTGAGACAAAGTTTCCAGCAGAAAGATTCTGATGTTAAAAAAGACTGATTTTTACTTCTCTCTCTAACTGACATTTATTTTAATTGCAGAATGAGGGTGCTTGCATGGTAGTGATCCCAGGCTGTATTTGCAATCACTTGTTTGGACACAAAAATCTCAGGATGGAGTGTTAATGGTTGGAATATCTGCTCCTTTTTTTTTTTTTTTTTTAAACCTGCCTTTTTTTCTGTGTTTTGTTACAGAAGCTAGGCTGGTCCTTTTTCCATATGAGGAAATGCGAGAATACATTTGTGTAAGGCATCTTGATACATAGTAACTGGCAGAAACCAGACCGGTGAAAACTTGGAGCATGTAAAAAGGATACATAACAATCTGACTGTTCTTTGTGTAGCTGGGATAAGTATCGAACTGAAATCATAGCAAGATAGAAGCTGGTGCGGCTATAGAGAAACCCTTCTACCGAGGAAGGGTAGTGAAGCCTTGGATTACACCACAAAGGAAGGGATAGAGGCTCTATTTCTGAAGGTCATTAAGAACAGGTTAGGCAAACATCTCTATAGCCTGGCATATGCAGAAATGGTCATACCTTGAGGAGAGGAAATAGTCCGAATCTCTTTTTCTTTTTTGGATTGGTCCAAAGAGATGATCAGTAAAGCTAAATGTCCATTCAGTTAAGAGACACACAGTCTCATTGATCTCTCGGTATCTCCGGAATTCGTAATTGCATGACATCCTGGAAATGTGGAATCAGTTGTGGATTATGAGGGCATCTTTCTGAGGGGGAGAAGGGTTGTGTGCAATGTCCACAGATGTGCAGTGCTAACTGTACATAAAAATATGAGCTTTGGAAAATCATTGAAGAGTTCGGGAAACAGGAATGACTAATACAGTGAGAAGTGAGGAGGACAGGAAACACTCATTAAGGGAAAAGGCAGATTTCAGTTGAATGCCACTACTATCAGTGGAATGACCAGTGTATCTTAGGATCATGATGCAGGTTAAGAACAGAATTGTCCCTCAGCTGCTGTCACTATTACCCAGGTCCTGCACTAGGTCTTAAGAGCAGCCAGGCTTTCTGTTCTTAAGCACTGCAGACATCTGTAACATTTCTACCTATGTGGGAGGACTGAAAGTCAGAGGTATTTGAGAAGATAAGTAATGTTCTGCTGAGCTGAAAAACTCAAATTACTCTGTGCTGAACTGGGACCTACTCTTCTTAAGCCTCCCAGGCAGTCATCCTGACAAATTGAAATTCATTCTCACATCCTTGGACTTGCTGAATGCCCTTTGAACAACTATAGCATTGACATGCTATGTTGCAGTAACAGAAACACAAATATTTGATCAGGAAAATACCTTATGCAGAAATCTATATTAAGTTATGTACTTAGGCTAGGATTTTCTAAAGTTTAACCTGGATTACTTTGAAAATAAATTTCTTGGTGGCTTTTCTGAGAAGTGAGAGTTTCTTTTTTTCCTTATGCAGTCTCTTTAGATGCTTTCAGTCATATATTACATCAAATAACTAACATCACCAATATTTTAAGTTAATGAGATAATCACTGTTACCTGTTAATACCTGTGAGTATTTTCCTTGCAGAATTCTAGATTATCATCATTCTATCTTCTCCTTCAAACAGGAAAAATTACGTGTTGTTTTACATTATGAAAATTCTAGAATACTGCTTTTTTCCACAATAGTTCATGTACTCATCAATCCTTTAAACAGAGAATAGTCTTATTCTTAAGGAAAAATGTTTCTTCTTCAAGTCTGTGACATATCCTAGGTGACAGTCTTCATACAATCTGGAGGAATTATACAACATACTTTTCATTTCAAGTTTTGATGTATTTTCTAACATTTTTAAAATAAGTTAAATATTTAGGCTTATTTAGTGCCACAGATCAAACCCAAAGTGCAGCAACAGAACAAGCCTTCCTATGATGCCTCATGAACTAGAGTGAACATGAGGGATACATCTATAAAAGCGTACATTTTTTCAGTATTCCCAGTAACCTGAGAGTGTAGGGAAGACCACCTGCCACCTTCACCAATTAATACCACTTGCTTTTTTGAGGTTTCTCTGAGTTTCTGAGGTATGTACAACATTGTGGGTGATCATCAGAATAAGAAGTTTCTTTGCTGTAGTTTAGACTGGCTGAAGTTACCTTTTTTATCTGTTTTGCTTTCATACTGCCTCCCTGCACTGTTCCTTTGTGTAAGTATATACTTACTTGCTACATCTGCTGCAAGTAAACTGTCATCAGAGATTAATCATCTAACATTAACCTTTCAGATCCTTGAACAGCAGTATATTATCACTTCTTTTTTTAATGTATGGTTACCATTTTTTAAGTTTGAGACCTCTTTCTTTGAAATTCTTTCAAACTTTCAATATTTGGAAAAGTGTATTAGAGAAGCAAAGAGATACTACAAAGATAAGTGATGGTGCGTGTGCAAGGCTCAGGATCTTGCTTACTGCTTGTCCTGGTTTGAAGGACAGGTGTCTGCTAGGGAAGGCAGGAGCTTCCCTTGGGATGGAGAATGTGAACCCCTCCCCTCTGAATTATTGTAATTTTTGAAATTAAGGGGTTCTCAGGCAAGGATATGGGAGTAGGAATAACAGTTCTAGTATTTATAATAAAACAAACAAACAACAACTCTTATGGCACTAACAACAAAACAGAACCAAGGACCCGGTCCCGACCCCCTGGCCTGAAGGCACTTTCCCCCCTCGGTGCAGTGATGGTCACAGCCGGCAGGGAGCACATGCTATGGTGGTTCAGTCAGTAGGGGAAAAGAAAACGGAAGGGAGGCTTTGCTTCACAAACCCCCTTGGAGCAGTTGATCCCAGTGCCCCAGCAGGATTCTTGGAAAGCAGCAAACTGGGACGGCAGGACATCTCGGCAGGCGGGGG
>WEKY01013474.1:0-21811 GCA_013390045.1 Picathartes gymnocephalus | reverse complement strand
ATCTCATCTAGGTACAAAAGACTACACGACCGTTTCTATATTTGCAGGAGTAGTTTCCACTTCCTATAAGATATCTACAGCTTATCTGTTCTGGAAAGTCCATTTGTACCAGACACCACCACCACCCCTCAGGCATTTTCCTCTGCAGAAGATAATCAACACATTTAAGCAGACAAAAAATGTTTATCAGTTGCTACAGGCACAGCATGAGCTGCCTGAAGAAGTCTCTGGCACTTCATAAAATTCTCTCTTAGGGTATCTCCTGTCACAGTCAAATGCTTTGTTGTGAGATCA
The DNA here is from genome assembly GCA_013390045.1 of Picathartes gymnocephalus. Taxonomy (NCBI): domain Eukaryota; kingdom Metazoa; phylum Chordata; class Aves; order Passeriformes; family Picathartidae; genus Picathartes; species Picathartes gymnocephalus. The sequence continues at coordinate 21,517 of WEKY01013474.1, read as the reverse complement.
GCTATAGGTTCAATCACCTTTCTCAAGTCAATTCATTTTCTTATCTCTGCAGAATTTAGCTGGCAATTTCCTGGACCACTCAGAGCATTACTGACCAAATGCACTGGATATGAATACAGTTTTAGCTGTTACATCCAGCTGCACCAGAATTAAATCACAAAAGAAACCAAAAATCAAAAACCCCACAACAAAACCCCAACAAACCAAAACCCACTACGCATTTCCTCCTTACATAACAATTATAGCATAAGTTAGATAATATTGCTACATAAACAAGGAAAATTCAGGAAAAATACTCTGAGAACACGTTGCTGCCAGTGAGAGGAGAGCTCTCAAGGAGCAGCCTTAGGAAGCTGTGTGTTGCCCCTGACTGGAGGTGTTGACAAATACCAGTCAGCAATCAGCAGCAAGGATTTTAGTGCACAGTCTTCTGTGAAGCACAAAACAATCTCAAACAAAATGGCATGGCTCAGGAGCTCATATATGTGAGGATTAAACTGAACTTCATAATTTTAAAGATGAAGACCAAAACAAATCGGATTTTTTCCTTGTTTTTGGAGCAGTTTGATTCGTATTAAGGATATCTTCAAAGTGGGTCTCCCTCACCTCACAGCTGAATTTATGCACTCAGAGGCCTCTCTAAGTGGTACATCATCTCTAAGCAGTGCAAATTAAAAAGCTCTGACAATGACCAGTCTTATGATTTGCTCAAGATGCTGACAGCCTCACTCTGAGGGACAAATCCCTGTCCTATCACCTATTCCCTTCTGTGCCCACACAAAAACGCACTGAGGAATTCACAATCACACTAGAAGAGACACTCCAAGAAGCAGAGCCCCTGACTTGGGCGGATCTAGCTATTCCCTGTGCTCAATAGGCCCTTTTTAGCCTCTGCAGAGCTATAGCAGGTAAACCACGAGGATAAAGGGTGCAACAAAATGCTCACATATTTATCAGCATTGCATTGTTTGAAGCCTCTTAGAAGGTACCCTGCAGAGTGTGTGGTCTGTTGTAGACTAAAACGTGTAGACACAGCGGTCATTTTTCATCCCTACTAATTATATTACACTTGATGAGAAAGAAGACCATGAAAGTCAAGAAATAACCAGCTGAGAATTTCACTCTTCAGTTTTCATTGTGGGATGTCAAGTTTAATACAGTGGCTACAAAAGCTCTGTGCTGATGCAGCTTGATACGCAGGAAATGACAAGCACAACCGCCAGCCATTTGCAAAAGTGGTGTTGTGCAATAACCTACCATAAGTTCTTGTTTCCTTTAGCTCAACGGTAGGAGACCCCCATCTGTGTTTTGGGCCTATCAGGATAAGAGAGATGTTGATAATCCAGAGTGATTCCAGGGGGAGATCACAGCAGTAAGGAGCTGGAGGATATGGTGAACAGCAAAAAGCCAAGAGCCTTAGGGTTGTTCAGCAGGAGACAAGAAGGCAAAGACAGTGTGAGTAAACCTAATTATAGATGTCCATATCTAAAGTGGGCTATGGAGAAGACAGAGCCACGCATTTCTCACTGGTGCACAGTGAAGAGAGAGCCACAACAGTCACATACAGCAGCATGGGACATCCCAGCTACACTGGGGGAGGGGGAAGAACGTATTTCAGCACAAGGGCCGTGCACCTGAGCCATGCCCAGAGAGGTCAGGGAACCCCCATGCCTGCAGTTATTCAAACCTCAGGGGATCAATGTTCCAAGAAATCTGTTTGGTTTTGATGTTACCTCTGTTCTTAAAAAAAATTAAAAACCTGCAGAAGTCTCCACCAACACATTTTTTGATACATTTCTCTGATATTATGCACTAGTAATACTATCAAGAAGAGAACTCTGTGTATCACCAGAGGGAGCATAAGAAACATCCCCACAAATATCCTGCTGGTCCTGTAGTCAAGTACAACAGATAGCAATCTTTGATCTCAGAGTGGAGGATGTTCTAAGAGGAGAAAAAAACTTGGTAATAAGTAATAACAAGTAGAGTTAAAAGACCAAGTATGACCCTCTACAATTTCCCCAAACAAAATATTTCAACGCAGACCTGGAACATTTCAGATTCATGTCTTCTATCTAGGTAATTAACTGCACTTGCTTTGTGTGTTCTCCACTCGATTTACCCATCTTCTGTATTTTTTACAAACCTTATTGAATCTCTTTAAGGATGAAAACCAAATTGCCTGTTTGCTGGTTTAAAGCTCTGCATTGTCACCAAGTTCCTTCATGCACTCAAGTCTTCAGTAGGCCAACTTGAGGCAGCGCAGTGAATGCTGGGTTCTGACATCTGAAATTTTGGTCACTTTCATCAAGATTCCCACAATAATATTTTATATTAAAGTTTTCCCATGTAACTCCTTTTTGTGGCTCTAGACTTAAACAGTCAAATTTATTATTAAAAATTAAATCCTGTCAAGTATTGTTAAAAATTACTCAAAATTGACATCACTGGATATACAAGTGGGCACTTAAAACAACTGATGTCTTCATTGCATTTACTGTAATCCTCCTTTTTTTTAAAAAAAAGCAGTTCATGTATCAAGCTTTCCATGACAAAGTTCTGTTACATGGGATTCATAAGAATATTGAATGCTGTGTGCTACATTATCAGTATTTTCATATGTTTTATTAATTTACCATAAACATTTTATAGTAACTAAAACGACAGCAAAGTTAAGCTGCTCCCTTCCCTCAATAAAGACCATAATTCTCAATTCAGCTTTCCTTTCTACTTCAACTTAGTTCTTCTATTCTAGAATTGGTTTCCAGCTGAACTTGCTATTTGACTATCACCAAACACTAAATTATTTAATTACTACTTTGTCATGAGCTAGCACTCATACAACAATCCCCTTCTCTATCTTTGGGAAAAGCAAAACACTTTGCCTTTCTTGCCTAGAAGTTAACTTCTTTTTGGAAAAACATGCTACATGACAGCAATATAAGCTTTTATGTGGTTACAGTGACATGTCCATTATTTCAATTGTCTAAAAATACATACTATTAGCAATCCAGAGATAAACAAACACATGTTGACATTTTCAGACCGAGCTATGAAACAGAAAATTATACCAAATCTAACCATCATGTTAGGTTGGATACTTGAGAATTAGATCACAAGAGATCTAATAATGTCAAAAAGTATAGAAAATCAAGAATGTTTAAGTTACCTACACTTACTTCATCTTCAGGTTTAGCTGTTGGGGTATCATTTTTTTCATCCATTTCAGCACAATTAATTTTATGACTTGTCCAAGCTGAGAAAGAGCCTTGCACCTTTTCTCAGGCACCCCTTCTGCTTGTGAAGCTGAAGACAGCTAATTGCAATGTCCAGGACCAAAAGAGGCATCAATTTACTTTGACGAGTTTCCAACTGTAATCTCATCTGCCTACTGCACCTTAGCAAATGTTAGAAGGCTGCTATCATGTAACTTTAGACTTCAAATTCAGACTGGATAAAACAGGCTTTTCATGGTCTTTATAAAGCTGAAATATTAAAATACAAAATTGCAGTGCTAAAATCTATACATCACTGATCCTTATGGGTCCCTTCCAATTCAGCATATTCTATGATTTTGTGAAAATGTCACAAAATTGCTTACATGAACAAGAAAAGTAGCAAGTAAAATGTAAAAGTGAGAGCAAAACCATGCTAAAAAAAGGAAAAGAAATGTAAGCACCTTAAGTAAGAGTGTTGAAAATAGCAGATAACAACAGCAAATCAAGATGAGCATTTTGATGCTCTCCTAAGATTTTGTAATGTACCTGTTGAACACTCAAATTTGGTTATTTTATTGTAACTGAAAAAGAAACTGTTCCAGGCAACTTATTTTATATTGTTAAAATAGATCTGGCTCCAAACTGAGAGTCCTTTTGGTAATCAGATGCAGGAAGTCACTTGTATCATAACAGTTCCATCCTATTGTCTTTGTTAATTAAATATTTATAGAGGATGTAAACCAGTACTTTCCTCAATGGATGCTAAGTATAGAGCTGTCTTTCCTTTTAAGTGATTAACAAACTCAATGCCTTCCTTGGGTCAACTGCAGAAATGGTACTGGACATATACAAATATTATTTAAAAAACAACCCTTCCATTAATTTATCTTGGAAGATATAAAACCTAGACTAGCAATTAAAAAAACCAAGCAAAACAATACAATAGAGGTATAGAATAGAAAAGATGTAGTCAGAATTCATAGCAAGTGAGCTCCAGGTGTGATCTGTGCTCTGTGCTTGTAACCCACAATAAATTACTTCAACTACAAGGCAAAAATTCCTACAGTTAGATAATGTACTAACAAACTAAACACTTCATGCCAGGAGTTGTCTTTGGCTTATGCCCTGAAGCACAGAAATTATGTCCTCAGTCCTTGCTGCTTGATCTAGAACTGCAAGGTATTTTAACCATATGAAGTGGTAAGTTAAGCTCTGGGCCACATTGGCATAGAAAAGCCTATCCATGTATTCCATATTACTACACTTAATTGCTTCAAAGTCTCTCTCTTTTTGGGTTTTTATTTAATTATGCTTAACTTTCAGAGACTACTCTGGTCTCTTAAAGTGCTCATGTAACTCGCCAAAACCTCCCACTGCCCCATGCACAGGGAGTTACTATGCTGTAAGTGCTATTTCAGAAGCTAGTCCATAGATTGAAAGAGCATTGACAGGTAAGTCCCCACCCCCCTGCACTGCTCGGGGTCTGGGAGGTGAAGGGCTGTGGGTAAGTAGAAGCACAGGAAGGGAAGAAGTGGGCCTGGGAAAGCAGGGAGGACCAATATTGTTTCAATGTTTGCCTTTTGGTTTCCCGCTACCCACATTAACAGTTCCATTTCTATTTGAATTTTCAAGAAATTAAGTAAATTTTCCCCAGGTTGAGTTCATTTTGTCTCAGACAGTATTCAGCAAAAAATCTCTCTGTCTTCATTAGAAAATATTTTTCCCTCCTTCCTGTTCCTCCCATTTTCTCCCCTGATTATGCTGAGCAGCTGGGTGGGAGTTTGATAGCCATGGCTAACCCACAACAGTGTTGCAGTCCCTGGTACCTACTTTTCCCCTCTTCTCCTTTTAAAAAGCAAGGGTTTGTGTTTTGTTCATGATAGCTTTACTTTGAAACAGAATGCACTAAATATAAAGAGACTGACAAACTGAAATGAAACATGAAACACATTAGAAATAAAACCAATCTTATGAAAGCGAGCATTGTTGTTACCTTCTGTTTAATTAGTTGTATATTCTCTATATAAAAAAATAGAAGTCTGAAGATTAAAAAAATTCAAAGCCCATACACACTATAAGCTTACTCTCTCAGATCCCCTGATGGGGACCAATGATTCCAGTTCAGCTTGAAAAGTTACCATGACCTAATTATTCCAGTTGTGAGCTCTCAGGAGAAATTGGCTTTCACATAGGTCCACCTGAAAGGGCTTTTGGCTTTAAGTGGGTATGAATGTACTGGTATTAAGCAGCTTGATTTTCATCTTCTGTAAGTAGCGCATAACAAAACAAGACTCTAACCTCTTCTGACCCAAATCAACATAACAGTTTCAGCATCCTATTTTCTTGCTCTTGTCATAGCTTCCTGATCAGTTCCACTTTCTCATGCTTTTCTACTGCAAAACCCAGTTTCACAAATCACAGACTTCTCAGATCATTCACACACTGATGACACTTGATTTTACTCACACCATTCTCGATTAGGGGAGTAACTTCCTTATGCACATCTGTTTGGCAGCCTTACTTTCTATTCCCCATCTTATTAAGACCCTCCCACAACCGGGGCAGCTTGACAATCAAATCTGTGACCTCCCATGATGGTGACAGAAAAAAAAAAAGATAGCGAAGAAAAGATAGATGTATCTTTGGTGCATCCTCCCTTACACACACAAACACCCCTGCCCCTTTCCACTCTGATGGGACACGTGGTTTGTCCTAAGATGAAAACACCCGGTGGGTATTTGCAGGAGGAACAGTCTGGATGCTCCTGTAATGAATGCATTCCAGAGATGGGGAAGCTGATGTTTGGATTGACATTGGTGCACACTGGCTTGCAAAAGGGTACATAAAATGACACTGGAGACCAGACAATCTGTGCAAACTGATGTCCTGAAGCTGCCAGCACTTCAGGGTGGATTCCTTTAACAGGGAACACTCACTTTTGGATGACTGACTAAAAGTGCTAAGATCCTGATAAATACAGGTACAATCTTGAATTAGCTACACAGGTGCTTTCTTACTTTATAATTCAGAATTCTGCAAGGCTAAAGACTGTAAATGTACACATTTTTAGCCAAATCTCCTTATATTATAACACATTAGATACTATAATTCATTGTAATAGATCATAAAGCTTTTATTTATATGCTGCATTGGCAATATTTATATACTGTACTAGCAATTAATCTGATCACCATCATGCACATATTAATTGTGTCCTACTTGTCACATCTGGCTGAGAATACTCCCTCAAACTCCTCTGCTACACCCTCAGCCCACTGAGTCCCCAGTAAAGGAAAAGCTTACAGAGGATCCACGCAACAGCCTCAAGCCACAGCAGAGATGTCTGTCTGTATTACAGAGATGTATCCTGCAGGAAGCTGGGATACCAGCAGTTCAGCCTTCTAGGACAAAAAGCTTGTCTTGTGCTGCACAGACCAAGTGCTACGCTGGGGGAGGTAGGGTTCATCTCATCTGTCTCAGACTGTCTAGAGGTTAGGCATGTAAATCCAGGTTTGTTTTCTAGACTGAGTCTATACATCATGGTGACAGAGAAGCATTCAAAACAGAGAAGATGAATCACACTTTCACCACTGACTACAGACAAAAGAGGCAATTATCTTACCAAACCTATCCTCTTCAAAATCATCTCTGTGTAACAGAAGTGTTTCCCTTCTGACCAAAGCTGCCTTCATGCTCAGCTCAGAGGCCTTCTTGCTCCTTTAACTGATGGGGGCCCAGAACCAGCCTGGCAGCATCAGCCCACTAACACAGCAGGGTGCTCCACAGAGCTACTAACCTCAGCGTGACATTTTCTACAAACTGAACATCAGAACTGACAGAGTTTGCTTGTACTGCAGGATCTTCCATTGCTTACCAGAAATATCTAACAAGCTGCATGAAATCATGGAGGAAAGTCCATGCACAAGCAAAGTTAATTCTACTATAACCTGGTTTTATTACCTATAAGAATTCTCTTGCATATTGCTTGTATCTGTTTTTTGTTAATCAAAACTCAGGTAAAGCACAGGTTTTACTGTGTCTGTGAAAATTAAACAAGAGTTTAAATGGCAATTTATAGTAACATTTCAGGAGCCATTCATAATTCTTAAATCAATCAATTTTTATTGGTACAGATTCACACTGTCTGATTCCATACTTTGTCCCTCAAATAATTTCTTGAAATTACAGCTGAGATTACTTCCAACAGAGGAAGGAAAGGTTTTGGCTGTCCTTCCTAATAAGCCAGCTGAATTTGTTACTCAGCTTCATTTTGAACACAGAGAATGTCAAATACCTATACCTTCAATAAACATGTACTAATAACTACTATGGTATTAGTAGTCTGCAAAGATCTGCATGCAACATAGGCAAGTCATGAACATTTTGGATACATCTCTTCCACCACAGAAGACAGAACCAGCACACAATAGATGCTATTTCAATTTTTTGAAAGCTGACATTGCAAGCAAGATGAAGTGATGCTTTTATCAAAGTATGGAAGTGGGTGGCAATTGATTTCTAGATACTGAATTATTAATAACTGTCTAGTAAGACATGTTTCAGTATCAACTTTGAACCTCTTTTCCCCTCCTCCACTGAACGAGTACCATGTTGCTTGCTTTCCAGATCTTTGTCATCTAGAGATGCAACTTGGAATCACAGTGCTTGTATTTATTTTTCTTGTCCTTGAGATCTCACTCAATTTCTGATTGCTGACAATGCTTGACTATGCACTAGAGGTCTCTGATGTAACAAAACGTTTTCCAACAGACGAAATCACCTTGGAAATTACAGACAATTGAGCTGTCTTCAAGGATCCAGAAATAATACACAGCTGCCATTGGCAGAGTACATCACCTGAAATGAAGCAGCTGACTGTCTTGCATAGCAGCGGTAATAGAGCTATTTCATCTCAACAACGGACTGAGAATAGCTTATTTATTTGCATCCCATCCATTTAAATTAAATTTAAGATGCTACGTGAACACATCTTTTCGACACAACATCCATTTATCAGTCTGTGCCATTTTAAGGACAGCAAGCCCTGCTATTCCATCAGTTAATGTTCTTGCACTGTTCAATGCTCATTGGTGCCACTAGCGAATTTTACTCTCCATTTGTCTCTTGCTTATATGAAGCTGCTATGTGTAGCAGGGCAAGGAACAAGTCAAGCAATATTGACACAGCATACATGGAATAATACTACTAGATAAAATATGACTTATTAGGACAATCACAGTGGTATGAAACCTGCTGCATTTCAAATAAAATAAATACTATAAAAAATAGGGTTTCTACAAAAATGAGGTTGGCCAAATTAAAGTAGCACTGAAGCCAATGATAACACCCTCTACAGAGGCCAAGTCAGGGCAGCTCTTTAGCCAAGCAAAAGCCACATTTGTAGCTTTTCAGGTGATTTCCTGCTGTCCAAACTCCCATCTATCAGAATGCTCAGTCAGGTGTGCTTGCATATGTCAGGCCTGAGCAGGGTCTGACAAGCCAAGTCAAAGCACTTTTACTGGTGAAAGTCTCTGTGCGTGTCTCTGCAAATCACACTTCAGTTGGTGACCTGGTCGTTAATTGTTTAAAAGTGAACAAAGATGAGATTTATAAGTCATGGCTTCAACTTGCAGACAGTGCTGTACAAAAGCACTGGTCCAGGAGGCTAAGACCTCCAAAAACTCCTATGGTTAATGGATACCCTGTGCATCACATGGAAAGCAAAGAGGAAAACATCTCTCTTCTCTCACTTTCTTAGCAGTCATATCTGTTGCCACAACAGATGCCAGCTGATGTGAGTCTAATGTTTAGTGCAAGCAAACCACAAGTATCTTACTCATCCTTATCTCCCCAGGAAACACAAAGCCCCATGCCAACCCAGCCTCAGTGTTTGCCACAAACAAACACCCCTATAAAATGCTAATATAATCTACTTGTTCTGCCTTTCCACAGTTGCATTTTCCTTGCAATGAGGCAGAGAAGGTCTCTTATACCCTGATAGAAGGCCAGCACCAGAAGCTTAACTCCTTGTCCTCCCTCCTCTTTCTTTCAAAAACCTACCCATCCATGCCCCTTCCTTTCAAGTCTTGATGTTTCCCCTCATTTCTATTACTCTGATCACTTTTAAGTAGGAGGATAGACCAAAAAAGCCTGGGGGGAAAAAAACTCAACAAACCCAAATAAAACCAAATCCCTAGATTTTTTCTGGCTATATTACTTTTACCTAAAAGACATCAGAAGGGCATTGATGCCACCTGTGATACTTTTATTTCTACTCTATCAGTCCTTCCATGTTATGATCCAGGCAGGGTGAATACAGCAAGCACATACAGCTTCAAACTGGTAAGGAGCAAAACAGACTTTCTTTTTAAAGCAAGTAACTCAAACTAATCTACTATTAAACAGTTAGGTTATGTGCACTTTCAACTATTAAACAAGCTATTTCACTGAGTCTGGTGAGTTTGGGGTTTCAGTTTCTTTGTTCAGGAGTTATGGGGCAGCTCGATATTTCATCCCTAGAAGTGACTGACACTGCTGTTGTCATCCCTCACCCACTAAAGATTTTTATAAACAAAGTACCCAGAAGACCTAAAGAGATTAATTCAAGAACTGAAAAAAGCTGCTAAACAGGGAGAGGCACCAGGAAGTTAACCCACCTAATTTGACAAACAAAAGTTTAAACAAAAGTATTTTTAGTGTTTAAATAACATAGCTCTACTATTCGCAGGCTCCCCACCAAGACAAAGAAAATCCTATGTGCCAGCAGAAGCAGGGCAGAGCAACCAGACAACTTATAAGAAAATCTGGTGTTCAGAATAAATGCCACACAGAAGCACAGACAAGCCTGTCAAGATGACCTGCTCATGAGGGCTGTTAACCATGAATACAATTTACCAAAAATTGCACTGGCTCCTACTGACCAAACTGGCCTGTTCAAATTTATTTTTTTTTTTTTCCAGAGAAGCTCTTGATGTTCTACCTAGGTCACTGCAGTCTCCTCTGACCTTGACATCTTTTGGTACTGGTAGGCAATTTCTTTATCTCAGCTGCAGGGATACTAATCTTCATTAGGGGTTGATCACCTGCTGAATATCTGCTCGTGCCCTTGGGCTGAGTGCAGGGAAATAAACAGAAGTTAAGAGGATCTGGACTGATGGAAACAAATGAAAATCTAAATATAAAATTTGTTACTGTGATCCACATAAGCTGTATTATTTTCCCCTGCCTGCTTTTCTAGCTTCTGCATTACAGAGATTGCTGTTTATATGTTGGTTAGAGAAGCAGTACTTCAAGGGTTGGATATGGGCATGTTCTGCATATGGCAATGTCCTTACACATTAACTGCCCTGTGAAGAAACTGTAAGAACTAACGAACAATAATCAGGAGAGAGCTACAGTCCTGTCTGCTCCATTTATAGTATAATCACTTAAAAAAATAAAAAAATTTACTGTAGTTTGAACTACAGCAGAGGGAATTTGGTTTTGTTTTGATGTTTTGTGTCTGCCATGTGGAAGGTCAGCAGAGAGAAACACGCTTTCCAGCTGCTGTGTCTCTATACAGCCTCAACACAAAGAGCTTGCGAACCTTTCTCCAGCACCACCATGTTACCCAGCTCCATCAGTCAACATCTCACAGCAGCACCACTTGAGCCAGCTTTTTGACCAAAAGCTTTACCTGGGATTTAAATACTGAGTTTTCCCATAAGCAGGTCCTATTCCATATCCTTTCAAGAAGCTTCAACTCTCCCAATGTTCAAGCCAATCACCTTGTAAAAGACAAAACAAAGCTAATCAAGCCCATTGGGGAAATCAGTCTGATCAGCAATTTGCCAAATCAGGCAAGCCACCTGAGATTTGTTTAAGGATCAGGTGGATACCACAGCACACAAGCTGATCACACATGTACAAGTACAGTGCCTAATAAGGACAGCTGGTCACAGAAGCTGCACCTGCCTACTGCAGTGAAATTTCAGTATCCTTTGTTGTCTGGAAAGCATGGGATAAGATCCCACACTAAATCCTTTGTGCACAGTAATGTCAGAACCTGCAAAGACTGCACTTCCTCCATGTAACACAGTAGTGCTGGATGTCTGTGTTCCTTGACCTTAAGACACAGGGAGCTCCCTATATCCACTTCCATGTTGGCAACCTACCTACCTTTTGCCTGTCCAGACTTGTAGTGGATTTATTTTAAAAGGCCAGATGGATTCCTCATGGTGTTTTGATGAGTCAAAAGGAGCAGAGAGCTAATTTAGGATCATCTGCAATGCTGGCAGAATCACCTTTTTTACTCCCATGGCCACAAAACAATATAAACAAGACAAAAAATGCCTATTCTTCTATAAGGACAGCCTGGACTCCTCCTCACACAGCTCAGAATTTTGTGCAGCCTCCTGTTGCCTCAGCTCTTAGTTTTGCAAGTGACATGCAGGGCTGTCAATATTTCTCCTCCAGAGTATTCATTACACACTGAATCTATCACGTGGTTGGGATGCTGTTCAAGACATCAAATCTCTAAGCTTGCCTCAGCCTCATCATTTCTCAAACTTTTTTTCTCATAATATTTTAAGGAATATATTTAACTCCAATTTCCCTTTGAGGGAGGACGTGGGGAGGTGAGGACATGACACATGACTCTATGTACATGATTTCAAATTGGTTATAGAAATTGTACTTTTCAATGAGTCTTCATAATACCGTGCATTTTCAGTGCAGCCCACCTCATGATGATTATAAAGAACTCCGAGACACAATAATAAGCCTCAGAAGTGCTTTGCATTTGTAATGAATCCTAAGGGAGGAAACATGATTCATTCTGTAAAACACTGAACAAATGGCAATAGCCACATCCTTGATCCCAAAGAACAAAGTGTAGTTAGAAGCACCCAGCTCATAAGTAATGTTCTCTATAGAACTATTTTTGGAGTTAGTTTTCCTCGCTCCAAGGAGTAAAACAGTGTTCTTAAAAATTAAATTAAAAAAAAAAGTTCTTTTAGAGGTCCTGGTCACCTTTTGATGGATAGCCACTCATCTATATTGGAATAAAAACACTTTAGACAGAGCACTGTCTTTTATTTCTTTGTTCTTTTGGTAGCTCCTGCTGGACACAGGAAGAGTTTTTCCCAGCATAGCAGCTCTGCCTGCACAGAGGGCAGAGCACGTGCGTTTTGCTGTGCATTCAGTCTTGTTTTAAGACAGCCAAGTAAACAAGCAAATGCCAGTTCTCTTTAAGCAATGTACATTACCAGTCTCCACTATGAACAACTTCCCACTAATATGAATAAAGATCTGCCTTGCGTTGTTCCCAGCCAAGATGGCAGGACTTGCTATATATAGATTTAAATTAGAAGTATTAACTGAGCCTATACAAACATTGACCTGATGCCTTGGATTTTAACGTTCATATTTTTCAAATTCTGTAGTGCTTAGTGTGTAACTCTGAAGTGTCTTGGAACCTGTGAGGTGCTGTTCTCTCATGTTAAGGTAGACATAACAAAGCCTCTCCGAGCCTGCTCTCCAAGGACACCCAGACTGTCCTAGGCCCAAAATATGTAAACCAACATCTTGAGAAGGGGGGTAAGCTTAGGGAAATGACATAATTAGCTAAAGTTTTAATTGGCAAAATTATGCTGATATGCAAATGGACCAAACCTATAAAGGTGTGAAGAACTCATGACTCGGGGTCCATCTTAGGATCCATTTTGAGAGCAGCCTCTGGCTCCCCAGGGTGTGCCTTTGAAGGCCTTTTAAATAAATATCCACCTTTATTCCCTTACTCCTGTCTAGTCTCTGCTTCTAGGTAGCCACTTCAGGCATCAGACCAAAGGAACAACTAAAATTCGAGGGCCCTGGTGACCTCTGATGACAGAAGGGGTGGTATTGATGACATTAAATATGACTGGTTTATGTTTCCATTTGTAAGGTCATTCATCTTCCTCTTCTCCCAAATGAGGCAGATACTCCTTTTTTCTAAAGGAACAGCTGGTTACCCTCCACTGTAGTATTTTTTTCCCAAGAACTTACTTGATTCTGTCCATATTTTCCTGTGTTTCACGGGTTATCTTTTCCTGGATTTCATGGGTTACTTCAAGTCTGCTCACAGGAAAGACAGCTGTAAAACCATCTATTCTTCCAATTAATTTTTCTTTCTAATTTGCATTTTTTTTCTGAAAGACACCACGTGTATAAAACAGGCAGGTTAGCAGCAGGTAGGAAATGTTTGCATTTTGTTTTTATTTGCTATCAGACTGCATCTGCTCCCCTTTTCAGAGTTAAACAAGGTGCACAGGAATATTAAGAAAACCACCACCAACAAAAAACCCCTCTCTTGTTTTCTCTGCCCATTAGAGGGTGTTATATTCCTCACCCCCCACCTAGGCCAGCCATGACCACTGCAGTTCATTTCCCTGCAGGCTTTGCTGACCACACAGCACTCTGTAGGGCTTCACATCTCACCACCATGACACAGCAAGCAGACAAATAAATCCAGCTGTTTCCATCCTGCATCTTCTCATAGTCTAAAAATATCACTGCAAGGTTTTGAAGTTTAAAGCGTGCTAACTGTTCTCTGCCAGCCTTAATCACATGTGATACCTACAATACAATTAAACAACTATCATTTTATTGAGGTTCTCCTAAACACAAAGCTAAAATGCCCCTTTTATTTCAAAATCACTATAAAGAACGTAACATTTTCTGAAATTCATTGTGTTCAAAACTAAAGATTCATTCTAGATGCATGTTAAAGTTTATGATTCATCCCATTATAACTAGTACAGAGCGTCTTAAAGGAAGAAGACTATGTTCAGAACTAAAACCTCCTTCCTCTATCCCTCCTGCTTTTGTAAGAGCCAGCGTTTACACTTAGCTAAAGGGCAAGAGCATCATTGCTGCTGCAGTTAAGTGCTCCCTGGGCCCATTTATCTCCAGCTAATAATTCAATTTGGCTGGATGTTCTTGACTCCAGTAGGAGTGCAATTCGCAGAGCAACTGCAGAAGGTAGTTCTTAAGGGACTCATCATATTACATGGAGACAGGCATTTTAAATAGAGAACATATTCTGCCAGGGTGAGATACACTCATGCAGCCTGCTTCAGTGACACAGCAGTACTATGGCTTGCTTTATTTCACAATACCCACTTAAAAAGCAAGCAGCACAAAAATTGTTTAATCATTTATGAATTCATTTTACAGAATGCAGAGGCTGTAAACAGTAATTTTGCTTTTGATTCTCATCCTACAGCAAGTATAAAGAAAGAAAGTGAAAAAGATAGAAGTAATAAAGAAAAAAAAAGTAAAATAGCCAATTACTGTAAAAGCATCACTCTCTTTTTTTTTTTCTATTTATTTTGATTCAATGGGTTACAGGTGTCTCACATATGGAAAACACAGAATATACCACAACAATCACTTCCACATAATACTTCTCTTCATATTCTTTCTTGAAAGGTTATGGAAAAGCTTGACTTACTAATACATACCCCTTCCCCTCCCCCCTAAAAAAACAAACCAACCCATCATCTCTGTCCTAACCATTGTATTTGGCACCTCATAATCCAGCTCATATTATGACAATGCTTCTGGGGGAAGGATTTACATAATTAAACATGTCAGAGCACAAAAAGATTTGTGCTTTTAAACAAGACCTCAAGAGCCAAGAAAATTTCCCACAAAACACAGTATGATTTTAGTGGATCTCTTTTTCACACCCGAGCAGAAATGTTTTTTAATTGCAGCAAGAAGCCCGAAAGAGAAGATCTCCGATAGAAAAAGGTAGAGAATGAAACTGAATGCGTAGGAACCTGAAAAAAAAATTCCCAGTACGCAGAAGCTTCAGGTCTGTTCCCTAAAGCTCCCCGCATTGACCTTCAGGGTGGCAGCCAGCACACGTGAGCGGGCACGGCCTGTGCAAGGCAGCCAGCGCGGCCCGCAGGCAGCGCCGCCCTCAGCACTCGCCCTCAGCCGCGGCCACACTGCCCCTGGTTAACAGCACTTCATCCACATCCGGCAAGGAAACACACTTGGTAACAAACAGCCAAGGAGGATTAGCGGCTGCTTTGCCGCAGTCCCAGCAGCGCCTGCCCCTGCTGAGCCCTTTTAGGGACACTCCCTCAGAGGCAAAATCCCCCGCAAAGTTTAGTTCAGCTTACACAGGAGGCTGGGAGTCGTTTACCTCAGGTTCTCTCTCCGCAGGCAAGGCCTGAACCTTTCACTGCAGTTCCTTCACGCACTCCAGTTACCAAATTCACCTGGCTACAGCTCAAGCTCTTGCTTTTCAGTAGAAAAACCTTCTTCAGCTGCTACTTGTGTGGGGACCGAGCTGTAGCTCATCTTCACAGAATCGTGCAATCATTTAGGTTGGAAAAGACCCTAATATTGAGAACTTTAATTAAGTCCGACCATTATCCATATTCCTAAATGCAATTCTGAGGTAGGGGAGTCTAAGAAATACTGCTTTGATTTAACACCATTGGCAGAGCTATTGTGGCAGGTCCAGGGAGAAGGTATTTTTAAGATGACAGGAGATGATGAACATTCCTGGCACATACACAGAGTCCCCTGATGTTCCACCTGCACCTTCCAAACTGCTACCTGAATTATTGGTTTTTCCTCCTTGAATCAAAAGTTTTTTCTATTCTCTTTGAAAACTAATGTCACCATGGTATCCTAGCACTTTAAAGCTAGACCTGGATTTCTGTGACTTTTCCTGAAGAGGAGGAAGGGGTTTTGTCACTTTTTACCAAGAGCCACACCAACAAAGACCACGTCCAGTGCTCAGCAGCCCTGGGAGTGCTAGGACATGTCCATGGGTGCAAGCACTCCTACAGCACATTTGAGAACCTGGTCAAAACAATGCTTGGGCAGAGTGTTGGAAGAAGCTGGAAGCAGCAGAGTTACCCTTACATTTACATTATGTGTGGGAGCTAATACAAAGAACCTTAGAATGAAGCGTTGACTCATAATGACACTAATGCAAAACCTGCTCCTAAAAACAAATCCTGTTCATTTTTGCTGGCCTTTCGGTGTCTTGAAAAGAAATGAGAGAAACAGAGTATTCAGTTGATTCTTGTGCAAACAAAAAAGCTTTCATCCACATCACATTTTGCTGACAAGATGACAGTGCATACCCTTTTTAAAAATTCAGTTTGGAAGTACCCAGCAGTGATGCCTGAAGACTTTTGCTTCTTATATATTTTTCATATACTTGTAGTTTTGTAGACCGTTAATACTTATATAGATTCTAGTATTTTCCTGCCCTTTCTCTCACATTTTAGAAGAATAAGCTAAGCCTTTCTAACAGATTCCTGAATTCTGTTTAGTCTTATTTTCAAGAAGAGTAGTTCTAACAAAGACACTGTTTTGCACTGGAACTTAGAAGACGTAACAGGAAAAAGGGCAAAGAAGTCACTGGAACAATTCCATGGGGCAGACCCAAGGGTAGCTTGCTGGGGCAACTGCTCTCTTATTGGATAGACCTGCTAGATATACTAATTAATTAACCTTATAAAATTTGTAGTAAATAAATTGTACACATGTGCAGAGCCATATTTGTGCACCTGAAAGCTTTCATTAAAGATCTGCTTTTTATACTAGCACTCTTACTATTGTTTGGAAAGTTTTTGTCTTTGATTCTAGGCAACAGCAGTCACCAGCCTGTCTCAGACACGTGCTGCTTCCAGCCCCTGAAAGCCACATGCCTGGGGCTGCCGGCTCCTTCCCTCTAGCACTGCCTCTCCCCTCGCCAGCAAGCTGGGCCCTGCAGATCTCAGGAAAGCAGAACTCTCCTGAGTTTCTGGACATCACTTCTTCTGAACCTAGACGTAAACAGTGAAGCTGCCACATGGTCTGCAGAGCACTGACTCACTGGAGCATAAGATTTACTTCTGCCCAATAACAGAGTAGCATTTCTACCAAAGTGAGCCCTTTAACAGAAATTTCATTAGGGAGAAAGGTCACCTCTCTTATTTCCCCTATAAATCAGTGGTACCACAGACAAATCTATTTCTACATCTGAGGAATGGCATTATAACTTCACTTGAATGTCACAGCATTGTACATGCACTGTGTGGTAGTACAAACAACGCAGGTGAAAGCAGAAGAATTTCCTTCCATCCAAGGCAGTGATTTTCCCTCTATGGTAACAGTTTGGGGTTTTTTTGTCCCGCTCTGCCATTTTATCTCATGGTTTTGTACTGCTCAACCTTAGTCATAGAACTCTGGTGGTTTTATTTTGGAGATTCATGTGGGCAGAACAACCTCAGCAAAGTTAAAATAGATACATTGATTTGTCAGAGTGGAGAGTAGTGGCTGCCTCTGAATGTTTTCCTGCTAGTGGCTTGTGCTGTCTTCTTGCCTGCCTTTTCTGCAGGATGGCAAGCTCCATAGAAGAGGAAAATAGTTTGTTTCCAGTCAAGAGCATACTTTGCACAAAACTGATGCTGACAAAATTTTCTGTTACTCTGTTTGGTGACAGCCTTAAATTTAGGGTGTTGCAGATTGTTTCCTTTGGTAGCTCATGCATGCATTAAAACTATCAGTTTTTATGTTTCTTTTAAAATTTATAGAAGACAAAATAGCTTCAGGAACTTCTGTGTACACAGGCTTATCTGCAGCCTTGGTAACCCTTGCTCCCTTGCTGAGGACCTACCATGGCAATCACAGAAGAGACTTAGAGTAAATACCTGAATTTCTTTCCTCTAAAGGGGTTCACTTCCCTTCTCAACATATTTAAAGCTTATTTCTAGTTAGGAGACATTACCATATCAGTGATGCTATTAAGATCTGAGCTGTTCAAACCATCACTATTGTTAGTATTTCCTGTTAGAGGAATGGAGGTAGTGAATCCCAACAATACAACCAGAGCCAAATGCAATCAATTACAGACATAGAAATGAAACACTTATTTCCTGAGTCCGTATCCTTGCTCCTTGGAGGCTCTGTTTTGGCCTAAGAAGTCAGTAAAACAAGACAGCTTGGTCTGAATGCTTTGTGGCCAGTGAACAGCCCACACAGACAGCTCCCAGATGAAAGGGACAGGGCTGCTGCTGCCCATTGCTGCCAGGAGCACTTTCCTTCTCCTCTCATCCCTGCTGAGTGTGGGAGATGCTGTTTAGCACAGGAATCTTAGAAACTGGTGCTGCAGGCTGATTTACTGGAGAGCGAAGCCTCTTCATGGAGTTCACCCTCATTAGTTTTTATTTTAAACACACCTTGTTATGTTAGCCCGACAGTCCTCAAACTCCAGCTTAATTGCACTGGCTGAACTTAATGCTGACCTTCTGTGCACTGTATTTCTTTCCACTCTTCTTAGACATGGAGATAAACTTGGATCCCATACTCAGGTATGCAATTCTTCCTCCCTCACACAGCTGTCGAGCATCCTTTCAGAAGGCCATTAGATGCCAACTTAATGTTAAAAAGATGTTATTTAGCAGTTGTCCATAATGAGGTCATGGTCTCAAAACCTCTATAAAGGCAGATAAATGTCATTTACTTGTCTACAAGTATGGCAAACTGAAGCTCAAGGGTGAAAATGTTTAAGGTGTTTCTGGTCCAGCCTGCTCTGATGGGGCTTTCTCTGGTACAGGTGTTGAAGGGGGGTGATATTATGATGTTTAAAGCACTTTATCACAAAAATATTCTATTCTATTCTATTCTATTCTATTCTATTCTATTCTATTCTATTCTATTCTATTCTATTCCATTTTTAAGCTGGGATAACTCATTAAGTTACAACTAGGCTTCAAACAGGGTTATAGGCAGCGCATGGGGAATCTTGTCTTAGCTCGTCCTTGCTGTCAAACTGAGTACAAAGCCTTCAGTGAGATGCTGTTCATCATCTGCAGAGGAAACCCTCCCCTAAGTGAGGAGGGGAAACATAAACCTCTCCTCCCAAACACACACTCTACCCCTCAGTGTTCAAAGCTCCTGTATGTCTTTATTGTAATGCATATCAAGGCTTTTAGCTAGTAATAATGCAGAAGGTTGTCACATAAATTAATTAGCCTTCTGGGAGACCTACATTAGTGCTTTCGATGCAGTAGAAGCAAATTTACAATGGCTTATCGCTAATATAAGAGAAGTGATGATGTTTTCTGCTAACTTGGTTACAACTGACATGGTGCTGTATTAATTTACTTCTTAGCTTAGCATGTTTGTAAAGTTAGTAGTAAGGATATTTTAACAGAAGAATATTAGTAGGCCAGAGCATATTAACATTTAATTAACAATAATATTAATATTTCTATATCTATCATATGGGGATATGAAAGGATAAAACTAACTCCCAGAATAAAGTATACTTTGCAGCATCATCTGCCAGCTATTAACAGCTGCATTAGTTTGATGGATTAAGGTAATGAAAGAATAAGTTATGGTCTTGGGATGGGTTGCCAAAAATAAGATCCTGGGGAATCAGTATTTTTGGCCATTGTTCCCACACCAAGTAGGTCCTGTGTCTGGAAATATATGGTATAGATGTTCTTTCCTGTAGCACTTAGCTGTTTTCCCCTAATACAGTTGGTTAATTTTTATTTTTTTTTTTAATATGCAAGTACACATTTTTTTCTATAACTTCAATGAGGCTGTTAGCATCAGGAATAGAGAAACCAGTATACTCTGGGATTTAATTGTCATGTAGCTCTTAAAAATGATGTTTTCATAGAGGACACATGAATGGAAAATGGAATGAAAATTCTGCAGCCAGAGAGGGGAGGCCGAGGTCACCATATTCAGGATGAATCCTGCGGGTTGCGTTCCCTGTGGGGGTGGTCTGGGGCAGAGGGTCAGGATGGGAGCCTCTCAGACCTCTTACCTACCTGCAAGGCAGTTCTTCCAGCTCCTCCCATCCAGCCATTTCGCCTGCTGTGGCTACGACTTTGTAGTTTCTGTTAGAGGAAGGTGGCTGGTGTTCACATTCACCAAAGCGACATTTCTGGTGGCAGGCATTTGTCTTGCCATCAGCCCAGATTTCTTCAATATTTGTTTTTAGTAAGAAAACCTACTGTTCTCTTCATGCTACACCTGATGTTGTGTCTAGGGGGAAGTTATGTACAATACTTTGCACTGACCTACTGCCCTACCACAGCTGGAAGGTGAGCTCCCCTACCTGAGATGCACCATCTGGAGTCGTCATCTGCTCCTCTGCTGAGCTCATTCAGTGAAGTAGCAGAAGAGTAGTCCTGAACAGGTAGTAAACACAAACCCCATGTTTGGCAGTAGGACAGTCGAGGACCAAGATGCCCTGGCAGCTGTAAAAGGGGGTATAAGTGGGGACAGGACCTTTTCAGTGGCAGCTACTGCAGATCCGCTCAGCCCCAACAATATAACGTGACCTTCACATCACTTTCTCTGATGTGCTTGCCTGAAGTGGGGAGATGTTACTCTCTTCTCCTGACAGGGAAGATAGAGCTTCCCATGAGCTAAAGGAACCATTCCTTCAGTTTACTCAGTGGTAGAAATTTTTGAAACCACATGAACCTGTGTGTGGCTGACCCCAGGGCTACTCAGAAAAAAACTAGCGTCAGCATGTATCACTGAGTTCAAAGCCAGACAGAAATCACCCCATCCATGTATGTAGGCACTCAGACAGCTGTCAGAACAGATTAATCTTCATTTGTTACCTGTCTAGATACTATGTTTTCAAGCCTTCTTGGAAGACTGTCATGAATTAAAAAGAAAAAAACCAAAGAGCCCACAGAGTTCAGTTATCATTTTTCCCTTCCCTCTTGCTTGTGGGGAAGAAGTGAATGGGCTTTGTGAGTGAAGCCAGCAGAGATAGTCAATAACAAGAAATTAGTGTGCACCCCTCAAGTGTATATGGGGCACAGCCTCAAGGTAACTGTGCTGACTGGCAAATCAAGTACTCAGAGAATGCTCTGGTAACCTTTGGTGGCCAGGTGACAGTGTCAGCCACTTCTTCTATTGACATTCCAGCAAACTGTCTCCAGATGAAAAACCAGCCACATTTACAGCCCCTCATAGTGAGCATAACAGATTATTTGAGTTTGAACTGTGAGTGTTTTTCAGGTCAGAAGCATTCTGGTATTTTTGTTCTACTTCTTGCTTTGCATTTAAAACACAGCTTGTTTTGTGCTTTGCTTGGTATAGTATCAACTATCACAAGATGAAGCCTGTTCTCACCTCTGTCTGACAGACTGTTCATTCACAGTGGAGAATTCCCCAAGTTTGAAGACTCACCTGCTGCTGGGTGTACTCCATCTGGCTGGGTGCTGTGCTTTGGACTGGGGACTAAAGAAGTTGATAACTCACCAGTAGGGGCTTGTCCTGGTTTGAAGGAC
>WEKY01013471.1:0-17687 GCA_013390045.1 Picathartes gymnocephalus | reverse complement strand
GTTTGTTTTAAACACACTTTTATAATAAACAATGTACTTGGAGCTCATAAAAATCTGGTTTAAAGTATGCATTCTAATGGAGTGTCTTAATAATGAGCCGTAAGTGTTTTATATGAATATTTTAATGTAACATTCAGTTTCTCTACACTTCTACTGATTTTGCATTATAATCTGATTGCAGTTGAGAATAATAAATTTTATTTTAAAGCCTTGATGCTAGTTTTGCATCAATTTGACTCTAGAAGATTTCAGTGTTCTAAACATTAGTATTCTGAATTAGAACTCAGGTACTCTTAGCTCTCCAAATTTATTAACTACTGGTAAAATATGTGGTTTCCCGATTGAATGTGCACTTCTGAGAACTCATTAGTCAGTTTATTTTAAGCTGTGTATTATATTACTTGAGACAAATACTTGTCCTTAATATAAAGAAGATAATTCTTTTAATTAAGATCTAGTAAATAGTATAAATCTGTTATTAAACCACTCCTATCACTTACTGGAACAGTGCCAATTAATGCAATTTTTTCAAAATATCTATTAACTACTTAAAGGGAGTATCAGTTCCACTCATGGCACAGTGGTTAAACAACATTGTAAACTGTTTTCCTGTCTTGCCTTGCAATCCCTGGACCAGCCACCCAGGCCTGCTGCTGTGGGTGTGTTTCTTGCTGCTTCATTCATTTATTTTGCACAAATTGCAAGTTCTGCTTCTGACGTTGGAGCCTGCTTTTCCTGCTAAGTGCGTCACGAGTGATGTTTCATTAGCAAAGAATAATGTCTGAGAATTGTAGGCTTTTTTGCAGGGATGTAGGCAATGCTTTAAAAAGCATAAAACGTTCATTTGCACTCCAGAAAACCTGCTCAGAGAAGGTTACAGGAGAGGCTGTCTAAGCTTTGAATTAGAGAGAGGTTCCAGCCTAATATCAGGGCAGTTCTGTTCACAGACAGATGGTAGCTAGTGTTGGGGGTAAGTGGGTATCATTCCACATAGTTTTTTCCAGAATGAGGCTACAATTTGGAAAATAAAATGCTACATGAATAGACTTTTATGTTATCTCTGTGACAGTCTTTTATCGGGGAACAGATAAGGTGCATTCCTTTTCTATGATGATAACAATATATAGAAATATTTTACCCAAATCTCAGTCTAGAGAACCTGGATTGCCAACACGTTCCATTGCTAGCAGAAAGATTTTGAAGTACAGCCTTTTGGTCAGTATAGACTAAGGTAAATTGTATTTCCACAGTGCTTATATGGCCACAAATTACCTTTTCAAATATATTTGAAGGACTGGAATAATTCACTGCTAGGTTGGTCTCCAGCAAAGTCCCTCTTGATACACTTGACTATGGATAGTTGAATTGATTTCTCCGCTTGGCTTTGGGGCTTGCTGTATACAGAACACTATGTGAAAGTTTTTGTCCCCTCTTGCTACTAACCTTACTGCTGAAGACCTTACACCCTGCTTGTTTTTAGCTTTGCTACTTATTGTGTCTGCAGGAAAGCAAGAATGACAAGACCAAGTAAGTGATGGATGTCTTCCCACATGAGAATATAATCCTTATGTGCTCTGTAACTGTAGGCCACCAACAGATTGCCTTAAACAAGGTGCACTGAGTACAGAATGCTTTTAGCATCTGTACATACTGAAGTATTTCTATTCAGTCCAAAGAGGAGTGAATTTAACACCAAGCTGGTTTTGTGGTGGATATTTTTGTGCTGCTTTTACAATAGGAGTGTCAGGGCGTGGGTGTACGTGTATCAGACATGATAGGAAATGTAAATAAGAAATTCTGATGAACTTTTTCTGATAGGGGACCTCATCCTTCTTTCTCTAATGTGCTTGGTATGTAATGTGATACTCCACATTTATTACAGATCAATTCCTTCAAATTTTTTTGTTTGGTTCCTGTTATATATTCCTTCTAAGCTCTTTTCTAACAGGTCTGTAACATCTAAATTGTCAGTCATTCCATTAGTCATTAGAAGCTGCTTTCTGGTTTGTTGTGACACTCTAGCATATTGAGACAAATCATTTCTGCAAGAGGAAATTAAAACATCAATAAAGAAAATATCAATAAGAGAATGTTATGATACCTTGTTAGAGAAATGTTTGTCTTCATCATTATTTAATTTCATGTCTTCTTATTCATTCCATTTGCCTTATAAATTAAGAAAAAGCCCATATAAAAGCATCTGATCTAGTTAAATTCATTTCCAAAAAGGGGTTCCAGCTGCTCTAAACTTCCAAAGACCATCGCCTCTCTCTTCTCCATACCTTTTGAAAGATGCCTTGGAAATTGCAAAGAAAATAATACATAACCACGTGCCAGATTTTGTCTGGGATCTCTCTTAAATTCTGTTGCACTTAGACGTCAAAGTCTTTCTTTAGAAGACAAAACATTTTCCTCTGGACTGCATCTATCCACTGAAAGGCTGTGAAAAAGAGAAAGGTGCTGGCTTTTTACCAGCTGGTTTTTTTTCTTTTAATTTTGGGGCTAGCACTATCTGTGCAAGAGGCCATGAACTTGAAGGTGTTGCAGTCCTTTGGAGACCAAAAATAAGTGGTTTAGGACATATTTTCATTACAGGGTTTGGAGTAGGACAACTTAAGCTTCACAAACCAAGAGTCTTGAGATAACCTTGGGGAAAAAAAATGGATATACTAACTTCCTTTAAAAAAAAGAAATCAGTCATCCTGAGCAGCACAGTACAGCTGCTTACTTGTAACAAGATCTTTAGGACTTTGGAACAAAAAAAACGCCTCTAACTTGCTATTTTGGGGTTCGAGAGAGTAGAAAGTATGGGATAGAGCTAAGTGGTAAAGTCCTCACGTTCGGGAGAGTCAATTAAAATTGAAAATAAAGCTTACACACTGGTATGAACGTGGTTCATAGTAGAAGGCAGGTATTTCTTAATATTATGCTTTAAAAAACCTGTTTGAAAAAGAAAAAAAAAAAAATCTTATTTCATAAGGACTCACAGTTTTATCCATAATCCTTTTCTATTTTCTCCAAACACTACAGTACACTTACTCAAGGGTGGGAGGATGTTAATTAAAAATAATACAGCATCAGCTGAATGCTCCACAGAATTTAAAATTAAATGTCTGCAGAGATTATTTGCCATCATGCTTGCTATAAAAGGTATATGCCTCTTGTATGGGATCTTCTAATAATTTGAGATATGTCACTGCCCTCTCTTGGTCAGAGTTAAAACTGGCCTCTTTTTCACAAACCTTAGCTAAAGAGAAAAAAGAATTTTTCCTTTGTTGTGAGTGGTTTTCGCCAGGAAATCCTCACAAGTTGGATATTATGGATTAATAATTATCCATAAAGTTGTGATGGCTGTACTATTTATTTCAGCTTGTTTGTGAGTGAGCTTACTGGTTTGTTCTATGATGCGTTCACATATGTATTTAGGAATATTTATTTAAGTATTCAACCTCATAAAAACGTCATGACAATATATTCCTTTCCATAATTGTATACAAATATTGAAAAATATTTTCAAAAAATATTTAAGCAAAGTCTGTGTGTCTTGTGCGTAGTGAAAAAGCTAGTGACATTTTACATTCTTGGTGGAATAATTAGCTAGTCGCTATTTTATTGAAACATGTCAGTTTTACGCAGCTAATTCATGGGCGTGTGTTAACAAGTAATCTTCATCTAACACATGTAGAGAGGAGGTACTGCCCTAGAAGGCAGTTCCAAACTGCAGAAGGTATCTGGAGATATTTGTTAGCTAATTTCATCTGCTCTCTTTCAAAGCTGATAAAAGCTTTCCTCCTCCAAAACTCTGTGAAAAGAAGATTTAGATTTGCAAGCTCCCTAAGTTACCCCTGAATGGATCCCTGATATTTGGGATAGCTAAGAACTCATACATGGAGCCTTAAACCATGACTGATTTTCTAACCATATGCCATTATGAATAGTTTTGTGAAACACATCACAGAAACATGAGATTTGATTTCCATGCCATGATTAAATCTGATTAAGTTAAATCAGGGAGTGTAGTTGAACTTCAGTCAATCCTCTCTTCTACTTCGAAGTAATCAAACAAATTCTTCAATGATAGCATTATTTGTTCAGGAAGGCTGGCAGTTTATACTGCAGGAGGGACTATAATTTAGAAATGACACATATTTTGTATATATAACTTGCAACTCCCAAAGGAATCTTTTTGATGAGTTATGTTTCACTGTATATTTCAGGAAGTCGACGTTATGGCAGTATTTACAAAGGACTGAATAGGAAAAAATAAACCAATGTCTTGTCTGTTGACAATGTGTTTCTTCAAGCCAAAAAAATGAAAGAAAACAGAAATGTGGTACACGTCCACAGCCACACAAGCAGCTCAGCATCTGTTCTGTTTTCAAAGCACAGAGATGATTCTTTGTATTGAGAAATACTTAAAACACAAGTGGCTGTTATTGGTTGAGTAACAAAGTTATTAATCCGTGTTAGATGTTTTTAAACAGAGCAATGACTTTTTTCTGTACCAAATGCAAATTTGGCAAGTGCCCATGGTCTGAAAGGATGGAGGATTAGATATATCAGTGGTTAAAAGTTTGAGCTACGCCAAGAGCACAGCAACTTTCAAGAAGAAGTCTGAAAGGGAGGTAAATTGTGATGAATAGACAAGGAGAGCCTCCTGAAGCTCACAAAGGGAAGGGATCTGCACGTTTACTGCCTGAAGTCACTACCACCCTCCAAGTAGCTCTTTGTTACTATGCAGCATGTCTTTCAAGAGAAGATTGCTTTTTTGCTTTCCTGGCTAGCACTCAGTAGGCAGCACCATGACCTGAGTTTTCACTCAAGGGTTTTCAGGAGCTCTGCAGATCATCCAGCCTCTTGTTTGCTGTCCTGGTTTTGATCTGCATCCATCAGTGGCCCTCTCTGAGAAACGTGTGGGGAGTGGTTGGACTTTTCTGGCATGCGGCAACATCAACAGTTTTGACTTTATAATAAACAAAGGTCGTTCTCTATCTGAATTCTCTCGTCTTCCCAGCAGTTTAATCAATCAATCTGTAAGGAGCCTCTGCAAATGCCACCTTGCAAACTGACTACATACTTTTGCAGGAAGTTAGAAGAAGAAACAGTTCAAGAACCAGGTTGAGACATAGTTACTAAATTTTTAGCCTGTGTCTTTATTGAAAGGGGAAACAATCATATCTCTTTCAACACAGCCAAAAGGAGGAATCATGACACGTTTAAAAATGCAATGTATTTGATACAGCAATCTTGGTACACAGTGTTGTGAAGTGCCTCGGGGCTGCCACACAGTTCCCTGCCTTCTTTCTTGTGTAGCTGTTATTTCAAGTCAGTCTTGTGGGATATATCCCATCCCTACTGCATTTTTGAAGGAGGCAGGCTCACAACTAGCAGTAATTATCTACTGACAATTTCTGTATTAGTAGAAAGGCCAGGTTTTAACTTAAAAGTGCAAACCTAGCTGGCATTTCTCCATGTCTCCGTTTCTCTATGTCTGGGATTTGACTAGTCTGGGTAGTCACCCCTTGGAGGTGAGTTGGAGACTGTGATGGCTGGTGTAGAGACATGAGTGTGGGGCAAGCACACAGGAGCCCAAGGTGAGTGGTAGGAAGAAGCCCTTCAGTAATGTTGTGAAATAAGAATACATCTTTTCCTCTTCATTTTCAGTTTCTGATATCACTGAGTGATACAACAGTAAAGATGTTCATTTTCATGTGTCGTCATCAATAAGAGAACAGAAGAGTTTAGAGTAAGAGACACCACTTCAGGAGAAGTGTGGGCAGGGAATGAATATGGTTGCTTCCTATGCTGGCTTTCTGTGTTGTCTCTCCTGCTTTGCCTTTGCTGTCTGAGTGTCCCAAGCTCACGTGGTCAGTGTGAAATGCCAAAAGCTGGATACACATATCTGCCCTGTCCTCTTTACAGTTAAAAGCTCACGGTCTAGTTTTTCCTACTGACTTCCTAAGAAGTTGGAAAACTAATTGGAAAGAAAAATTTATTTGTTGCTTTTTGCCACTGCCCTCAGAGTTCTCTCTGTAATTCAACAAAAGAAAAGAATTCCCAGTGCAGTGCTGCTTGTCATTTTTAAGTATGTGTATATTTATTTATGTAGAAATAACTATATTGTCTTTAAATTGCACCCTTCTCTTAAAGTACAGAGCACT
The DNA here is from genome assembly GCA_013390045.1 of Picathartes gymnocephalus. NCBI lineage: Eukaryota > Metazoa > Chordata > Aves > Passeriformes > Picathartidae > Picathartes > Picathartes gymnocephalus. Next base: position 11,526 of record WEKY01013471.1, on the reverse strand, counting down.
AGGAAGACCTGGGGTAGCTGAGAAAAGTTTTTGGCTGAGCTCAATTTTGAGTTCAGAGAGAAGCTCATTAATATACATGTGGATATACATATAGGTGCATGCACACGAAAGCTGCTGGCCGACAATTTTCCTATAAAGCCCTAGACCACAGAGTTCTCTGTGGGAAAATAGGTTGATTGGCCTCAAACACAGGATGTTCAGATATCCTGAATGCCCCAAAGGTGAGATGGACTTCTGACTCCAGTTCTTTCTATCTGTTTCTAAAGCCTAGAGCATTTCCCTCCTGAAGATCATATATCTTTCAGAAATCTCTGTTTCATAGGCTGCCTAAGTTCCTAGAAGGGATTGCTTGCTTCAGGCCTGCAAAACACTCATTGGTTGCTTGTGGATAGTTGCAGACAGTACTGGTCTGTGTTTGTTTTTATTCCTATCCTTGTCATTGAGCCCTCTTTGAATGGAAAGTCACCCCAGCTCTTCTCTTCCCAAGTGCCCATCATAAATGCAGAGCATCACCATCAACAGTATTTATAGCAATAATGAATCCTTTATGCCTGTGGTTTAACTTCTGAGATTAATGGCTTCACAGGGAGCCATTTTACCTCTTGGTTCCTCTTTTCTTCTTAACCTCCAGCCTGTTTGTCCTTACATTCTTAACTCTTAATATTCTTGTCATCAGTTTTTTTTTTCTTTTTATCCCTCCCTAACATGATGATAAATAGACTCAGGAAAGCTATCAAATTGTATTTTCTTCTTCATCTGATAAATGAATGAATCACTCACCAGACTTTTATCACTCTAATATAAGAGTGTAATGAACCAAGTGACTTGGATGGGAAATTAGAAGAGGGTCACTTGCCTTTTATTTTTTGTTTTAGGCTTTGATGGAGCAGTTCATTAGAAATACTGTAAGTCCTTACAACAGATTTATGAGGAGGAGGTGATTATATTTTATGCTCTTAAGCCATGGTCTGGTCCCTGGTCATGATTTGGTATCAATTATTATGCTCATTTCAATCTTGCATTGTATTTGGTTTTTTTCAGCCATGTAGTACTTCTTAATCTTTACACTTCAAACTTTATTTCTGATGTTTAAGCATTAGTGGATTTGTTTAACTGCATGCTTTATCTGTAGCATATTGGATTGATTTTTCTATTGGCTGGAGTTATTCTTTGTGATAGGTTCTCTTCACTGCGAGCTGTTTGTATCTTCATGTAGGCTAGGAAGAATTCTTCACACACACAAATACATACCTGCATACATATATATAGATAAAATATATATCTACTTTTTCCTGAAATGCTTTATTTCATTTTTTTAAATTCCAACAAGACTAAATTATCAGCAGAAAATTAAGAAAAGCTGCTTGAAGCCCTTATATATGTTAGAACCCTTTTAGGCATAAATTTTCATGGATGGCTCTTTAGGATACTTTAGAAATGATCTGGTGGATTTGATACTAAATAATAAAGCCCACACAGACAAAGTTCTCATTCTTTGTTGTGGTAGGATATTTAATTAACACATCAATAATTAAAAAGAAAAAGTATGTTAATCATTAAAATTTAAGATTTTAAGGCAAAGCAGTGGACTAAAAAAGCAATTTTTAAGTGTGTAATGTAAATAAATACATATATATTAATTTTCTTTTTATTTAACTGTTCCTCAGAGAGGGACATATCATTCCAAACTAAAAGTATACTTGATGAAAACTCTAGAAGCATGGAAAATTGTTTTTCCTTAGTAGGGGTTAGATATCTAAATTCATAGTTATTGGGAGCTAAGAGTCTTTAAGCATCTCAGAAGATGAAAGTGTTTAGATTTATATGGACAATTAAAGATTTAGGTTTCTAAATTAAGGTGCAGAAGTAATAACATCTAAGCCATTTTTTCAAACTTACAGATATTTATTTCATTTAACAAAATGTTCAGAAATGTATGCTCAATTAAGCTCCAAGGATGATTTGTCCGTGTGAATTTTAAGCATTATATATTAATTTGTGATTTTTTTGGTTATTTGTCTGGTTTTGTTTGGATTTGGAAAAAAGTACCTACTTTAAAGAAAATGTGCTTTTTTTGTAGCAACAAAATTTCTTGTGAAAGTGCCTAACTTACTATCATCTAACATCTTCAGATGCCTCACCAGATGAAAGCTGGTGTAGTATGTTGGAAAAACCAACAGGGAACTGTAGCCTCTAGTCTCAAAGGTCACACAGAGTGAGTTTTAGTCCTTGAGGTAATAATTAACTTTTCTCTCTCCCTGCATATTTCCTCCAGTGAAGATCCATGTTGTGCAGAGAGCAGGCTCAGTGCTGTCCTAGAAAGCTTTCAGCTCATTCCAGCTGCTCTGGGCATCGTGCCTCTCTTTGCACAACTCTTCACAATATAAGAGCCTGGACTCACCAAATTGATTTGAACCATTCACACTGGACCTGTCTGAAGTGATCTCAGAGCTGCCCCTCCTGACTCCTGTCCTCCCCCACACATACTCGGGCAAGGGGCGAAAGGACAGGGTCAGTCAATGGCCAGGAGTGTCCCTCACAAGGGCTGGTGCGAGCCCTCTCCTCCCCTCCCCATCTGCTCCCTGGTCTGCAGGAGCAGAGCTTCCTGCCAGCTGTGTGCCTAGATTTGAAATCTCAGTGAAATAGCTTTCAGAAATCATTGCTTTCAGAGAGAAGTGTAGTTGTTAGGGGTGCAGTATGCTTCCTTTCTTCCTTTCAATTTCAATTCCAATGACTCTAGACTCCGTGTTGAAATAAATGAGTGAATGTTGTAAGAATTACTACCCGCCTACTGTTCCTCGGTGAACAGGGCCTACGTGATTACAGATGAGCATCTAAGACTGGGAGGATTGGAGGTAAATACGTGCCTTCCTTTTGTAACTTCGCTCTCTAAAAGAGCTACTGCAAAACTTCATGGCTCTGAAAGTGGGTTTTTGAAGCTCTCAAGACAATCTGGGGGAAACTTTACAACTTCTGTTCACATTATGCATCATCTGCAGCTCAGGAGGCTGATGTTTGCTAGCGGCTCACCACAACGGTGCCACTGTGCTCTGTCAATGAGTAATTGTGCCATTATAAAGCAAAACCCAGAATACCTTCCTGAATTTCACAGCCTACTTAACAACAAAAATCATTTGAACTGCTCTAATTATCAGATGAATTCCTCACTCCCATGGATGCAGTGAAGAGAGAACCTGTGAGCTCACTGCTGGACCAGCTCTGCCTTTGGAGCAGCGGCTTGATTGCACTTCCTTTCTCAAGGGCCATCGTCAGACTGTCTATATTGATTTGCATTAAAGATGCATTGTGCTTACCAGAGATTCCCAGCGTGATCCGTGAACATATCATAGCTTCTAATCAATCCTATTCTTGTCCTTCCACTGCGCTTCAGTTTCTATGCAGCTTAACACCTCAGTAGAAATTGTCTTTTTTTCTTATTCTCTTTAAGGAACTGGGCTGATTGCCTGAAATTATCTTGCCCGATAATTAGCTGTTACCTGTTAAGTCTGTTGTACATACAGTAAAACCTTGGTTAACTGACAAAGGCCATCTGTACAACTATGGCATCCATGGGTTGTAAAGACAGGCCAAGAAACTGCTGTATATGGAGAGAAAACTGGAAAAAAATCTGAGTCCTACAGTAGTAAGAGTATCTGTATCTGCACAGCAGTATCAGAGGTGAGGAGGCATCAGGTGGTGTAAGCAACATCCTCGGCATCAAGTTCAGGTAGTACAGCAGCCTGGAATGGAGACGTTTCCTTTTTGTACTTTGATTCAAAAAATGGGAGCGTGGAAATTGGAGCTTGGAAATTCCCTAGGTAGTGTAGATTTCATGCTTCTCATAATTCACAATATGAACTTTTGTGCACCAGAGCCGTGCACATGTCATTGTCACTGGTCTCTGCAACCAGTTTTATATATATGTACATAAAAATACATAATCCTATCTCTTCCTGTTTCTTACCTTTAGTGTTTATAGCTTTTGGTGTTTATTTTCCATAAGAATATACTTTTATGTATTTTTATTCTGAGCAGAGAAAGAAATTGCCTCTATTTTAGTGTAATGCATCTTTCCTAAATCTTAACATTGCACCTCTCTTTTTAACATTCCTTATTCTAACTTCATTTCTCAGCCTGCTAGGCTGTCACTAAACACAGAACTGCTTTTAAATGCATAATTGGTATTTCATTACCACTGGGGCTCTGATGTGTAATTACAAAGACAGTAGGAAACAGGCTCCAAAACAGTTTACTCTAAACTGATGGGTACAATGAGGTAAAGGGAGGAGCTTGACCTGGACCATGACATTAATTGTTCCCCATGAGGTTTGTAGTTCCTCAGACAAAGCTCCTCTTGATTCATATCTACAGAATGTGAGTACTTTTATTAGATTCAATTTTAAGTGCTTTACTGTCTTGTCCCTTCTTGAAACACAGCCCCTCCACCCCCAAAATCAGCAATTGGCTGTACCATGGATTAGAGTAACCTCTGGTCTGAAGGTTGCACAAACAATTTCAAATTAAAAAAATTTACAAATTTTATACAGTCAAACTCGCTTTATAAGACATTTTCTGTTTAATTTTCAACCTGCATGGTACTTGGAGATATTCCTACATTAAAATTTAAATTTTCTGCCTGCAAATTTACCACCTTGAGCATTTGCATTACAAGACAGAGGGGTATAATCTAGAAATTATAAAATGGATTTAATGCATTTCAAGTATTACAGTGTGTAGTGCTGCTCTTGGGTAGAAAAGTTTAATTTATATTTTGTAAAATAACACAAATTAAATAAATCTAAACCATTTTAATAATTTCTAAATTTTCTATTAGTCTTATTCACACTAACATAATAGCTCAATCTTTTCCAAGAGGAACCACTATTAAGTTAGTTTCCTTTTTGCTTTCTGGGATGGAGATGTTATCATCACGTTAACAATGTAGTCTTGCAGACAAATATAAACTCATTCTGAACTGAAAAATATCTGAGTGCTGTGAAACCCAAACTACATAAACTCCATTCTTAGTGAAAGTCCTGGAGAAGGCATGAGCTAAGCAGGTGTCTTACATCATCTAGTAAATATAGATCAGCTTTATACTTTATATATTCAGAGAATCGAAAAAAAAAAAAAAAAAAAAACCCAAATAAAAATACAGAAAATTAAGTGCTCTGAATCACAATATGATACACTAAAATATTAAAAAATCCTTTCATTTCATTGAATTTAATACATATAATGAGAATGCTCCAGCAGGTTTCTAACAGAGGCAAATAACTGGACACACTGTTTATAAAATTCACAAAACTATAAATGGTAAGCCTGCACCATGCAAATGAACCAGGAGTATAAATTTAATATGCTTACTTGCATAATTTGGATGGCTCAGTATTGTCACAGTATTGACTGAAGCTCACAGATGAGGTCTGGGTTTCATATCTAGCTGTTAATTTTCATGTTGCTGCTCACGATTCAAAACCTCATAGCCAGAAGATATTAATAAGTCCTGTTGAGGGAAAAAAAATATGCAACTTCATGAAAGTTTTGCTGCATTCTCCTTATCTTGTAGAAATTGTCAGCTGTGCAGTCTTTTTTCTCCAGTTAAAAGCCTGATCTCAAGTCCTCTCCTTCCTTTGATTCTGAAAAGCCTTTCAGTGAAATTTTAACTACCTTTTTGAATCCACAAGTGAAATTTTGACCTCAATGAAGTTATTCCCACAGGATGCCATTTTTCCAGGTAGTATTTTTCCAAAAGTAATTTCTGACTTTTTGACTTTTTCTTTATATATAGAGCTGGTCTAATCTAGTAGAATTTTTTTTTTTTTTCCCATGGAAAAGAAACCTTACCAATTTGTAAAGCTTCTGTCTGGGTATGCAAGAGTTGTGGGAAGGGAAGGGAAGCAGTATTTAGGTGAAATAAATGGAGTTGTATGAATGGGAGGAGGGGAAAGTGTGAGTATTTGCACATACTCTTTTATTACTTTGCAGTGTAATAGTATTATTGCAAAAAGGTAGTGGCAGTGTTTAATTATGAACAAGAAATATCTGATTTTGCAAGCAACAAATCTATTTCAGATAGTATAAGAAGGGGTTGGGAGGGGTTCACTTTGGTGAACACTGATAGGGAATGCCAAAGCAGGAATAGAAAAACGTTTTAGTTCGTCTATAAGCTATCACACCTTCCAGCAGTGCAGGTTTTAAAGGCTTCTTAGAATAAGGTAGTGCCTTTGTGTTTAACAAATCTGGGTTAATGGATTTTTCTTTATGCTTTTTGAAGCCTTTTAAGGTTTTGATGTTAATGCAAATCTGGGACATCACCCTGCCCTTCTTTTTTTGTCCTACAAATAGTTTTTTTCCAATGTACATTACTTCACATTTATCAACATTGAACATCACCTATTATTGTACCACAGCTACTCAGTACTGTGAGATCTATCTGGATTCTTTGTTTTCCATTTTCATGTTTACTCAATTGAATTATTTAACACAATACACAAACTTTGCCACTCTGTTCTTCATCAGCTTTCCTTGACACTGTATGAATATGTCAAACAGCAGAGCCCAGGAGATTAGTGCAGATACCAGGATATTATTAATATCCTGCTAATATGAAACTGTTTCTTTCTTCTTATCATTTTTGTCCTTTAACATTGGTTGTCTGGAAAAGAATTTTCCCTTACATGCCATGATACCTTCTGCTGTTTATCACTTTAATCTACAAGAGGCATGTTGTTTCCCCCTCATAATTATGTATTTAGCCACACAGCTGATAATTCTGTTTAACCTCACCCAGTTTCCTGAAGGTTGTAGATTTTCTATCTGTGAACAGTGCATGTTTTTTCACCCCAAGTATTGGAAGGAAAAAAAGGAAACCTTAACCATAAATCCTGAGCACTCCATAATCAGTCACTTACAGAGCTAGAGTTGTCACATCAAATGCAGATTTTTTGGAAAAGCAGCTTGAGGTTCCTACAGAATTTTGCATTTCTGTTTTGTAAATCTAGAAGTTTGCCTGGGACGTGAGTTCTGCAATATAACCCTTGCTATGTGTGCATAAATATCTTCAGATTCCTAATTTTTTTGTTAAACAGAGTACCGTACAGTAAAAATATTGTAAATAAGAGGTAATGTGCATTCCAATTGTGTGAAGGCTCTGAATTCATGCAATATTAATGAAGGTTTTGATTAATACTTCCACATAAAACTAAAGGAGACAGAGTAAAGCCTTTTCTGGTAGCTCCCCCACCCCTGTTTCTGTATTTTAATGAAAACTTTTTAAATATTTAAAATACATTTAAAGCCTCAAGTGTATAGGAAAACTATGTAGTTTAAAAAAAATATGGAATTTTATTAGGCAGAGCTATCTGGAAAAAAAAGGATAAATGTCAGCTTAATAATACCACTGACAACTTGCAACATAATTGAAGATTTCAAAATGTATTTTGCAATTGTATCCTGTACCAAAAGGAACAAAGTCAGCACCCAAATTCTTTTCTCATACTCAGACATTGCAGACAAATCACTGCTGATTTATTCACAAATACTTTATTTAGTACTATATCTTTTGTTAAATATTGTAACAAGACCTTTGTGGGCTACTGATGTGCCAAGGGACTAAAATAAATCAAGTAATGTGTTCCTGTTAACTGAATGAAGTGTTTTAATAGGGAAGCCTGATTCACGCAGACATTTGAGTTCATCTGATTTGAATATTGTGCTGTATAAAAAGGAACTATGCCCAATATGGTTTTGATCATGAATTTTCTAATGGATTAAAGCACAGAGCCATTACAGATTTGACACTTAGTGAGAAAAGTCCCTGGAAACAAACAGCCAGGTAGAAAATACAAAGAATACTTTTTCTTACTGCTCAGTGCATCCAGGCACAGAATGCTCCAAACTCCCTTGACTTGTATTTAAAGTACATGTGTCTACATTTAACAGCCAGAAGCCAACCCTTTCATCCAGTAAGGTCACAGAGAGCTTTAAAGTAAAACACATCGTGTTGTAATCTCGTGGTGAATTGCCGTTTGCAGGGGAACATGATGATTTGATACATTCATACGAGCCAAAAGTTGATCTTTAAAGTTGGAATATCTATGATTACCTTTGCCTTATAAAACTGGTGAACTTAGGTGGCCTTCGAGTTCCTTCTTCAGTTGTTTCTTCTTTACCTCCCTCAATACTTAGGCAGGGAATAATCTTTCTATCTCTTTCTTTTTCTCCTGGTTACTGACAACTTGGCCTCTTCCTTTTCCCTAATTCCTGGATGTGAGTTCCGCCTATTTGACATGGGTAGAAGAAAGGTAGGAGAAATTTGTCTCTGTGGATACCATATTCCCAAGTTCACTTGACCTCTGCACTGTGTCTTGCTTGTTCTGTGCTTATTCTAGATAAAACTAGAAGTACAAATCTGTGGACACAGAGTTTTTCAGGGTTTTTTTACAGGTCAAAAAGCTCTATGTTTTGTCCTCTGGATGTAAAGTGATTGACTTGTTTTACCCAGTGACAATTGATCTGATGAGGCGTTGATTCCAGTTGATTTTGTCTCTTCATGGAACTTCTGTAAAAATCAGGCCTTGATTGTGGAAATTTGAGTAAGTGGAAATGCACGTACTCGAAATCTGTGGCCTTGTTTGTAAGCACAGGTCTTTGACTTGCTCATGTTCATCAAATGTGTATTAATATATCTATATGTGTATGTGCATGGACATGTGCATTCATGTAAGGTTCCATTAAAATTGTTTTGAGATACTGAGGGAGAGTTTGCCCCTAATTCTTAATTTTAACACTCACTTGTAATGTAGCACATCAGAAGTGCTCAAGTATGATGTGAAGTAGGTGTGTGAGTGTAATTCCTTTTACATATCCTCATTCATTTGTTTATCTTCATTCATTCCAGTGGCTGAAATCTGTGAAACTACTCACATAAATAATAAGTGTAATATTTGGCTGCAGGATGTAGCAGCATGTTTATGAATGACTCAGGTCAAAACGCCTTAAACCACAGCCTTCAAAACATGACATTGCTGCAAGATGAAATATAGTTATCAACTATATCACTTTTCTTCCTCAAAGAGCTTCATGCCTCTGTAATTATATCTGATAGGGTGCAAAATTTGATGCTTCATATGCCTAATTTCTTACTATATGTACTTATCTGCACTTGCACTTCCCTCATTGCTGCACCCACGTTTGTGGTCAGCAATGGTTTTCCTACCAGCAGTAATAACAGATTTTAACTCTGAGCGCTGATAATCACCAGTGAACTCTATGAAAAGAACAATTACTGTGCAACACTGTGTCTACTAATAAATTGTTCAGAAGAGAATCTCTGTACTTTGCTGATTTCTCCAGTTTTGTGTACAGCAAAGCTATAGTAAAGGCAGGGTGAAAGAGAGCACCAGCGAGATGGTAAATACTCCTAAGCTCTGCCATAGCACTTCAGTGCTACCACCCCCAGAAAAGGATTGCTGGCAGCAGTGTAACAATGACTAGTTAAGAGTCTGAGGAATTCAGTAGGTGAACCTACAACTCTGTTCATCATCTTGGACTGACATCTAAACCCAGAAAATATAAACTCAAAAAACCCCAGGTGCCTGGCAGCTGCACTAGGATAGGATTAGGCAAGATCCTCCTTGGCAGGAGAGGGATGTTACACCTCAGCACTGGAGAAATGTGGCAAGCCAAGCTTTCTAATGCTGCAGCCAAGACTGCCTGCTAGCTATTCAGGCTACTGGGGGGTGAAAAGCAGTGGGTGGGTCCCATTCTTTTGCAGCGTTTTTGATGGTTCCCATCAGTTTCTGGCACGGTGGAGTGGAGCAGCCTTTCCTGCCTCTTAAAGCTCTTGCTGTGATTTCTTCCTTATCTTAAGGCAACCTGGTGTTGTGAAGGCTAATTCATTGTTTTGCCTTGAGATCAAACTATCATCTACATATCTTTTTCTAGATGCCTTTTTTTCTTCTAACTGCATATCTGATTCTTTACTTTTACAGTATCTTTTCCTGTCTTCACTGTAGTCTGAATTATTTTGTTTCATTTTGACTGAATTTTTTTTTTTTTTTTGTAAAGGAAACTCTTTGTGCTGCATGGCATTTATGGCAAATCATGAAATTGCAGTGTTTCTGTCTCCATTGAAGTTAAAAGTCTTGGGTTTATAGCCTCATTTTGGATTGTTGTTAAATATCTTATGTTGCCTGTTTACTGTAAATGCACTTTTATTTGTCTGACTGTAGATGAAGAATTGTATATATTTTCCTTAAATAGTTTTGGATGAAAATGCTTCACTGTGCGACAGAACTGCAGTTGTGTAAACTTGTCTTAGTTTTATTGGTACTATAAATTTAAAATCTGTACTTTCACAGTGCTTAGAGAATTTTCTCCTAGACACTTCACAAATTTTCACACTAAGTAAGAGGCAGCCTGAGTCGAATAAATACACTTGAACATTTTCCTTGTGCGTGGGGCTTTCTATTAGAGACAGAATACCAGCAATGAGCTTTTCTTTCAGCCTACAGTTAGATCCTGGCTCAGGCCCGACTGCAGAAATTACAACCATTTGATGGTTGGTTCCTAGGCGCTTGTGCATAAGAGGTTGATGCTCTCCACCCACCTAAAACAGGAAAAATAAGTCTTCTTTTCTTCAAATATTGCTGCCTTATCTTTTTGCGGACAACTGATTTCAGGAAGGGTGTTAGACACAGAAGCTGTCTCCTCATTCAAGTGAGCCTAATGCACAGATGTACTGTGAGACAAGCTTGTACCCACTCTATCAAAGATCTGGAGATGAGATTTTTCACTCCTACCTATTACCCCCTTGCTGTGTTTAGGTCATTCTTCTACATATTGTTCACAAAATTGTCTACTCCTACTTGCAAAAAAAAGAGAAAAAAAAGTCTTGCTCATATGCTGAAGCAATCTGTGTTCAAAAGTAAAGTGCAAAACCAGTCATATAGTAGCTCAACAAAGTAGAAGCCAGTGTTAGTGCACAGCTAGTGGACAGTGCTGTTTATAGTATGGTAACAAAAATGTAGCAAATGTACTGCTGGAAAGTTATACTTTTCACTCTCTCCAGACAGTACCATTTGAGGGCTGACCCTCTCATTTTCTGTTGCGGTTTGTGGATCGTTCGTGTATCCCCCACAGGAGCTCAGAACTGCCTGGTGTTATTCAGATCAGGAGAGCTACTGGCCTCTTAAGTTGATTTGAAATGCCTGTCAGAAGAAACACAAGCAAGCAGCTAAACTAATGACCAAGTTACCTGTCATCACAGTTTTAGTGTTATAAGCCTGTTTGATTAGGTCATTTTTTGGAAAATGCCAGGTTGTCTGCTTCTGGCTAAAATTAACAGGTCATCTTTTCCAAAGACAGGGCTGTGTCACCTCAAGAGAAAGGCTGGGAGTAGAAAGGTCAGTGTTTACTTAAGAAAAAAGATAAATCAATAGGGTGAACTGAAAAATAGTGCACCTAAAGAAATTTAGACAAACTAATTTTGAGAGGAGGGAGAAAAGGAGATTGCATTGCTGA
>WEKY01013454.1:0-24153 GCA_013390045.1 Picathartes gymnocephalus | reverse complement strand
AGTGAGAAGTAGCCAGTCTGTATTTTAAAGAATGTTAAGCAATCCTTACAATAATTTTATAGGTTGTACGTCTAAGTTCAAAGCTGACACTAAAAATAATGAGATTCTTGGTTCAGGCTCTCAAACTCCAAGAGATTTTACAGACAAATAATTCTCAAAAAGATCTCAGCAGCTGTGTAAGTAGTTGTACATTATTCATCAGAACACTTAATGCTCTTTTAGAACTTTGCTTCAAAGAATGTATAAACTTGTATCATTTTATTCTCAGCAGTCAGAAAAGAAATTGTAACGGAGAGCCCTGAATGCTATAGAAGTTAATGGAAATCTCCTGCTGATTTCAGTGTCCTTTGGATCAGCCCATAAGTGTTCTCCAGTCCCCTTACAGTTATTTTCTATGGCTCTGAAGTAAGCAAAGGTACTACTAAGTTTTAGTCACCAAGAAATTGAAGTAACCAAATTGAGTACAAACTGCTTAAAATACTGTTTTGATGCTGTTCTGTGTGTCCAGGCTGCAAACAATGTGAACTGTGTGCATCTCCACTTAAAAAAAAAAAAAAAAGGTGTACAAAGAAGTGCAGAACTTTACAAAGGTCACTTCAGCCTGATATGGCAGGTTACATATCCCTGAGCAATAACTCAAACTGAATCCTATTAGTTTTAATGACAGCACCACTGACATGTCCTATAGAACACATCTGACAGGAACAGCTTCAGAGTGGCTGGCCCATTGATCCAGTGACTTGGACACACATTTTAACTTCTGCATTGTCTGATTTTTGAAACTTTTGAAAATGTAATGGCATCTTTTTAAAGTATTTACATTCTTGTAGTTATCAAAAATACAACCTGAATTACGGATGCCATTCTGCAAAGTCAAGTCCAAAGAAGAGAAAAATATCTGACCTCGGTGTTTCCCTCCCCCTTACTAAAATATCTAAATAACAGATACACAAACTTACTTTCATTAACTATTTTATAAAATCCTCAGACTCCTGAAGTAATTTTTGCTTTATTTTTTAAAGGTTATGAAGGACTTCTATGATTCAGTGTGATCTTATTAGCATTTCTTACCTGTCTTAGCAGGTAAACCTTCCATTGGCCCAGCAGCCTCAGGTTTGAGGTAACTGAAATCTCCTGTTCCTTCTGTTGAAAGCCCATTCACACAGAAAATACTTTTCTATCTCAGCAGGAAAAGCCCTGGGCAACAGACAGGAAGCTGAGAAAAGGTAGAATAAACCATTAAAAAACATTACTGTAGTTTAAATATGCCAAATTCAACTATTAGCCAAGGATGATACTGAGCAATAACGAAGTGCAGAATTTTACCCCTTATTGTTTAATATGTGGGTGATCTGTTCACTTTCACACACAGCTACTTTGTAAATAAGTTGGATTTTGGGCTGAGCTGCAGCTGCTGAAACAAAAAGTAGAACTACATTTTGGAGAAAAAAGTTGGTACTTCCAACAGCAGCTTTCGAACCCCTTTCTCTGCCATGTGTTCACCAGCTCAGTCCTCTTAAACAAGAGGCAGTGAAGCAAGAATAAAACCCAACAAACTGTATTGATACAGGTTGTAATTCTGATAAACTGTTTAAAAAAAAGTGAAATATGACACTGCATATTGTATAGACTGAACACTGTTTTAGTGCTCTTGGATCTTCAGATAAGTTTGCATCCAATAAACACATTTATTTAGTCATAATTAGATTTGAATTATGTAAATAATTTCAAATAATCATGTGTGCTAACTCTACCTCAAGTAAATTTAAAGCATTATTTGCAGCAAGTCTTACATTTTCTTTCCCCCGCCTTTTTTTTTTTGGATAAGTGGATATTGTTCATTTATAGGTACTGTAATTTTGTGTGAGGATATTTGGCTTTCTATCATACGATAAAATTTAGCCACTGAGGCAAATATCTTTGCCTCTAAAGAGCTGATTTCCCTCAGTTTACACTTTTTGGTTTTTCTGATGGTAAAAACAAAACAACAGATGGTGTCTAAAAGACCTGATAACAAATATTAATATTCTGATACTTGCTTGGATCTTGGATCTTTAACAAATTCCATACAGTGACTCTGCTTACCCTGTGTTAAGAAGGGCTCTATCTATAGTAGAAGCCATTCAAAACTCTGAGGAAAAACCTTTTAATTATCTAATTCGATCCATATTTCATTTAATAGTAATTTTACTTTGAGAAATATCTTACCTGTCGACATACATACAAGTCAAAGCACACGCAGACAAACAAGCATGGTCTTTCTACCAACACTAAGATGAATCTGAAGAAATTTTACTGTGATTTTAAGCCATGTAGTCCTGCTGTCAAAGCAAAAGCAGTAGTCATCTACTCAGGCCAGCATATACACATATATATATATATACACATATATAAGTACACACACACACACACACACACACACACACACACACATATATATACCAAAGATAGACATACAAAAGATACATAGAGCTTCAGAAAGTTCGTTTCTATGCTTTGATATAACAACAAGAAAGGAAAAATTTCGATGGCACCCCATCCACCCTCCCCAGCAGTGGAGATTCAGAAGCTCTGTATGAAATGTTTCTGCTCCAGGGAAAACAATCTGGCTTCATCATGCCTAGTTGGAAAATGTTGTAATAACTTCCTTTTCTTTGAGGCAATTTCCATAATCCAGCTATCAGTTATTCAAAGAAAGAAACAGACATTATGCTACCATTTAAAACACTGCATGTTTACTAATCAGACTGAATTCTTTTAAATGAGCCCTTGCCTACATTTACATTTCCCTGTAGTGTCACACTACAGTAACCCTGGAATCCCTGTAATTGCAGAAAACTATTTGATTTCAGCTTCTTTTGCTTAAACAGAATAAAAATATGTAATTCACTGTAAGTTTTGCTATGATTAAATGCATTTCAGAAGCTGGATATCTCTATATGGTCCTGCAAGATTAAATCATTTCCCTTTTAGTACCCAAATTTTCACATTAATTACATTACTGAGGTATAAGCCTTATCGTCATAGATCTTGGAAATCCGATTAGCTGATTTAGTTGACAAGTCAGTAGTAGCATAATGAATCTATGAATGTCAGTGCTTCTTAAGATAAGTACTGTCTGAATTTCCATGTTAGTAGAGAACCAAAAGCAGTAATGTCATTTGGGATAAAGCATATCAATGTATCTTTACTAAGGTTAGTTAATACAAAGACGAGTAGTAAACCCCATAGATCACTGTAAATCAGCATATGATTTGTTATAACTGAATTTCTGTTGTTTAGTTGGATGTTTTACATGGATGGCAAAAGCAGGAGCACATTCAGATTTAGTTATGCTGTGATTAATAAAAAACCTTTAGTTATACAAAATTTGCAATAATTTGTAACCAATATAATTCACAAAGTGTCCTGAAGGTTCTTTGACAATGAGCACCCATTCCAGACATTTAAAACCTATCTTTCCTTGTTTTCTAATGTCCTCCTTCTTATGGCCATACCTGACTGTGCTGAGCAGTACACATACTAACAATAAAATAATTTTTCCCACCCCAGAGAATTACAGATTTAAGTTCATACACTAGACTAGTTTAAAAAAGTGCAGGAAACCATCTGCATTTTGAACTAAACTACAGATTTGTTGTTATTAGAATCAAGTCATCTGCTAGGCTAGATGAGACAAAGCTGTGCTCAAAGCTCCTACAATATTCAAATTGTTATGAAATGTAATTGATACAAAAGAAAATATATACCTCATTTATTTTATCAAAAACAAAGGGAATTGATAACAGGCATAAAATATTTTGTTAACCCTTCCCTTTCAAGAGCATTGGTGATAAAGATCCTTGTGTTCTTGTGAAGAGATAAACAGAGAATATTTATAAGCTCAGTGAGGTAACCATTTTTGATACTTTCTGTGCAATACAAGGAGTTAGGTTATTCATCTACTCTCAGACAAGTAGGCAGTCACAAGTAAAAAAAAATAAGGATGTTAAGAACCTGTCTGCAGACTGTATTTAGTATTATTCTTGATAATGTATAGTTACATGTTCTAGTAGAACCTACACTGAAGCCTATGCACTTAACAGTTGTTTGCATGGGCAGTTATTAAGTGTTCATTAGTGACTTGCCTCATACCACCAAGTTGTAACTGATTCTCTCCAGTGAAAATCAATGTCAAAAATATACACTTTTTCTTATTACTATTTTGAATTATACTTCTTGCAATATCAAACCCTTCTTGTCTGGAAATCAGAAACAAATGGCTTTGGGAAACTGTGCCAAAGGCATTTCTACTGCATACCACAAGCATACAACAATTTACAGGATTCAAAGGCCTGAAATGTGCCATTTTTATTATTATTTCTGTATATTTTTTGTATTTTACATAATTTAAAAGCCAAAACCTGGAGAACTAATGAAACTGCAAAAGAGAAATTTAAACAGTTATAAAAGAATGTCATTTATTCAATTTTTTTCACTACATTTTAAAGTAAATTTAAAAGTAAATTGAGTAACACTCAAATTATCAATTAAGCCAGGCTATTTGTTCTATTACAAACCCAATGAGATAAATCCTAAGTTAAGCTCTAGAGCTGAATGCCCAATATACTAGAACACATTTGGGCTCAGTCACCTCTTCAACTAAGAGGGGAAATAACTAGTGGATATACGTATAAGGGAGATCTGAAAAATGCTGAGCCAGAGACAGGCTTTAGAAAACAGAGACCTAGTCAAGGTCAGACTGTATCTCACCTCAGACCATGGAATAAGATGCTTTACAGAATTATCACATCATTGAGGTCCTCTGCTTTAAAGACAAGCTCTACCTCATCATTGGTGTTTGAAAAATGTCTTTTCCTTAGTATGACATTTATCAATCTGATCTTCTCTATTTCCTAGAGTTTTGGGTTTTTTTAACAGTGAAATAATTAAGAGCATCCATTCTTTTCTTTTTAGTGTTTATGATCAAATATGTACCTGCTGCTTCAGTCACTTAAATTAACAAAATGGCTAATGAACATTTTCATTGTTCCTTTCACATGCAAAATTCCACCCCGTGTGGTGATTTTACTATCTTTTCTCTGATAATAAGGATGTATTATAACTTAGTCCAAGTTGCCTTCAGGTTTGAAGAATGAAAACAAATTATCTCATAATTTTATTTAAACCATGATATTGTGGAATTCTATATATTCTTAAAAATGATACATCATCCTTCAAAAAGAATGATCAAGTTATGATTTCACTGAGATGCTAACTTTTATGCCCATTGTTCTGCACAAAATTCTGTATGGAGAAGGTCCTGCTTAAAGAAAAACTCTACTTTCTCCCCTCCATTCAATTTGCTCTGTAAATATTGCTGAGTTGGTACAGAAGATGCTCTCAGAGTTTTGGCACAGTAGCTGTATAGCAATTCCGAATAATCTTTTCCGGATTTCAGTAAGTGTTCATGTAAGTAACAATGAACATGATTAACATTCCTTGTAATAGTGAGGTATTACCAGAACTTCTCTTTTCTGGATTAGACAACTAATTATTGTTCTTATAGAAAAGAAAACTAAAAATAAAAAAAAAAGAAAAATATTACTCAAGAGTGATTTCAGGTGTCTTGTTTAGAAGATAAGAAACTGACAGTTCCATAAAACTATTATGTTTTTTGGATTTAAAAAAATTTGAAAGGACAGCTAGTTAAAGTATTTAATCTTTATTCGGATAGCAAAGAAGCAAACTTCTTATTTTTTCTGCAAGTTGAAGTATTTGCTGAAATACTTAGTAGCTATGTATTCACACCAGCATCCATTATCTGATTGCTGTGGAAGATTATATATGTTTTTCTTTTTGGTTCAAAAACCAGAGGGTGGTTGAATTATTGCAGGAAGTTTTCTGTATGACATTGCAGAAACACCATGGCAACTGTATTCAAGTCATGGAACCTGCACAACATGAGACTTCAGAGCTCTACTTTGGGTTCAAGGAAGGTATCATATAAAGTCATGATGGCATGCAGAGATTGTCAAAGGAAAATGTGTCCATTATTTAAAAAAAAAAAAAATGAAATAACCAAAAAACCAAAAGCGAACCCAAAAAACATGTATATAGAAGTATCTTGCAAGCCTGGCCACATGGAAATGGTAGAACTATTCTTTTTCTGGAAATAACAGTGAGCACTGGCAATTCCTTTCATTATTTTCCCTGAATTGCAAGCATTGAAAAAACTTATTCAGTAATATTTTATTAGAAAAGAAGTGACATGTACTCTTGTACTGAACAGCATTTCCAAGAGATTCTTTTTCACTTTGTGAAAACTTATAAGTTTGTTACTGTTTTCCTCTAAGAAACAACAAAAATAGTCTTGCTGACATGTTTTTGCAAAACTTTGACATTGTGGTTACATTAACTTATAAATTAAGTATAATTTTCCTGACTAGCACTGGCTGCAACCACCAATTATTACAAGTGTAGTAAGCATAACTATTTACAATATTTTACAGCAGCATATGTATTTAAGAGTAACTGGGAGATAATTTTCCACAAATTACTTCAGCCTTCAACTTCTTTCTCATTTTTAAAAAGGTGACTAAAATTTCCTCTGCTCATTAAGATTATTTTTCCTGTTTTTAAATTTTGCTTTATCTGGACTGAGAAATTTTCCCACATACTCATTAAATCAAAAAGAAAGCAATTATTTTAAAATGAAGTGAAAAAAAAAAAGTCTGAATAAATGACTTTCTTTTATAACTGTTCAAATTTCTCACGTGCAGTGGCATCACAGTTTCATTAGTTCTCTAGTTTTTGGCTTTTAAGTTATATAAAATACAAAAATTATACAGGAATAATAATAAAAACGGGACATTTCAGGTCACCATTCTTCTTAACAAAGAAGTCAACAAAGTAAAATAGTTATTATGAGACTTGAAAAAGGGCATAACAATTTTTAAGCACACCACTCTTGTCACTGCTTTTAGATTTATGTTATCCAGGGTCCCAGCTATGCACAAATCCAGGGGCAGCATTCTGAGCTGTAATGCTTACATAAAGCAGTCTTCTATGTGACCTGTGATGAGGGGCCATAGGGCACATCAAATACATAGGGCACACCTAGAACATAGGGAAACTGCAAATACAAACCAGAGAAAAACAAACCCTCAGCTTTTCCACTCTGTTACATGAATAGGCTGGGTGAGCAGGAAAACGCAGCAATGGTGGTCTCTGCATCTCTCATTTACTCCTTTTGTCAGTACCTATGCAAGTGACACCCCCAGAGGAGGCCCTGAGCCACCTTATTCTCTGTCCACGTGCCATAGCCCCCAGCACAGCACCTATATTTATGCAAACTCCATGTAGCTCATGAGCTATGTCCTGGTTATGTCAATGTTAAGGCCCATGCAAATATTGGAAAAAAAAAAATCAAAGAAATTACAGGTATTTATTTATTCAATGTCTATTTCTGGTCATGACCTAACAATTGAAGACACTTCTTGAAAAAAAAAAGAATTTAATATAGGGGCCGGTATGACTATTACTAGTATTAATACAAATAATTTTAATAATAATACAAATAATTTTGTTTCTCAAGTTCTCTGTGATGCTGTGTCATCTTTTTGTTTTCTTAAAAATTGAATGATTCATTTCTTTAGTAAGTGCACATTTCAGCTAAGTTTCACTGACAATATACTAATATAAACTGTAAGAACTCAAAACCATTATGTAAAAATTGAGGGAATATTAAAACCATAATATACTTAAATGTGATTTCTATTATTTCCTCACTTCTTGGTCTTCTTACTACTCAGTTATTGTCAGTGCCCAGTGCAGGTGCTGGAAACATAAAGTAAGTTCATTAATTAGTTAGTCACTGCACTTTTAATAATAACCTGGGTTGAAAACATCCGCCATTTCCGACTTGGATCTTTACTTAATAGCTTCTTTCTACTAATGTATGAAAGAATAAGACCAACTATACATGAAGAAATAAGTGATATTTTATTACCACTCATTTGGAGCTGAACAGCACTCCGCTCTATGCATAAGAAGCATTTCCACAACCTGCTTTTCAAAGAATTTTAACCTTTACAAACAGAGGTTATGTCAAATTCTGTCACTCCTGAAATTTTCTTTTCTTGATCTGACAGATCTTACCTGCTTATCCAGAGCACTACTGAATTATAATCAGGGGATCTGAGAAAAGTAACTGCAGAAATGGTGCTTTCAAAGAAAAGGTGATGCTAGGAACTTTGAGGTTTAATTTAATTGCTCAGAGTTAGAGCCTTTGCTATACAATGTTACAGACAAGCTCCTATACCACCAAGTAGTGATTCACTGAGAAAATGACAAAGTTTGGCATTAAAGCACAGTTTAACACTCAGAAATGGAAATATTGTCTTAGGAAAAGATGCAATAACTCTATTTCTTGTTTAGCTTATTCCAGACACAGAAGTGAGTGTTCTGCTGAATTCCATTAATTTCTCTTCTCTATCACTTCTCCTTCAGTACAACTCAGGTACTTTTCAGTTGTGATGTTATAGAACATCAAAGGGGCTGAAAGGCCCCTCCAAATCAATCTGTTGTAAGCATTAAGCCATATATCTTTGCATCAAGGTTCACATATGAAGGAGTGTCAACCAGGTAGCAGAACTATGTAGTCTGTGAAAGAGTACTTGGACATAAAGAACAAGTCCTAGTTTGTTTTGAAGTTCAGATTGGTGAAAAATAATGGAAACATTTATGCTTTCACTGATTATAGCAGGAGATCCATTCACTGAATTTCCAAATAGAAGCCAACATGAAGAGGACTGCCACAGTAAACATTAACATTGTCATAAAAAGAACTCTTATCTGGAGAGTTATCTTGTATGCACTTTATAAATAATGCATAATCCACGGGTCAGAATTATTCTCACATTCTTACACATTTTCCAAAGGAAAATATTGTCAAGTACTACCACGAGAGACATAAAGCTTTTTAATATTTTAAAACCCAAAATATAGTTTTCTTAATCATTAATTACCTTCTTTCAGACCCTTAATGTCCTGTAGTTATCTGCATTTCTTAATTGTGTTTTTAGTGCTTTCTTTCACATCCACAAATGCCTCAGACTTGGCCAGGCTGAGCCTAATTCATACCAAGTCTTCTTTTTAGGTATCTGAAACGTGCAGTTGCTTCACCTCACCCATCGAATACATCCATGTCAGATAAAGTAGTAATATTTCTCTCTGAGAAGGATGGAAAAATGAAGGTCCAGGATGCTGGGGGAAAAGGGGTGGGCTGTCAGTGAGACTGTGCCAGCTGATGAGGAAATGTGCAGGGGAAGGGGATCAGGGAGAAACAAAGCAGGTATAAAAGGGGCTGGTGACACGAAAATGTGAATTGTCCTTACCTGCCTGGCCGAACCCTGCACCTGATCAATGCAATCTGTTCTACCTTCTCAGCTATCTGACACATTTTAGCTAACATATTTTCTCAGCTATCTCTCTGCAAAAACTCTCTCTCCATCCAATCTCTGTGAGTGCCTGTGTCCTTTTGCTAGCAGGTACCATGCTGGACCAGTCAGGGAGTAGGAGACTCGTGGGATGAGCGAGAGGGTCTGGGATACTGGCAGTGCAATGCTAAAATTGTGTGTGTGCCCACACCAGTGAGCTTGTCTCTGCCAGCCCCGGAGGAGGGGACTGTGTTTGTGCTAGAGGCGAGTCCAGTGTGCAGGTGCTGCTGAGAGCACTGCTGTGGCAGTCTGAGTGACCTGCCATGCCGGTGTCCGCTGGGGCGTCTCTCAGCTCAGCTCTGCCGATGGTCGGCCCTGCCAAGGGGAGAGTGGCAACTGAATCCTTCAGCCTGGGTCCTCAGACATCTGGGCAGGAAAGTCCTGTCCTGAGGGGAGACAACCACCCTTAATGCCACATGCTGAAATTTTTCTGTCTTTTTAGACTTGGTGGTGCTTGAAATGCCTATATTTTCCCATGCAGAGGAAATCTAAGGAGAGGTAGGCTCCCCGGGCAATTAGACATCAAAATGTCACAAAGACATTTCTTTGTATTCTGAAAAAAGGTGTTAATTTTCAGCTTGATCTTCTTTTATGTAAATGGCATTTTTCTTAGAACCCAAGAGGCTGTTCTTGCATTTTCTTGGCTCTTTTCCTACACTATGGCAATCTTTGAAAAATAACAGCATTTGTACAAGGAAGGTTTACTTGAAATTCTTTTTATTTGACTTGAAATTAATTCAGATAACCTATTACAGGGATTGAGTTTTATGTGATGGTGCATTTCTCATAATTTAAGTTGTACTAAATGAGGAAAAGTAACTAAATTTTTGCTGTTTATCTAAGAGAGGAGAAAAGTTTCATGTAGGCTTTTCACTCCCTTTTGCCCTCTAAGCATTAAAATATCACTCATCATAATTTATTTAATATATTTTCTAATTAAAATGAAATTTGAATTTAAAGAATATAAAATTCGAGTTCATTCAAAAATGAAAACATGCTTTTTATTGTTATTATGCTTTCATTAAAATTACAGATTTTGACAATGAATCACACATCCTTTTTCATTTATATGTAATTTTGGGCATCTTTGGGAAGATGACACTACACTGTGTGAAAAATTAATGTGTTGTGCTTTTAGCTCAGTTCAGTGCAGATTGGCTTTGTGTTTCCTCATGATTTGCCACCTCTTTTCTATAAAGAAAGGTAGTAGAAAAAATGAATAAAATAAATAAAAGAATGATCAAGGGAAACACAGTTTTTGTAGTTATAGTAGAGAAACTCAAGGCAAAAATTATAATTTGCAGGTATTAAATATATGACAGACATGACTTTGATAACAAACTATATAGAATCTTAAAGGTATACATCAATTGAGAATGCTAAAGAGATATAAAAGACTTAGAGAATAAAAACCGATGAGTATTTAGGATGTGGTAGAAAATGAGCAAAACTAAAAAACAGGAGGTAAAGACTGACAGATGAAAACCAGGAGGTCTTCAAAAGAATAACTTTTGTACTCTGAGGCTTAAAACAGGTTTTTAGCCCTGCGGGCTACACTGATGCTGAAGGCTTCTCCAACTACTTTATGTTGGTAGGCAAACGCTATGAACTTCTTGCTGGAACATCCAGCCCAGCTGGCCTGTGTGTGTGTGTGTGTGCGTGTGTGTGTGTGCTTGTGTGGATGAAAAAAGGGAGAGAGAAAGACACAGTTTATATTACATGTAAAAGCAAAAGGCAAAATGTTAATACAATAACACTGAAATTACTGTGCATGGGAAACAAATATAAAAATTAATTGTAGAAGAGGGGAAGGATTTGAGGTTCTTATGGTTTTTGCAGATTTCTACTAAGTTTGTTTAGATCTGGAGCTGAAATTGCATTTTAATTTCTGTAAGCCATCTGTCTTACCTTGTAAATACATTCAAATTTAACTGCAAAGGTTATTTCCACTTCTTTAGAAAAATATCATATTTTTATTAATTTAAATCTAAATCTTTCTAAGGTTAATTTTTATTTAATGAAAACCATCCTTAGAAAGCTTTTGCAAGCTACATGTTGGAAGAATACATGTTTAAATTCATAGACTTTGTTTCTAGAGACATGAAAAAGACATCACACATAATTGCAAGATTAACTGGATCGTTGCACTCCAGAATTAGAAGTTACATAGTATTTGAACTACTCTTAAGCAGGAATTTTCATTAAATTTTATGCTGAGTTTGTTCACATAAAATCAATGCAAAATAAGTAGCAAATATACTCTGTGAGTTTTCAATGAAAAATGATGAGGTGCTCTATGCATGTATTAACATAGTTCCAAGGAATATATTATGTATGTTGTAACACTTCAGATATTCATAGAGTATAATAATCACAATGAAAGCCGAATCAGAGGAAACAAAATCTATATATACGTTGCATTTCTTTAGCAAATTTATAAGCTGAAGGTTTGACTGTGTGACCTGAAGCTTTATTATTCAAATAAGGGAGTATTTCTTATCTCTCCCACAAACTTGCGTGAAAAGTCTTAAGAGAATAATAAAGTTACAAAGTTGAGAACACCAGAAAAAGGAATTTAAATAATTAAGCTACTTCTAGAAATATGACATATGTTGCATTATTTGTACCAATTTTTTATGAACACAGCGATCAACTTGAGACCACAGACTGCTGAATGTCTCCAGCAAAATTAGTCAAGGGATTTGTTAGTTTTCCAGTTTTATGTCTTAACTCCAAGTGACAGTGCACTGGAGGAGCAGGATGGATAAAATAGGAACATAATTATACCATGTAAAGTGTGTCAGTGTGTAACTGCTGTCACAAAAAAGGACCGAATTAAAAGTGTACATGTTTTTCAGAGCAGAGAATGAAAGAGATAAAAATAGGATAGGAAAAGAAAGCTTTTTTTTCAGAGGTTTTAGAAGTAACATAATTTTACTAATTTCTGAAATGTGGAGGCTTGGGAAAATCTATCCAGATAGTTTTTGAAGATTATCAAGATATCTTGAAAATAATTTTTAATTAGGAAAAAACAAAAAACAAACACAAAAAAATCAGGAAAAATGTCTTTTTTCATTTTTAAAATTTGTTAACATAATTACCAGTTGCCATGAAAAATATGGGCTTTTAACATAGAGTCTTATTCCAAGAAAATGATGGGAATTACCATAGTTTCATTTGGTATAAAAATCAAGTAAATTTGTCAGTTGTGAACTTATTTGAAGTAAGAAATGGCAAAGGAAATTGAACTGTAGGGGTACCTTTTGTCTAGATTTCAGTTCACACTTTACTGATTGTTTCCTTGATTCAAAGACATCAATTTATATGGCAAAGCTTCTTAAATCTCTATAAGAATGTGTCTATTGCAAGTACAGGAATAAAGAGCTCCTATGGTGCTGCTCAGCAGCCTTTTTGAAGATTCCATCAGTATTTCAGAAGATGTTTATATCATCTGAATCTACATATCTTACTGCCAGACTGCTGTACTTTTCTTCTCTAGCTCAGTAAGACTGACTGGTTCCCAAAGCTGTTCTTAACCAACAACAGTGAAGTCTCTGAACTCTAACTCAGGGGTCTTACAATGATCAGCCCTTTTACAAAAATTACTTTATGCACTTACGTGACTCATCTTTTCAAACCATTGGCCCTCAAAGAACAAACATGACTTTATGAAAACAAACATTAAATTCTGAAATGTCTAGCGTCTTCATTGACTTCTTGCACCTCCCACATATCTACCCAAAAATATCCTAACTTCTTCCTCTGGGAAGTTCTATGATGGTTCTGAACTATCACTGTTGCTTCAAAGTGTAGAACTTCCATGATCTTTTATTTGTTCAAATTAGAACTAGAGAAGTGTTAATCTGAAAAGCTTGCTTATCTGTCCTTATAGTCACTAGTGATGTATCATGAAAATTCAGGGATATAATAAGAATTTAGTCACTTTACTACAATTTTCCATAATCTTATTGGGATGACTGCTGGTAAAATTAGTGTAAAAGTGATTTATTTTTCTTTTAATGTAGTTCATACAATCCTATTTTGTTTTATTTCCATTTTTCTCAATTCTGAGGACTTTTGAGAACAAGCTTTGACGCTTTCACATTTATGTTGATTAAAAATGGGTTTAGTAATTTGTAATTCTGCAGAATTTCTTGCTTGGTGGGAGAAGCAGTAAATACTAAATCTTTAGAACTTGAGTGCTTTGAAGTTAAAGGCCTCAGTAAGTGGTTGTGAAAGTAGTCGGGGACTTCAGGTTTTCACTATATCAAGAGTTGCCCAGCCAAAAAGCTAGGCAGCTCCAAAGGCATTTGACTCTTAGAAATCTATTTCTAGTTTCTTTGAAAAGTTAAAGTTGAAGTGAGAGTTACTACTCAGTCAATCATGTTCACTTGTCTGTAAACCACAAATGACTTAATCTCCGTTTCACTCAGCACAGATCACATGATCTAACACCACACCCTTCTCTCATTGAAGAACTGTGGCACACCTTCATAAAATAGTTTGAACTCTTGTAACACTTCTGAGCTTTCCTTTAGATCTTCAGGAAAGTCTCAGGGGTTGTAAGAACAAAATGTTCAGACTTCAGCTTTTAATAGGGCAAGTGCCAGAGGTCTGTGGAGTGTCCATATTATACCACAGGTGGGGATTGCTAGGGAGTTGCCATCTTGTATAAGAAGGAATGCAGTACACACTGAAAAAAAGAAAACAACTGGGCAAGGGCACAGCTACTTTGAAATTACTGGAGGGTAAAAAAAGAAAAAGAATTTTGTGAAATGCTTCAGAAATCCTCAAGCTCTGATGATCAGAGCACATACCCAAACAGCAGCTTCTTGACAAATTGTGATAAGCACAAAACCCCTATTTACTGTGTATTGAACCTACTCATTCGAGATACTCGCCTGTCAGTGTACAATGTGCAAGAAGGCAGAACAGAAAGGAGTTCCAACAAGGAAAATCTCATGCTTAATCTTCTGTCAGGGGGATTCCATAGTCTATTTCTTTTCTTGCTTTAGCCTAGCAATAGCATCATGTACTACTGGGAGATTTCAGAAAATTTACTTTGATTAATGCAGAATCAAGAAAAAGAACAGAGAGAAGTGCACATTTCTCTCATTTGATAGGATTATAAAAAAAGCAGATCTACTTGTTTGTTTTCATTATCACATTTTCAAGATTGCTTTAATTTTAACACCTTAAGCTGGGCAAAGCACTTAATAAACAACAGAAAATGCCCATTTTACCCTAAGAGGCAAAAATGAAAAGTAAAAATTGGTTACATATATTCATGAAAGAATAGATACAACAAATGAAGTCCCATTGATTAAAAATGGGTTGCACTCAGTCTTCATGTAGCATGACTAGCACAAAACATATCTAAGTACATATATATATATATATACCTACATACATAAGTATAATAAAATAAGAGAAGAGAAAAGTTGCAAGAGGACTGAAGAAGAGATGTAGTGAGAAAAAAAAAGGTCTTTGGAGATAGATATTTACCTCTATATTAAAAAAAAAAAAATCATTAGAATACTTTTACATGCCTTCAGTGTCAGTGACCTGAGAAGAGACAACCAAAAATGAGGGAGAAATCAGCAAATTTAATAGACATCTGCTGAACAGGTTTGATCTCCCAGAATAAGTTAGATAGCTAATATTTTTAACAGCAACACCTTTAAGTGATGCTAGAAAACTCAAGATGACTCACCAGCTCCTTGGTTACAGCTTGAAACACTTCCAGTCTGTTTGCCTAAAGTATAACTCCTAGATGACCTGAAGTATAGACCTAAATTAACAATTTATTCCTATTTGCAAACTTGAAGGTCAAGGAAATATATATACTCTTTTTATTATATATTTTTCTGTCTCATGTAATTTGATAACAGCTTACCATTAAGGCAGTGGATGTTTCAAAATCAAGTCCAAAGGAGAGAGGGGAGGTGAATCTATCCTCTTCCAGGGAGTGCGAAATTTGCTCAGAACTGTTGAAAGAATTAGGATCCTTAAAGAAACACC
Source organism: Picathartes gymnocephalus (assembly GCA_013390045.1). NCBI lineage: Eukaryota > Metazoa > Chordata > Aves > Passeriformes > Picathartidae > Picathartes > Picathartes gymnocephalus. The sequence goes on along the minus strand of WEKY01013454.1, from coordinate 8,653 downwards.
ACTCTGAAGTAGCGATCATCTCATTTCTATTAGCAGGAAAACAAAATCAGTCACATCCTTGTTCTGAACCCTCAGAAACTTATGTTTGGCATAACTCAACATTTTCAGGTAATCTACCAGGGAATATTTTAACAATGAGTTTTAATTTTATATCCGAGTTTTCTTGACTACCGATTGTAAAATTGCAATATAATCCCAAATGTTGTGACAATAAATTTCCAGTGAAAAAATACAGTTTTTTGCCAAATCAAAAACTGAAATAAAAATAAATCTGCTCAAATAATATAACTTACACATATTGACAAAAAAATTAAGAAAAAAAATCCCTATTCGGTTTTTATTCTACTACTAAAATATCTGAGCTAGTGAGCTACCGGGTGTCATTTACCTGTTTTTTAAAATACTAGATAAATTGCATAATTTTTCCTGCAAACTACTATTTCAATTACAACTAAAATTGCAGGTCATTCTCCCAAATATTATAAAGTTTTATACAAAATTTTAACACCCTCTTCCGAAAGACTAAAGTTACTGTAAAGATAATTCTTTGATTTTAAAAAGACCTTTAATATCATGAAGCTAATGTTAAATCTGCTTCCAGTATTGCAATATGAGTTATCATAAGAATGCTACATAGTATAAGATGCTTTCACATGCTCAAAAACTTGAAGCTGTTTTGTTTTTTCTAAATTACATATTTGGTGGATCTGAGCAGAGTCCCAATAATTAGCGCATTTTTTTGTTGTGTGAGAGGCTGAGAGTAAAGACCTTGTTCCAATTAGGAAACAATTATTTATGCAAAGTGAATCAGGTCTAGCAGGAGTAATACCTTAGCAGGAATAGCAAATACACTGGCAGTGACCTGGACTTTGAAGAATGGTAGAACAACAAACTCAATCATTTTCTTTCTCATCCCAAAATTGTGAAAAAATTATTTACATGATTTTCAATTCCATAAAAATCTTGAGAATTTTTCCTCCTGCATTTTTTATGTTAACCCAAATTCTGCCTGTAAGCATACTAAATACAGTAAGGTATGTTGTTATGAGATGTTTTAATTCCTGATGTATCATATAATATTATCCTTTGAAAAAACAAAAAACACATAACAGTTCCCAGGTCCTAGGAAGTACCATTTCCACTACAGCCTCTACAGAAATGAGAAAATATGTCTCTACAAATGTAAAACTGTCTTTCTAGACTGGAAGTATGGTACTTTGAGGTTTTCCTTCTTTTCAAAAATATCACGTGGTTAGCCTTTGAGGATTCTGTGAAACTTATCTAGGATTTGCAAATTTTTGGCTCCTCTTCAGGCTGGTGTTAATCTGCTGCAGGTCATTCAATGAAAAAAGCTTTTCAAATCCCAGAAATGCTCATACCTCCTTGTCAGGAAGTGACAATTCTAACATTTCCTGGAAACATCTTTAAACTTAAACTGGATACATACTGTGTGCACAGCCACTTTTCTACACCTCAATCACAATAACTGTGATTTTGTATACAGTAACTGTGTACATCTGTGTGTAACTTAAGTACAGCAAATCTTGTCACAGCTCTGCCAGAAATCTGAAAAAAACCCAATTTCATTCTGATCAAGGTATATAAGCCAAAGTAACTACCATATGATTTGTGCCATTCCAAAATTTAACAACATTTTCAGTCTGTTAAATATGATGTAGGAAAATGTTCCCTTTTAGTTGATTTCTGATGACTGAAAGTGTTTAAGCTTTACAGCATTCCTGAGAGTCTTTTAAGAGTATGGAAAATATTTAAATATTAATAAGAGGTCTGAAGTAGCTATTTTTGGTCAAAAACTGTTGAACTATCTTTTTGTTTCCCAGTCATGGAAAAAAATAAAAATTCCTTTCAAGCTTTTATTGAGACCAGCCTTGAGGTGGGACTCTTCTTTCTGCTTATACTAGATGCTTATTTCTTGTACAAAGGAATCAATTTTTTTTGTGAAAATTATTTTTTATACAGTGCTTATTGTTTTACTTTATTATTGTCATAGCATCCAGCTGTGTTATGTCACATACAGAATATTTTTACTCAAAGCACTGTGTAGGTATAGAGCACAAAGAAATCTGTAGACTAAAGTCTTCATTTTTCCAAACTTTTTATAATTTGTTTTATTGAACAAATATTCAATAAAATTATACAAAGGAGTGTAAGGAGAACTGAGACAATAGTGATTAATAGAATAGGCTGAGGCAAAGATAAAGTTCATGGAAGATCTTGGAAGAGAATTATGAATTACTTTGATGGATGAATATCCAAGCCCTGACAGAGAGCAGAAAAATACTGGTTTGAAATATATTTCTTCCAAGGAATGATTACAATTTGTATTATAGGTGGCCAGTTAAATTAATTATGACAAGGAAAACCTTATCAATGGGTTAGACCAACCTTTCTTCTCAGATTCAAAATCGTCTTTGGAGTAAAACTTACTGGTTTATAGATTATCAGTGCCGAAATACTTATTACAATATGATGTACATAATTATTTTGATGGGGTCAGAAACTGAAAGGAAGCTCTTTTAATACAACATTTCCTTAACAAGATGTAAATTCCTACCAGCTATTTCCTGTAGAATTTCATCAACAGTGTATAGAGTGAGGAATGCCTTTCCAAAGAGTAAATCAGAAAATATGAGTTAGGAGCCAATTTACTTCATTTATTTATACAGAGGCCCTAAAATAGGATGTCATTTGCGTGATGGACATCAGAATGAGTGAGATTTTGAGAGAGATGGCACTTATGCTATGTGTAGAATAAGAAAACTCCTAAATCATTGACCTAGAAGCCTATATTTCCTGACATCCTGTCTGGAACTATAAATTCAACTCTATCTGATTAAAAAGAAGGAAGGCCCAAACTTACCACTGGTCATGGTTTTTGCTTTGAGCAGTGGTCTGAAAAGGAAATAATATTAAAAGGAACATACTCACTTATTTAAGGGCTATGTTATTTCATGCTATCTATTTTAATATTTGGGCTATCATTCATTTATTTTTATTCCAAATCTCATGATAATGTTTGAGATTAGAAAATACCTGCAATGCACTTTAGAAATATTTACTATTTTCAGACTGATTGTGTACAAAGAGGTTTGGTAATGTAATAGAAATATAGTTAATACAGGGAAGAATAGATCGCTGATTGATTTCTGTATGCATTTGCAGAAGAAATGAAAATTCATGTTCCCTTAATACAGCATTAAGATTATGATTTAAATAAGCACATACTGAGCTTTTATGAGCATCACAAGTTATTGTCCTTAATTCATAAATACATATTTAAATTTTCCTAATCTATATTATAAATTCTGTGTAGGATAATAGATGCTACAGGAAGATGTGGTCTGTCAAATAACTGTAAAATGGAATTAATGATGTTGAATATTATAGTTGCTGTTTGAGCTATTTTTATTAGAATGTATACGTAAATAATTTTTAATTTCAGATCCAGATATTTGTACAATGAGTTACTGGCAGAATCGGGATGTGAAGTTATACAACTTATGCTTTGTGGAAGGAATTTTCAATGGATTTAAGGAAACACTGCAGCCTGCATCTGCATAGAAGGCATCTTCGGTGGAGGAATACAAGCTTAAGCATCCCTGTACAATATTGACTGGTTTCAAAAAGGTAAGTGCAGCAAAGGGGTTTCAGTTTAATGAGTAGAAGATGAAAATGTGAACAGTTGGAGAGTCTAAACCAGCATAGGGTATCTTAAAGGGGTAAAGTACCCCATTCTAGACTCTTATTTACTGAACAAGGCAGCAAAAACATAAGAAATAATATTTTTTATCGCCTTTATACTGGAGAAAGTAAGGAGTAATTAGTAATTATCTGTTCATTACATATGAGGAATTGCATGACTGAGGATGGAACTAAAGCCAGATGGATTATGTCCCAATTTAGTGCATTGACCAGAGTAATTTCTACAGCAACTCCTCAAAACAATTTTCTTCCTGAGAGTCCCCCTCATTTTATAAATAGAAATCATAATTGAGACCAATAAATACTTTCTTATACCATTAAGTACAATTAAGCAGAGAGATAGCAGAGCCAATGAGGAAATAAATGTCACCACAAAGCAAAATACGTAACAGTTCTCAGTTCCTAGTGCACTGTTCAGATGACTTCAAAACTCCAACAGATGCTGCTAAAACATCAATTAATGCTTTCCCAACTCAATCATCTGTTCAAAATATCCTTTAAAAAACAGATTTCTCTTTGAGTAGTATGAGAATCGACATCTTCCAGAGAGACAGCATAGTAGGGCACAAGCTATCCAAGGGGAAGTGCAAAGTCATGTTCCTGGGGCAGAACCTCCCCATTCACCAATGCATGCCAGGGGTGGACCAGGATAAGCAGCTTTGCAGATAATATCCTGGGGTCCTGTTGGACACCAAGATAGCTGTGGACCAGAAATTTTTGCTTGTAGCAAAGAAAACTAAAACTATCCCAGGATGCATGAGGAGGAGTGTTGTCAGCAGGATAAGGGGGTGATCCTTTCCCTTCATTCAGCATTGGTGAGATCTGGAGTACCAGGCCCAGTTCTGAGCTCTTCAGAACAAGAGAGATGAGGACTGAAAACAGTCCAGCCATGAAGGTCTACAAAGACTGACAAAAAAAGATAAAGAAGTTGGAATATTTATCATAGAAGAAAAGGCTGAAGGCATTTAGCCTGGAGAAGAGAAGGCTCAAAGGGGTAACTCATCTCACTATAAACATCTGAAGGAAAAATGAAAAGAGAGTTAGGCTCTTTCCAGTGGTGTCCAGAAATAGGACAGCAAGCAAGGCAAACAAACTGAAACACAGGACACTCCATCTGAACATCAGAAAACACTTTTTCCTGTGAAGCTGACTGAGAACTTGTACAAGTTGCCCTGGGAGGCTGTGAGATATCCTTTTTTAAGAGGTATTTAGAAGCCATCTGAACATGGTCCTGGGCAGCCTGCTGTACATAGCCCTGCTGGAGCAGGCACATTGGACCAGATGACTTCCAGAAGTCTGTTTCAACCTGAACCAATCTGTCATTCTGTGTTTCAGGTAAACTTGTGGCTTTTACTGTGACAAAGGTGAAAAAAGCAAAAAACATATCAAAGTCCTGTATTTTATTAACATGGCAAAACAGTTTACAGCAATAAATAGGAATATGAACATTAATAATCAAATCTACTCCTCAGAAGCAGACTAGGCTGGATCCACATCCTCACCATTTATTTGTGGTTGTGAAGGATGCTGGAAGAGAACGTGGTTTGTTATATTTTCTGAGATAGTATGGAACTAAAATTTTATATAAACCCAAGGAAGAGATACAGCAAGGTCATGCTGACACTCCTACCAGCAGGTTTACTACTGCTAAAATAATCAACACTCATCAGAAACAGTCTGTGGAAGAGTCATTCTAAGAAAGAGCAATCTCCATTTTTCCAGATTCAGGTCTCCCTTAATTGGGAAGAGTTCTGTGCTCAGTTGGGATCATATTTACTTCAGAATCTTAGATACTAAGTTGGCTTCAGACTCCTGCATATATGCAAATTGCACCCCAAATACTCTTTAAAATACATTCATAATTATTTCCTCGTTTCCACTACTCTTTTGCCAGATATAACATGACAGAAATTCATTGACTGTTCCAAGAAACCATTTTTAATCTTTCTAAATTTATGTAAGGTAACCTGTCATATCCTGGTCCATGTAATGGTGTTCAGGAATTGCTAACCTTGCCTGAGACTTTAGGTGGTTATTTTTTTGTCTATCAGGAAATATCTTTGTTCATTTAATCTGGAAGCAAATTTTATCACAATAACTATGGGAACAACATCTAAAATAAGCCCTGAATATTGCTCTCAATCTGATATTCTCTTATAGTTACCTTCCTCTACTTGTAGGGGGTTTTTTTTGGAAAAAGGTCAGTGGGAGAAGATATGAATGTTAATATGTTTTGAATATATACCTGTGTGCAATTAATGGTAATCTTGAAAATGGTTTTAATCAACCTGAAAAAAGAAAGGACATGTGCCAAATTCTGCTGGCATATGTACAATTGCTACAGACAAGAGAAAGGACAACGGAACCAACAGAGATCTTACCACTCTCTTTAACAAAACATTTTGAAAGCAAATTTAGCTTGGTGGAAGACACAAAAAGAATGAAGAAGGTTATAATGAAGAAATCATATTCTACCTCTGATCAAGGTATGTGTTGTACAGATAGAATATAGCCCTTTATGAAAACCAGATAATTTAAGGAAGCAAGACTGCCACAGGAGGAATAGATTGCTTTACTGCGTATCAGCTCATCTTTAAGAGAATGTCATATTAGGAAAATAAGTAAAGTTTAAACTTTTTGTTTCTCATCCCCATATTCATGGTCATATCTGTTAAGAGACATGGAATGCTTTTACTGTTTTTCATCCTTGCCAATGCTTTAGATCATAGTTGCATATGAATGAACTGTTTTATAATCCACCATGGTCATTGAAAACACAAGTTCTAAATAAGGAGTTTAATGTACTGCAAAGGAAGAAGCCTGTATTCAGATAAAGTTGGAACTCTATGTATCTCTTTTAGAGGATATTTTTCAGGTCTCCACTCACATAGGAAAGACATCTCTTTAAGTTAAGCAACTTTCTATTTTTCCACTTGTGCTCCGTGGACTAACATAGAAGTAAATCTGGCATACAAGCAAATAGGAAAGAAAAGCAGGAAATCCTCTGATGTTATTACCCCTCCATGTACAAAGCCCACCATGAAAACCACACATCACTTAAAATTCATTGCTTACTGAGCGCCTCAGAGAGTTTTGATCCTGGCCTTATAAATGCTGCCCTTACAGCTTTGTGTGCCTAATTCCTAAGCTACCCGTATAATGAAAGTGAGAGGAAGGGATAGTGTCACACTAAAAACAGCTTTGCTCTGTTAGGTGAGAACATTTTCCTCACTATAACACACAGGTGATTTTTTTAATGTAATCCCTAAGAAGTATTTATACTTTCTTATGAATGTCTGAACTACTGCATTGCTGAAGCCTTGGCTTTGTCAATTGCTGTTTGGAGTTATAGGAGTGATATTTTTTCATGGACATGCAATGGTTGCAGCTGCCACATATTTTTTTATCATTGTGAATCATATAATAATTTACACAGAATTAAAATCACTAGTTATTACTGCCAAACATATGTGCTCATTTCAAGGTCCCTTATCACAGTACAAATACAACAGAGCAGTGGAGTAGTAGCAGGATCACTATTCTTTGCATAAAATGTACATGAGTTTTCAGCTGAGTTCTTTTAAAATTCATGCATATTTTTACCTTGAACCATGAAGTCATTAAAAATGAAAATCTTGAAAGCACAAGTCAGCTTATCCTAACAATGAACATATATTTTTATTGGAAGCAGCAGTAAGAGAAGACTAAGCTGTATATCTCTCTGATCCCTGCTGTTTTATCATTTTTAGAGCTTTACTAATGCAGAAAGATTTCAGACAATTGCTCTAATTGTGTGACTAGTAACCACCGTGCAGTTCCTTTGGATAAAACCTCCTCACTGCATTCTAGTCAGTATTTAAAAAAAGCAAAGATCACAACTAATGGCTGCATAGTCACACATCTCTTTGTTTTAAAGTGATTCTCCCTGAATACAAACAACCTTTAATTTTTATCTCTAGATAAAATTTAAAATCTCTCTCTTAGACCTTTCAGAGTAAGATATTTTGCTACTTTACAAAACTAATCAGTATAAAAATACTCTGTATTTATGCAGCATTCTTTATCTCAGTGTGCCCAAGTGTTAAAGGATATTCCTCATATTCTACAAAACACTTATAAAGGAGGTAATTTCTGGGTCAGACCTGCCTGTGCAGCTACACAGCTCCTGGGAGTTCATTCATCTTCACAAGCTGTGCAATCACAGAAGCTGCTTGTAATTGGAGAGGCTGTGTCTAACTCACAGAAACAGAAGCAACTTTCAGGCAGCCTACTAAAATGTGCTTAATTCAGCTTACTAAAATGTGCTTAATAGAAACGGCATAAGGAGATGAGATTTGTGTACAAGGGAAACAGAAAAAAAATGTTAGGCCATCCTTTTTATTTCATGTCACCTGTTGTCACCTGTTTTCAGCATCCTTCTAGTTGTCCTTTTTTTGTTTTTCTGTTCATGCAGTGTTGATTTTCATTTCTTATTGGCTTATTCAAAAGTGAATCCTGAATCTGCAAAAATATCAGAGCTTGTAATTATTTTTCTTATGTATGAAATCAGAGTTATAGATTAATATTTGCTAGATGGGAATTAATCTTAGATGAAATGTAAGAAGAATGAAAAGTAAAGGTTTTGGAAAATTTTAGGTTCTTCAAGTGAACAGATGAGATGAAAATACTTTGCTTCTAATGTCAGGAAAAAAACTCCCCCTGTCATATTTAGCAGTTTCAAATTTCCAGATCAGACTGGTAAAGCAAATAAGCTGTGTACTGTCACTGTACATCTTTGTGCTTCTTTAGTTCCTACAGGTTGTGTTAACATCATGTGCATAGGATGGGTATGGTAAACGGCAAACAGTTTAGGAAAAAGGTCCATGCTTGATGATGGTTCATCAAAAGGAATGAAAAGGAGTGTTTTAATATATTTGTAATATGTAACATA
>WEKY01013451.1:206-37011 GCA_013390045.1 Picathartes gymnocephalus | reverse complement strand
ACATTTATATAAATACGTATTTCTTTATAGAAACCCCTTTAGTTTCATAGAACTAGGATTGGAGGATTTTTTAGAGATTACTCTTTTTTTGGACTATTGTATGTGAAAATATGGTTTTAACTTGACAATGTTGAATTAATTTTCCATAGGTTGAAATTGTATTGACGAAAAAAGGGATAAATAGTACATATAGGCTGAGTTATAAATTGTGTATGTAGAGAAAGATTTAAGTATTACCTCTAAGCAAAGCTGAAAGTTGTTGCTGGCCTTTTCTCTAATATTTTGTAAGCCTGCAGAAGGGAATTTGGAGAGTCTGAATAAGATACTGAGATGTACTAACAGAAATTAGAAATTAAGGTACTGAATTAGCAGAATACTTGTAACGTGCCAAACTATATGCAAGCAGTTCTACATGCATAACTACACAAAGTGGCCTTTGGCTTTACAATTAAGCATGTATTAAATCAAGGTCAGAACTTTGCCACAGAGTAATTTAGGATGATTTTATGACTTTGAGCTTTTCTGCGATACTTTTGTACCTCTCATACAAGAATTTTGTGCCTGATTATACCTAATACCATCAGGAGCTCCCTGTCCCTTTCTTGCTTATTTGGCTTGATATCTGTGCGCCAGAGTGTTTTATGGGGCTTTATGCCTAATTTAGCTATTTTTGTTTGGTGGTGTAAAAGGGCATTTAGCTGCTCAGGAGCTGTCAGAAAGGGTGGGACAAGTGACTTTGGAAGCTGTAGACATTCTGTGGGGAGGTTGGTATTTTAAGCCTTCAGCCTCCTGAAAAATTTGGTTGCAAAATTTGAGGATATCAACAGCATTCAAGCATTCAGTTACGTTCTTTTGTGTCAATCTGCTTCAGCCCTGATTAAAAGAGGCTAAAAATAAATAATAGCCTTTTTTTCCCCCTCCATTAATTATATCCCTGGGACACCACTTGAAACATGAAGAAGCCACCAAAGCTCAAATTTCTCATTTAGCATGGCTCAGCATCTTCTTTTACACTATGTCATACAATCTTGTACTCTTGTTCCTCATGCAAGAAAACTCATTAAAAATAATATTAATTTCTTTTTTGAACGTGTGTTTTGCTAGAGAGGACTTTCCTAATGCGTCATTTGCAAGTTCACGTATTTTATATTAGGAAGTGATTAAAAACTACTTAAAATGTAACATTTTGCATTCTAGAAATTTTAAATGTGAAATGATGTATGTTGCTAATATGGTGACAGGAGGAAGACAGAATTCATTGTTCTGCTTGCATGCAAAGAGTGTATGGAATTAATTTGTGGTTCATATTTTTGTTAAAAAATAAGGTCAAGTTTCTGCATTAACATTTTGAACAGTTGATATAATTCCAGCTAGAAATCATGCCAAATTAAATGTACCATTTTCTAATAATGGTGAAAACTATTCTTGTAATTTCTGAGTTCTTTTAATCAATTAATTGCTTTTCCTCTACAATAATTGCACACAGGTGAAGGGTGATCAATGATTTTTTTCATCCAATTTTCTTGGACATTCGGATTACAAAATTTTAAATTGAAACAGCATCCATGTGTATCCAGTCTTGAAAATAGTGTGTAGATATTCTTTTATAAAAATTAGGATTTGAAGTATTTAAGCTGTTCGCCATAAACTAACTTGTGTTTTTTCATGCCAAATGTAATATATTCTATATAGTGTGCCTCTTTTCTTTTTTTCCTTAGCTGTAGGTTATATGCTTTTTAACCTGTTCATGTCTTCCCATTTTGAATTTTTATATCAAAATCATGCAAGAAATATAAATGCATGTTGCTCTTGAATTGCCATGACCTGAAACAAAAATGATTATGGTTGTAATCAGAATGTGTCCGAAATATTATCATGATGTTTAATTATTTTCTCGGAAGAATAAATAAAGTATTAATCTATTTTTTACAGCAGTTATTAAGCTCATTTGATATTAATAATGCAGCTGTGTATCTGTTTCATCTTTTCACACAGTTTCTCTTTAGATAAGCAAACTAAAAATTCTGTAGTGGATTTTAAATATTCTGTTATAGCATAGTTCAACCAGAAGTTGAATATAAGACATTCTGATGTGGATAATGTGCTACAGCTGTTTAATTGCACCTGTTTCATGACAGTTAATGTATTTTTGCCCATAGTTTGCTTTATCAGTTCTGTATATTAACAACCGTACTGTCCTTTAGTACTAATATTGACTTTTATAAGATGTTTATCCTATTGTTCTGTAGCTCACTGAAATGCAAGCTGAAAGTAGTTATTACAGCCCTCAGAAAGTAAAATCCAAAGAAGTTATAAGCTGGGAACAAGAAGGAACAACAGTTGAGGTAATTTTACATTGTCAGGACTTTTTTGACACATTGTAAGTAATGTACCAAATAGTTGCCAATAAAATATATTTTAATTATTTCATTGCTGAACTTTCATATTCTGTCATATTGTTTTTTTATTGTAGTAATCATGTAGATATTAACTCTCTAAACTTGTGTGCTATGGTGGTCGAACACTAGTAATCCCTTCCTTTCAAGTGCCCTGTATGATTGCTATTTATTAAAACTCTAAATATATGAACTAAGCATATTTTGCTTTGTTTTTGTCTGTCTTGTTGATTTCTTGTGGAGTAGAAAGCTTAAAAATTTATCACATTTATTTATTTTTCCTCACTAGGTCCTTATGAAAGGTGAACTTTTTTTTGATTGCCAAATTGGTTTTGTTGGTTGCCAAGCTATGTGCCTTAAAGGAATTATGGGAATTAAAGATTTTGAAGAGAATATGAATAGGAGCGATGAAGTGAGTATGTTGAAATATCAATTGATTTGCTGAGTAAGAAATTCTGTTATCCTTTATTAAAATATCTGGTTGCAAACATTGAGAAGACTGCTGTTACCAATGGTGATTTTTGGATGTTACTGTAATATAGAACTTAATGTCCATTTGTCAGAGTTGAAAAGACAAATATCTCTGATTGAAAAGAGGCAGAACATAAGACTTTTTTTCTCCTTTTGGACAATAACCCATTGTTGCGTTGTCAGCGTACTTTGATTTTGTGTAACAAAGTAAAATACATTTGAAAATCTTTGAAAGTACTTAAATCAACAGAAGATTGGAAGGGAAAAAATGGGAACACTATATGCTGAAGATAACAGACGTGGTGCAAATACTGAATGAATGTCTTACCTCACATTTCAGTAAGACTGAGAGCAGTATGAAATGGAGTTAGTATTATTTTTTGTATTTTAAATAGTTGCAAATCTTCAATTCTTAAGACAAAATCAGGTATCCTTATGAACCACTTTAAAAATATTTAATCAAGTGTTGCATGAGATTCTAAATTCAATAATGATCATTTTTAGTTGAACTGTAGATAGAATAGTACCCTAAAGAATTGGAGAACAGCAACTATTATGTATGTTTAAATTTTAAAAAATGATGCAGCAAAGAAGAGACTTGTTAACTTGATGTAACTGCTCTGTAAAGTCTTGGAAAGTATTTTAAAGAGAAAAATTAAGAATATGAAGGAAAATACCAAGAAAATACCGTATTTATGTCAAATATCTCCTAATCTGGGAAATCAAATACTGTGTTATGATAGGACAGTTTCTTATCTTTCCTCTGTGACAGCATCATGGCTTGGCATCCATCTCAGGTGTTTGTGTATGCAGCGCAGAAAACAAGAAAATATCCTTACACAGCTGCTGAGTATGACATTGTTGGGATTTTAGGGATGCAGTGAGGCACACTACATGACTGGTGTGCTGCAATGGCTATATAGAGGCTTTTCCAGAAGGGTAGGCTAGGGTGAGCCAACTGGAAAAATGCTATGCTGGCCTTGTTAAGGGCAGGGGAGATGTGGTTGGGGATGTGAGGTTGGACAGCCACCTGGTCTGTAGCAACTGAGATTGTCAGGTATAAAATCATGAGAGAACTGGTTTTTTTTTTCAGACTGAGGTGGGTGGGTGAGCAAGAGAATTTCCCAGAATCAGAATATTCTGGGTTGGAATGGACCCAGAAAGAGCATCAAGCCCAGCTCTTAAGTCAGTAACCCATACAGACATTGAACCCACAGCTGTGGCATTATTAGCACCAAGCTCTGACCAACTGAGCTGATTTCCTTTAGGTTAGGTAATAAGGGACGTTTGGGGTTTTGTTATTACTTACTTTTCTGCTGCTCTCTGGTCCCATTTGCTTTATGACAGTGATGGTGATATTACTTGCTTGTTGTCTGTGCACTGCTGTGGTTGTGGGATTGTGCCTTTCACAAAGGTTCTGGCTCTGCCTTTGACTGAGAATAGATAGTTGGAAAAAATAAATCTCTTAAACTTTTTTGGATTAATAATTCCTTTTAGGAAAGTTGTATTGATTTCAGAAGGATAGAAGTCTGGGAGAAGGCATGTTAAAATATAGATAAATGAAGAATGATAACGTAGCAATGAGGTCACACATGGAAATAACTGATTGCCTTGGAGAGGATGGATACAGCATCTGAAAGGATTGGGCAGCCAGAAATGAAGTATGCAGTGACAAGTTTGTGTATACTGAAGAGGATGGGGCAGGATTTGGAGCAAGGATGATCTGAGGTTATTTGCTGTTAAAATGCAGCTAATCTGTTCTGTATCATGAGTTGTGCAATATTCATTAGGCCAGGCCATTTTTATTGATTTGAAAAAGGGGAAGGAGTGGACAGGAACTTGTGTTGTACAAATGAAATTTCATTGTTTCATCTTCATTCATAATGAAATATGCTCTTGAGGGATGCTACTACTCCGTGTGTGTCATTTATGTATTATGACAGAATTGAAACTGCTCTGTTAACTCGACTGTATTTTTTTTTTTTCCCTCCCCCACCTTACTTTCTACTGCTACATGAAGGAGGCATGCTTCTTTAGTTGTGGAGAAAATTTGAGCGTGAAAGGAATGACATACCTTACCAATTCACTATTTGATTACAGAAGTCCAGAAAATAATAGTATTCGTGCAGAATTTATATTGGATGCAGCTCATCATAAGGTCAGAGAATTACATTTTTCTTATAAAAAATTTTCCAATGCTCTCTGATGGATTTCTTATAATTATTTAGGTCTGTGTATTATTAGAGGACTGAATTCTCTTTACTTTTACACATTTAAGTGAATCTTACTTTGCAGCTGGGGAAAAAAAAAAAAAGTAAATCTGTTTGTGTTAAAAAAAAAGATACCCACAAAAAAGAGCCAAAAAAAGAGCCAAACTGAAAAAACACATCCAGAAGAAACCTCACACTCCCCTCCTGCCCCAAAAACTGAATTAATGTCATAGTTCCCAAAAGCAGTAACCACAGAACATGTTAAGAGGAAGAGAGACATATGAGAGAATACTAGCAAAAGGTCAAGCTTTACCAGCACATGTTTTAAACCCAAACAGTAATTAGTCTATGGTCTTCAAACTAAGGAGTGCTGTCAGATTTGGAGAGTGTTAATTTTATTGTTTGTGTCCTATATTTGTCTACTTAGAGGAAATTTTGCAGACAAATTTTCAGTCACTTCTAGTCACTGTTGTTGTAAATTGTGCAGTAAAGCTTTATTCCCTGGTTGTTTGCAATTATTAAAGACTGGTTGCAATGACCAACGTAGTCCTTTCCAGGTATGTTCATAGGGGGAGGTCTGTGCTGTTCATTGTACAGGTAAGCCATTTACAATTTGGAATGTATCTAATTCCCTTTTAATTTAAATTTTAGTACTACTGATGAAGTGTAACCCTGATGAATCACATGAAAAAATGAAATTAGTAAAATCACAAGTACTTATGTTCAATTTTTTCCCATAGTGTGTTTTAAGCTTTACTCTGTCCTTGGTCTGTCTTTGATGCTTTTATGATTTGCCTATTTTTTTGGCAAGAGAGAGGAAGCAAATTTGCTGTCTAATATATTATATTATGTATAAATCCCAATGTTGGCATAAAGTCTTGGTGAGTTTCCTACCATTGAAAGAGAGAACTGCAATATTCCTTGAATAGCAAAGCCAAATTGAATGAGCTGAAGTTTTCAGTGTATTTAATTAGGTTGATGTGTTGCATGCAAGAGGTCAGATGAAGAATATTTACTTCATTAAAGGTTCTAATTGACTAGATGTTATTGATGAATTGGTCAGTATGTCCACAGGAATTATGGATGTGCATTTGTGTGGCCTCAAATGGAAGTTACATTACCTATCAGAAAGGTGAATTCTTTGGGATAACCTCTGTCCTTTACTTTGATAAGCCTTTCCCTGTGTTGATGCACAAATCCAAACATGAATATATCTTTCTAATACCAGTCTATCAGTTGGTAATCTCAGGATTCTTTCCTTATACAACATTTTCTTTGTTTGCTTTGCTTTGTTGGTAGGAGACGTACACAGAGATAGCTGGAATGCAGAGGTTTGGGGCTTTCTACATGGATTACTTGTACACAATGGAAAGCACCAGTGGCAAAGGTACCTTTTTTTTTCCTTTGTTTACCCTGATAAATAATAGAAACAAAGACTTTTCATGCCCCGATGGTCCTTGACCAACTGTCCTCGAACTTACCTTAGATTTACCATGAGGATCATCATTAAAATGCTTTTATCTTCATTGATGTCTTTCAGAGGGTAGTTGTTTTGGTTAGCTGTTGACTGTATCCTTCCTTTTTTATTTTCCTTTTTCCACATAAGTAATCATAAAAATACTATTTATAGGCAGTTGCTAAACTGAAAGTAATTCTCTTGTAGGAGTGGTCATAAAGTAGGTCTTTTTTTTTAAGTTGTTACTGACTTTGCATGTAAAAAAATACCTTTTGAGAAACCCTGTCTGAGGAACGAGATTGATTATATACTTGGCACAGAAGATGAAAAGGACTACTGTTTTTCTTCTGTGAAGAAGAATGCAAGGTTGTTTAGATATATATATTTAAAGATAATTCTTCACACTATTTGATGAGCAAATATTAGTCTAAACCATATGCACATAGATATTGGCCAATTCTAAATAATTGCTGAGATTCCTATCAATTCTTTTCTGAGTCTGAGAAGTGAATTTAATGCAGTAAGTATATCACTTTTGTGAGTGTCACAAAAGCTGGGACAAAGGAATTAATCTATCAGCAAGTACGTTTATGTTTTTACACAGATATTCTTATCATTAATTGTGCTATAACTTCCCCCTCACTCCTCAGAAGACTGTAATCTACAGCTGCTGTTTTGCAGTTTTATTGTTAAATTAACAATACTTTCTTCCCCATCTATGTATTTATTATTGTGAATACTATTTCTCTGGATATATGTTGGGAACTTCTTGCTGTTTTGTGACTGAACATTCATCTGTCCTTGCTACATAGTCCAACTTGTCTGGGTGTTGTTTTTGTTTTCGTTTTGTTTTGGTTTTTTTAAGTTTTTTTTTCTTTTTTTCTTTTTTCTTTTTTTTTTTCTTTTTTGGGTTTTTTTGTGTTTCTATTTCTTTGTAAGAGAAGTCACGGTTACTAATGCTTGGTTTTGTTTTCTGTACTTGTTGGACATTTAGTCTAAAAGGAGTAGGAGAGAAACTCTCAGTTTCCTTAGAGGTTGGACCATGAAAAACCTACAAAATAAGTAAATGCTATTGCCTTCAGCAGTAGAGGCATACACCAGGAAATTTAACAGTTCTTTCCTGATTCTGAGGCTTCCTTCTGTACCATGAGTGTGATGTGAAGCTCTGAAAATGTACAATTAAGTCAAGCTTCTACTGCAGACTTCTTCTGGTTTTAATAATGACATAAATGTTTAATTGCACATTGAACTCCAATGTAGAGAAGTTGAAAACCTCGGGTAAGCCTTATCTCCTTTTTGAACCTTAGTATAGAAATTTAAATATGCACAGACTATGTGCATTATGAAGAAAAATTGATTTTATGGAGTATTTTGTCTTGTTTCTCTGAATGCATTAGGAATGTTATGATTGTGTCTTGTCCTGACTTTTAACTAACCCTTTTCAGAAATTACTGAACTCAGAAACACTTTTTTCTTTTCCTCAGGTGTACTACTTGTATTTTCTGACTACATTTTCCCCTCCTTAGCTTCTCTTTTCTTTTTTCTTTGAGAATGCTTTCTCAGAGTCTTCGTTTCTATTTTCTCCATCAATTACTAGGAAAACACCTCACAAAATGTAGTTTGGCTTCCTATCAAGTCTTACTGTGTGCTCTAATTTCAGTATTACTCCTTTAATTTCAGTAACCCGGCTACATAAAAGAATGGAATAATTAATTTTTAAATTGTTTAATGGTTGTTGTTTCTCTGGAGCCAAGAACTTAAACTCTTAAATTTTCAAATAGTTTTGTTCCTCAGAAAAGCAAATGTGATGCGTTCTGCTAGTTATTTTCTAGCTAACTTCTCTTTATTGTGGGTTAAATGCTGTGTTGTTAAATACAGTATAAAAAAAAAAAGTGTAAAATATTTATTTAAGATGAAGGTATAAATACCTTAAGATTTTGAAAACAATATAAATCTGCATTTTTAATATGTTGTGTATATGAAAGTTTGCATTTTACTATTTCTTATTTTGGTATAACTGTTTTTAGTTATAATTAGTGCACACCATATACCATAAAAAAACTAACCCAACTTAAGTTATAGGAGGCAGTTACTGTGATTGTAAGATTTTTATCTGTCCAGGCAATTTTGGTTTGACACATTTTTTGCACCTTTAACCTTTCCTGAAGCATAGGATTACTAATTAAACCACAAGTGCCTCCTGGATAACATTAACCCTCAGGAGTTTCATCTGTCACAGAAGTGCATTAATCAATTTTGATATTTTGAATGAAAGCAAGATAGTCATGCACAGTAGTCTTATTTTGAAATTCCGTCTGTCTTCTCCTTCCTTTATTTTTCCGGTTTTTTGCTTCATATTTCACTGCAAAACAATTTCCCTGAAACAGTATGTAGCCTGTCAGTTCCCTGATCACTGATTTGCATGACCTGCAGGGTGTGCTGTAGAAGTTGTACCTTTTGTTTGTGATGTGTACCTCTCTACTTTGCTGGCAAGTTTATTATGCAGCACTCATTTTGATATTTTTGATGGGTTAGAATTACACGATTTACAGAGAGCTTGAAAATTAGGTGGTTGAAAACTGGTTTTCTTTATTCATCCGTGAAGTTTCAAGTCACCTGTGATTCCCTATTTCTGTAGAACCAATAGGTTTTCTATCCCATTCTCTTTGTACTTATGTGGAATTAACTGGAACTGTTCCAGAAAGCGCATTGTATAAATTCTGTCACTTAGATGTATTATTCATATACATACCATATTTATAAGCAAGTCTGGTTTTTCCTCTTTGAAAAGGCAGGCTGTTACTACTTCTGGCCTTATTATTTTTGGCTGTATTATTTTTATGTGATGTTACGGTTTTTTACACTTTTTGGTAGTGTTCATCGGAACTGAATAATGTGTAGAATTGGAAGGATAAAAGTATGTATGTTAACTGTCTATAAAATAAATGCAAGTCTGTATGCTGGGTTTTAAAAAAAAATTCTTTCAGGATTTATTCAAAAGGTTGTAAGTCAGTTCCAGCTGAAGATTTGAATAGGTTTTATAAGGTAGTATTCTTTTGTCCTTTTATCTTTCTTCTGTTGTTCTTTTTCTTCTCAGAAAAACAACAAACCAAGGGAAGCAGAGGCTATAAATGCTCTCACGATCAACTTCTGTTGTGTTTTTAAGGATAAAGTTAATTCTTCTGCTGAGTGTATAAGCCTGTAAAGGCCTGCAAAGCATTAGGCCAGCTGTGCATCAAATTCAGCATAGTCTCAGTTTATCTGAGAACCTTTTTCCTCACCAGTGCTTAGAAGCAACAATATTTTATGGAGTTTGATTTAAACATAAGGGAAAAAAACCCCTATCCTTGCTTCCTTTTCCACCAAGCTCAACTTCCCTCAATATAAAGACTGTCTTGAATGATTGCGGTTAAAAGAGTACAGTAAAGGAGAGAGACAAAAGGGTGAAGGACTGGGTTCCTCTTGGGCAACCAGAAATCATAGAATTGTTAAGGTTGGAAAAGGACTCTGTGAGTCCAGCCATTAACCCAGCACTGCCATGTTGACCACTAAAATGTGTCCCCAAGTGCCATATTGATGTATTTTTGAATAGGCATGGTGGTTACAATGCTTCCCTTGACAGGTTGTGCCAGTGCCTGTAGCCAATTTCAGTGAAGAAATTTTTCCCAGTATCCAATGTAAACCTCCCCTGGTACAACTTGAGGCCTCTCATCCTGTAACTTGTTACTTTGGAGAGGAGACTGGCCTCATGCGCTTGCTACACCCTTCTTCCAGGTAGATGTAGTGAGCAGTAAGGTCTTCCCTGAGCTCCTCTTCTCCAGGCTGAACAACCCTTCCGTTGTTCCTTGTAAGTATTGTGCTCCAGGCCCTTCACCAGCTCCATTGCACTTCTGTAGTCTGAGAATCCATTTAATCTTGATGCTTATTTTGTCAGGCTGTTCATTTACGTAGTGGTCAGCAAGACAGTTAATGTTTAGTGCTTGTATCAAAGCAATGAAGATGCTGTCAAAGTGATGCTCTATTAGGAAAAAAAAAAATCAGAGTGAGTTTCTGCAAACTAAATACGTTAGAGAGCTAGGGGTATATTTTTAGAAGTCATATGTGACAGGAAAACTTGGGCTTCTTTTGAAATCTGCTTGATTTAACTGAAGAATTTCCATGAAGT
Source organism: Picathartes gymnocephalus (assembly GCA_013390045.1). NCBI lineage: Eukaryota > Metazoa > Chordata > Aves > Passeriformes > Picathartidae > Picathartes > Picathartes gymnocephalus. Next base: position 26,313 of record WEKY01013451.1, on the reverse strand, counting down.
ATGTTTAGAAAAATAGTCATACTGTTTGGTAGCTGATGAGTACCCTATATACACTGAATGTGTGATTTTGGTCTACCTTATTACCCTGCTTTAGTAAACTACTCTTATCTCTGTTGGCTCTTAAAAAAACCAGTCTGACACATGATGATTAAAGAAATTTTCTTTCTTGCTGCCCTTAGGTCAGTGAATGGCGGTAAATGTGAATGGAAGGAAGGGTTTATCTTAGTTTTCAGGCCGATTCTTCTAGCCTTGTCAAGGCAGCAAACCTTTCAAGAGCCCAGATCTGTCATGTCTTTGCAGCACACCTTTTCCTTGATTATTGGGAATGGATATCTTTGTGACAAGCATATTTTTGTGTTATATTTGCATTGTTATATTTTTCTGTATATTTATTCTTTGATCACAGGATTTGAAACAGAAGTAGCTGATAAAAAAATGTTATTATGTCTAATTTTTTTGTGTAACTTTTTAAAAAACTTCTTGTAGTTTCTGGGAATCAGCAAGACCTTTCTTCAGTTAAGAGTGAAGATTTTGGAAATGTTCAGGAGATGTCTACAAAAAGCCTCATTGTGGGTCCACTCAATCTTCGACTGGACAGCAGCGCAGTACACAGGATAATGAAAATGATAGTTTGTGCTCTGGAACATGAGTATGAACCATACAGCAAAACTAAGCCAGGTTTGCTCCTATTGCATGTACACAAATATACAGAATTAAACCAGACGACATTTATTGCTCTTGAAGGTGCAGCTTTCAAATAGTTAAAACTCCAAACCTGTCAGGGATTTTATGAGTCCAGAGAGCAAAATGTAAAATAAAGGTTAAATTAATCACAATATCCCCATCAGTGTTGGATGTACTTCTGAGATAATTTCAGAAACTTTGAAAGCCATTTGTTTTAATCGTAAGCATCATGTTGAGTAAGAATGACTTATTTCATTGTCTACTCTAGCTTAATTTTGGAGTCTTAGAGAAAAAAGTATGGGTAAAAGGGTATTTATTAGGTCAGAATAATGGTCATACAGAATGAAAATGCATGGAAACAAGTTATGGTAGACTGTAAAGATGAGTTTCTGAGAGGAATACAGATTTCAAGTAGGAGAAATCTAGCAAGTATTGCATTTAGCCTTAGGTAGAACCAGTGTGGAATAACATTGTTAACTATGAAGGGATGGGGGGGGAGCTTTGCACTTTCTGTTAGTCCTTAGGCATTTCTGAAATATCAGCTGTAGGGCACATTTTATATATTTTACTGAAACATATGTAATCTTGATTTATTGTAGATATTATGGATGGAAGTAGAACTATGCCAAGCTCAGAAGAAGTAGCATCACTGGAAGAATACATTCCCACTAGACTTACAGTGTTCACTGTTCTTAAATGTACAATTATAATCCCTGCGGCAGAATTCAATTTACTAGACCACTTGCTGCCTGTAATCATGGGTGAGAAGGTATGTATGCACAGATAATTATTCAGTTCTTTATATCAGCATGTGCTATTCAATATAAATTTTCTTACTGGCTTGTTATTACATGTGTTGGATATATCATTGAGTTCTGGATTAGTTTGGTGCCAGTGAGCCTTAACTTCAGATACGTAAAATGAGTGGCGTCTGACTACTTAGATGTGGAAACTGAAGGTGTCGTGTATGGATAGGAAAAGTACGTCTAAATAAAAAAGATTTTAAAGCACCAAGCAAATAAAAAAGCAGTAGCTCTGATCTTTTCATCAGAAGAGTACCTGTTCTGCAGGTCTTCATAAGCTTGGTGAAGTCTGAAATCTTTTAATACATAGGCTCAATAGAGACGACAGAGATGTTAACAGCCAGCTCTGTGTGTGCTAGTTCCAGACAGGATGTCAGCAGGATTTGGGCATTTAACTGCTGAATGACTAGCTCAGAGAGGCAGAAGTTTCCTAACAGCCTTCATTTGTTTTATCTTTTGGATATGTGTAGTATAATGCCAGCTAAAGAATCCTATACTGGTTCTTTTCTTATAGGTCTCCTTCTATGCACAAAGTTGAGGTACTGTAGGGATAAATCTGTGGCTTGTAGTGAGGACTTGCAGTAAGTTTATCTCTCGTGCCAGAGGCTGGAAGGTGTTTTATAGATAAGGGAAGGAGTGGGAAGAAGAGCAAACCCCATCAATTCTTGAGTTAAGTTTCTAGGAATTTTTGTCCAGTATTTCATCTGATAGGCTGAGAGAGCTGTGGTAGCTCATCCTGAAGAAGAAAATGCTTCAAGGAGACCTCATTGTGGCCTTTCAGTAGCTGAAGGAGGCTTCTGAAAAGGAAGGAGAGGGAGTTTTGCACAGGTAGATAATGACAGAACAAATGACAATGATTTAAACTAAAAGAGATCAGATTTAGTTAAGCTGTTGAGAAGAAATTCTTTATTCAGAGAATGGTCAAGCACTGGAACAGGTTGCTCAGAGGGGTTTTTTCCCTTTTTAGCACTTTTTAATATGTTGCACTGAGTCATGCAATGGGTTGTAGTGCTTTTCACCTTATGGACGTGGACAGATGGTATTTTTATAATGGGAGAACAGTCATGTTTGTTGTAGGTTTGAGGCAAAGAAGTTGAATTCTAATGAACTTTTTGGTTGGTGTAGTCACGACTTGGAGTCTCAATTTACATTTCTTGAATAAAGCCAAGCATATTTAAAATAATGATTTTGGATTTTAGATTGAAAATCATAAGTGCATCAACTTCTTGTCCTATTTTGATGCATGTTTAATAGACTTTTTAGAGTTGTAGTGTAATTTGGATTGGAAGAGATGTTTGGAGGTGTTGTCCAGGGGTTCAGCACTCTGATCCAAGCAAGAGCAGGTTGCTCCAGGGGTTGTTCTGTCAAGTGCTGAATTAGCACCTCTTCTGTCTTACTTCTCTCGGTATGCTCCCAGTAGGTCACCTTAGACAGCAGTAGGGTCCTTCTCTGGCTTTCTCCAGACTCAGACTCCAACTGAATGACTTCTCTGTTTCTCCTGGGACAGAGCTCATGTGCTCCAACCCCATAACCACTTTGTTTCCAGTCAACTTATTCTGGCATGCCCGTGTCCAGCCTGTGCTAGATGCAGTACTCCATTTTAATGGATACTATAAAAAAATAGACTTGGATGTCTAAAACAGTGGTATTTATTTTCTGTGGAATGGCATCTTCTTTTGCTGAGATACCTGGCATGACTGTGAACACATAGAAGATGACAGTGTAAAGGCTAGATCAGCATGAGATTACTGTGGTGATAGTACTTTGGCTTGATTCAAAGGTAAACAAATATTTTATAGGATGAAATATTTTGACTTTGCATATTCTTGTAGTGGGTTAACCTCGGCCAGCTTCCAGATGCTTACCCAGCTGTTGTCACTCTCCCTTCTCAATAGAACTGGGGGGGAAAGAAGGGGACTTGTCAGGGTAGAGGGGGAGATCACTTACCAATTACCAGTATGAGCAAAACAAACTTGACTTGGGGCAATTAATTTCACTTACTGCTAAGAATCCAAATCACATATATCTGTTTTTCCCTCAGACTCAATTTCACTTCTTCATTCCCTGACTCTTCTACCTCCCACCCCACAACAGAGGGGGATGGAGAATGGAAAACTGGGGTCAGTCTGTAACAGCTGATCGCTGCCACTCCCTTCATTCTCCCTCTGCTCTGCCTCAGTGCAAGTCCTTCCTGCAGGCTGCAGTCCTTGAGGGAAAATCTGCTCAAGCATGGGTTCTCCTCAAGGCTGCGGTGCCCTTCAGGGCATATCCACCTGCTCCTGTATGGGGACCTCCATGGTCTGCAGTGTGGATGTTTTTTGTGTGTTGCCTCTTTCATGGGTTACAAAGAAACTCTGCTCTGGTGCCTGGGGCACCGCTGTCTCCCCCTCCTTCTCTGACCTTGCTTTTCATATTGCTGTTTCTCTCTTCTTCTCTGAGTCTTTGCAGCTGGTGTGGCGTTTTTGCCCAATCTGTTTGCACAGAGGTGCCCCCAGCTCTGCCCTGTGGTGGGGCTGCTGCAGCACTGGCTGGAACGTGCTGAACCTGGCCTGGGACAGCCCCTGGTGTCCCCTCACAGGGGCTGCCCCTGCACTGCCAGCGCCCAGAAACCTGCACCCAAGACAATTCTGGATAAAATGTTGATTCTTTTAGGCTTCAAAGAAAATATTTTGGAAAGATTTGAGGCTTCATAGTATAATGCCATGGTATCCATAAGTAGTTTATTATGTGTAGATTTGCTTGTGTGTTTAGGTAAGAACATACAGATATGATAAGCAATACATCTGCAGTATAATTATTACATGTTTTTTTTTTTTTCCTCCCTGCCCTAGAACTTAAGTGGGCTGTTAAATGCTGCAAGTTTCCAGCCCCTGCGGCCTTTACCTTCCATCCAAATTTTGGTGGATAAGGTTAACCTGGAGCACTCAGTGCCGATGTATGCTGAGCAGCTGGTGCATGTGGTCAGCAGCCTCGGCCAGCCATCTGACAACCTGCTGCATTACTGCTACTCACACTCCTATCTGAAGGTAAATGAGGGCTTCAGAGGTGTTTCTTGCTGCAATGTGCTGAGAAAAAAATTATGTACATTTAGTTAATCCTAAGTGTTAGCAGGTTTCCTGTAAAAATGTTTTCAGCTAATCTGAAAGGCCATAGAGTAAGCACATTTCACAGAACGTTGTTGTTTGGGATTGCTGCTTCTGACTTGAGCCAAGTGTTTTGTAATATGCACAGAGAACTTCATATGAGGAAACTGCAAACTGAACCCTGAAGCTCCTTGTGAAAAGACAGAGTTAAAATAATTCAGAAAGAAGCCTTTCTCCTCATCTGAGATAATGCTTCTGTGATATGTAGATGGCTGCAAAATACACTTACAAACTTGATGGGAAGTTAGGAGGAAATACCATCACTACCAGTAGTATTGATAGAGCAAAACCGTCACAGTGAAGATCTGCAATCAAAAACTGTTAACACACAATTTAATTGTTTTTCATTATAAGAGGACAGATCTCTGAATGTTCTCAATTAAAGATGCATTATGTGAGAAGAGCTCTTATTGGGGGAGGCTTAAGATATGGAAAACTGTTTTGAGATATTTCAGTTGCCATCTGCTCTGAGGAGGAGTTTTAAAGCAGGCATTTCCAGCCTTTTAGGATGTGTTTAGGCAGTTTGAAACCTTTTGGGTGCTACTAAAATAGAAATATTTAACACTACTACTGTTAATTTTACTCAATTTCTCAGTTATATATTCACTTCCATGCTGATATTTTAGTAAGAATTTAATTATTTTAATTTTTATTATCTACATACAAGAAAATGTATTCTAGAATTGCTTGGCAAGCTTTCGGTTTTCCAGGTGACATGTTTACCTTCTATCACATTTAAAGTGATTGGAATTGCAGTACTGCAAGTCATCCATATGTTTTTCAGTTTCAGAGAGGATTTTTTTTGTCTTCAGCAAACTTTTTATTAGCAAAATTTGGACAACAGCTTTGATTTTTAAAGGGTTTATTTGCTAGCTTTAATAGTGGCTGAAGTTTTCTTGTGAATGGTAGTATGTCAGCATGTTAAAAGGCAACTCTACAACAGTTTGTTTGCCATATTGAACAGGGAAAATCATAAAGATTTCTTCTGATGAATTTTTCTTTAGCCAGGCTCTTACTAAGAAAAAAAGATTTGAAGGGAAACTTCTAATTTCCTTAAATACCACTCTTTTGTACCAGAGTTGTTATAATTACTCAGTGATTTTACTTTACATGAAAGGCAGTATGTAATCTACAAGTTTAAAGGATATAGACTAAAGCATTTGAATTGAAAAGTTGTAATTCAGCATTTTTTAAAATTCGGCAGACCGTAGTTAACACTTTTTGAGTGAAGAAAATATTTTTACATGTATTTCTAGGGCAATATTTGAGGTACATTTTTGTAGCTATATTTATGTTTGGGGAAAAGGAATTATCTAAAAATAATAGACAATTTATTTAATATTTACTGAGTATATTTATAAATGAATATATTATGTTATAAAATATCTTGAAAGTAATCTTATCATGTGCTAATATACCATTTGACCAACTGAATTTTGTTCCAGATATTTGGTTTTCAAGCAGCACTGACTTCTTTGGACAGTAAAGGATTATACTGCATCCCTGTTCCAGTTATCCCCTCATTCAGTACTGCTGTTTATGGCAAGCTGATCAAGTTCCCTAAATATTGGTGAGCATTATGCCTGTACAGTGTGTTTAAATCATGTACACAATTACTTTTGCATTTTTTATGAGCGATTTAAGAATGTCAAGCTTCATGTATATCCCTAAGCTTCTATGTCTCCTCTGTCATATTCTGCTTTTACATCTGTTATTGTTCATAGGTTTCTTTGTAAGGATAGCTGGCAATAAACATTTTAGACCTTTGTTTGGCTGACAGAACTGGAGTGTGGTGCTAATGGCACCAAGGTCATGGGTTCAATCCCTGTATGGGCCAGTCACTGGAGATCAATGATCCTTGGGAGTCCCTTCCAACTCTGCATATTCTGTGATACAGAAGCCCTGCAGTAAATGTCTTTCTTCTAGAACTTGTAGGTTTCTGGAACCAGTTACCATTCTTTCTTGAACTGATACAAAAGCTGAAGATATATACTGATGGCAAGCTTGATATTTTTTAACTGAATAGGTCAGCTTTTTCTTTTTTAAACGCAACCAAAAAAAAGCAACAGACTGGGGGATAAAACCCCCAAACATCCCAAACCCACAATGTTTCTACTACACTTCTTTTTGTTTCTCATTAAAGTTGGAAGTGTTTCAACTTTGTGATGAGCTATTTAAACTGTTTGTAGTAGTTCAGATGTTAAATACAAATATTTTTCTTCTGAAAGCAGTTCTGTACTTTGTTATGGAATGTGCTATATAAAGTTTTCTTAGCCTTAAATGCCATGAAAATTCAGCATTTAAAATTATCTCTACAGTTCAAACCTTGTGATCATAAATGTCAATGTGTAATGGTTTATATTAATAGGTTGCATTTATAAAAATTGTTTTCAGGAAAATGCATTTTCGCAATACTTTGGACAAGGTATTAGTTTTCTTTATCCCTCATTTTGAGCAGCAGCTGTTTGTAATACTACTTTATGACTAAATCCACGCAAAAAATTTTACATGAAGTCAGAAGATAATAAAAAAGCATGTTAATGGTTAAATACTTCGACTTCAAACGTTGTGTTGAATAGCTAATTTATAAGATACATTTGTTTGTGAAACTTTAATGAATTATACCAAAAAAGTCTACTTCTATGATTGTTCTTAGTGTCATGTAAAGAATATACTAATTTTTCTCTCACAAACTGTGGTACCATGTTAAATATAAATGGGTTTTAGCATTATCAGGACACCATCAGGTGGTAGCAGCCTGACTGACTTTGTCATATTTTCTATCAATAGTTTGCAAAAATATTAATGACTTTGAATTAGTTGCTGTTGTGTTGTACCATTTTGCTAAAAAAACCCCAACCAAATGTTTCCAGGATACCCTAGAATCAGCTCTTATCAGAGGACTTCAGGGCTTTACAATTGACAGCCTTTCCTTATGTTATCTGACATGTAACACTAAGGTCTGGTTAGTAATCCTGGTTAGTAAACTGTATGAATGGCAAACTTAAATTTCTTTACTATATTTTAAACCCCAGGTTTACTTGTGCAAAATCCAAAAAATTATTTTAGGGATGAATTTTTAAAGAAATCTGTCCTTTGACAAATTCATGGTATTAAAGTGCTGCTGCTTTCTCATGTGTGTGCTTGTGCTCTTCTGCATGTGCTTGTGCTCTCTGTGCTCCATCTCTTGCTCATGCTTGGTTTCTTGCGCTTTTCCTTGTGCACTTTTTCACAACTCGCCTGCTGTCTCATGTTCCTGGTTTTGCCCTTGCATTCTCTCTCTCTGTCATGCATTCTTGGATTCTCTCATGTAATCTGCCTCTCTGACATTCTTTGTGTCTTTCTTTTAAAAATGCATCGTATTACCATGCATGCCTGGGTGGAAAGAGCTGTGGTTTTGGGGAGTGGAGGCAGGGGAATGCCTTAAACCAGCAAACTGTCTATTGGCATTTATCAGAATATCTTGTTAGACCAACACTTACTGTAGTACTGTGGTCTAGTGCGTTTTGATAGTTTTCTCACTTTTTTCCTGTGATATGATCTCTTTCTATGGCCTATTTATTTATTAATGAAATAAAAAACTTTATAAAATGAACTTATTCCAGCAATTTATCTAAACTAAGCAACACCAATTTGTGAGTAATAAAGTAGAAAAACAAATGAGTACAGCAGCAACCTGGTTAAATGAAGTGTAGTTTGAAGTGAATAAAACTCCAGATGAAACGCATCAAATAGCACTTCAACTAAATCAAAATCAGCATGAGGACTGAGAGCTTCATTGAAGTCATGCAGTGAGTGAGAATTAGTCTGCTAGGATAACCTGGTAATGTCATTAAACTTAAATTCAGTCCTCCCTCCCAAATTATACCACCTGCTCTATTTGGATTTGTGGATTTCACATTCCAGAGTTTCTTAAAGTACACACATCTGATGCTGCATGTGTTCTATTTCTTCATAGAAAATACATACCACAGACCATACCTTTTAAAAACAAAGACATTTTATGAACTGTTATGGAATCCCTTAGGTAGTATGTTTTGAGTTAGCAGTGAAAATTTCAACTTTATTTCTGACATAAATCAGTAGAATAGGTTTCTTTTCTAGTTTCAGTACAATATCTCAAAATTACTGTTGGATACAGTGTATAAAATACTGTAGTAATATTAATTTTTTAAAACTAGTTGATAAACATTGGCAGGATGTTTTAACAGATAAAATTTCGGCAATGTCAGCCCAGTAAATTCTAGTAAATAACCACAAACAGCCATAAAGTGCTGTTTACCTGTTAGACTGATGTATTTTTTAATTTCACTTAATAAACTTTCTTTGTATAAAAGATATGTGCTCAAACTCACTAGTTAACTAAGTCTCGGACATCTTTTAAATTGCATAGCTGATCTGTTTTTATTGGAAAGTACAAACCATCTAGTCTTCTGTTTTTGTCAAGTGTAACAAGATGCAAAATACAATGTTAATGTCAATATTTTACAACTGCTTTATGTAGTGTTGCATGCCAGATTGTAAAGCAGCTTTCAGGAGGATGTCTAAAACGAACTGAGAACTAGCAGAATATGGTTAAAAGCCTAGAGTGAAAGACAAGAATGTTTATTACCAAACAGAAATCTTGAGAGGAATTAGCTGATTTTCTTTTATTTTTTTGGCTACAGTGTCTGTGGTAACAGATGAGGTAATCTGTGTGAGACACTTCAGTGTTATAATCTTCTATCATTTATAAGATACCACTTCACTGTACTTCTGAAGAATGCTAAATTAACATTACAGAGTATAGATTCGTAATAGTCTTCCTTTTATTTTTCTGGTGTCTGATTGATAGTGAAGTGTCCTCTCTATATTTTGAGCTAGGCATCAGTCTGTTTATGTCTGTTATTTTATTGCTTTTTTTGTCTTCTCTAAAAAAGTGTTCCAGACTCTTGTTTTTGTTTCTCTTTATCAGGTCTGTAGGAAGTTTTTCACTTACTGTCTGTACCTGTGACAGGTTTTGAGGGTCTGAGCCTGGGTAGAATGTGGTTAAAAATGAGGGTGATATCATTATCTCTTATTCCTTTCTGTTCAGCTTCTTGGTCCTGTAATCTACTTTCAAGAGATCTGTTTTCTTGGTAGTGAGTCCCCTCTTTATTATTTGGAGACCAGAGAAATAGCTGCTGGTTTGCTACTTTCAGGGAAGCACCAGTGCAGAGTTGACTAATAGCTACTCATGTTAAGTTTGAGTGTGTGAGTTAACCTTTCATAAAGAGGTTGAGGACCTGCTGGGTAAATTATTATCTATGACTTCATGGTCTGCACTTGAATTATTAGAGAGTACAGAGTATTTAATTGATTGTTCTTGAGTTTTTACTCTGTCAGAACAAAAAAATCCTGAATAAAAACTTGCAATTATATCTCAATAATTATTAGTAAACAAAAAAAGTCTTTGAGATGATTGATAGAAGCAATTTCTGCAGATTGTTTCTTTTGAGGTGTTCTCTGCAGACTGTCTTAAATAAATTTCAGCTTACATACATGCAGTGTGCTAATCTCCATCAAGATTCATCTTTCTGATGGAGGATTTTTAACAGGAGATTTGATTTGTGTTGGCACTGTAGTTTCATTTCTTCAGTGTTTTTATTGAAGTGCTAATCATTATTGACAAAAGCTGACAAAAGTTTGATTTGCTCCGCAGTTAAAGGCAGTCACATGTATCATATGCTGGACACCTCAACTGTCCAGAGATCTGTCAGTTGTTTCACTTGTGAAAGCTGTGAATTACAGACCTGACATAGTTATTTTATTAATATGTGCACTTACAGTTCTGAAAGATCTCGTAGGAGATTTAGATGCAGTGCTCTTCACATGGAATGAATATGTGTATTTTTTGTAGGCTCTTTTTATGAGCTCTAAAGAACATTTATATAGCATAGCTGCTCTTAATATTTCAATGCAGATTTAACTGTAAAGGTAAACATTTACTGTGTCCTTAGAGTCTGCTACATTTAGAGTAGATTGGCACATAAGGTTATGACTGCCTTTTGGCTAACTATTATGCAAAGATTTTGAGAAATATACTTTGCCACCAACCGGAACATCAGTATCTTGTTTTCTTACCTGACCTCCTCGCTTTTATTTTGATTTTGTCACTGTGTAGTTGTGAAATGGTTGCTTCGTACACACAATTTAGTTTCTCTTTTCTTTTCTAGCTTTAATATTAACATTGCAAGACCCAAGGAGTCTAACCCCTTCATGCAGAGGTTTTTGCTCAAATTTCTGTTATTGTGAAGGTGTTTTTATTTTTATATAGCTTTACTTCCGTTTTCTTCCATCATGTGTCTCCTTACAAGGCAAACATCCCTCTCTTAATCGAAGCCATGTACCTGGTATGCTATACAGTTGTATTCTTAGTAATAGAATTAATTCTTAGACTCCTTATACAACTGAGTAACATCATTATAGGTTCTAGCCAGGATGTGCACCTGCTCATGTCTGCTTTAGGGATCATCTTGTAAATACTGTGTGCATTTAATGGTATCCCCATGAATAGACAAGGGTGAGAACAGGAAATGTTGATCCATAAGCAGAGTGGTAGATGAAGATCTGAATTCTTACACAGCAAGAAGTTATTTAGCAATAATAATGGGGGATCAGTGAACTATCTATTTTTGCTACTTTTTTGATTAAAATATCTTTGCAGGGCATGTCCAGTGGAGTAATCTGCTAAGAACGAGAAATCACAGTAGATTTGTGAGCTTGAGAGTGACAAGATGTAGCTGTCATGACATTCAGTGCAGTTGTGCTAGTAAGAGTCAAGCAGATCCTACTGGCGGGTAACACAGAGTCAACTATCTACAAACTGTGAGCATTAGATCATAAATCTAGGAAGTTTTCCCATAAATTGACACTTAGGTCTTGATTTTGGCAGCCTGTTTTATTGGCTAGTCAGAGTAGATCAAGAGTTATGTCAATTTAGATTGGGTGTGGATTGCATTTCACATGGGCAGTTGAGGGGCATTCTCATTTCTTGGGTCAGAAGCAGAAACAGGTTGAAAACACATGAAACTGATTTTGTAGCATTCAGTTATGACTATTAGTTAAGTCAGTAAATGAATTTAACTGCCAGATGAAAATTTGGGGTATTCTTTGAAACAGAAAAGATCTGGGACTGAATGCCTGAACGGATGCATTCAGGGTATGGGACAGGAGAATTTCAGGCACCTCAGCATTGTGCCAGTTGGATCTGGCACATGTTAAAACCCGTTTGAACTATCAAGATATGCCAGTGATTGCTTCAGCATTGTCTGCTTCTCTGCTATTGCCTAGAAAATGCATCAAAGAACATAATACTAGTTCTGATTTTTTTAAAATTAATTTATTGGTAGCTGGTTTTGGTAGGCTATCAGGTGACCAGTGACTGACACTTTCCAAAGTTTGATTTGCTGTACATCTTAGCGTTTGAGGAGTAGGTATGTCAATATAGTGTAGCATATTGTGAACAGTAACGTAGGGTGATTGAACAGCTTTAACAGAAGGACTTTTCATTGATTTAACATATCTTGCTTTATAAAAGTTCAGGGGTGTCATGCTTGTGTATAAGGATGAAGATGCTTAAAGAACTTGTATGGAGCATTTCTGATCTGCAATGATACGAACATTTTAAGTTTCAACAAGAACATTTTGGGGCACTTTTCAACTGCACTGTTCTGGAAGGAGCAGTGGTTGTTGTTGGTTACCAAGAAAAGCACTTGGGACAGGAGGGGTTTTGCATTCTGTGTACATGACTTGCAGCTTGATTAGTGTAACAACAAATTAACTTAAGTTACAAACCTCTAGTTTAATTTTTTAAAAAATCAAGTCCAGATCGAATATTACTGTTTCTCAGCAGATGTGGCAGGCAGCATTCAGCAAATCTGTTGAAAGTGCACTTTTAATCAGTGTAAATTGGAAGCAGTTGTATTGCTCAGGATTATCCATTAGGAGGAAATTCAGCAGAGTTGACACTAAAGGATAGGCATCAGGAATGTTTCCAGTGTAGTTATTTAGACTAATTAATTGTCAAGTCTCTTCAGTGAAAGTAAATGAAGCTTATTAACTAATATCTGTCCAGAGAAAGTGATTGCACATGGTGAATAGTTAATCCTGGTTTTTCTAAGTGTTGCCATCAGGATTTGCTGGCATTTGTACTAGAAACAAGTAAATGGTATTTCAAAATGTGAAGGATTTTCAGGGTTGAAAGCTGCATTTTGGTTAGAGACTGGTGGAAGTTATTAAAAACCCAGTCTTAAAGCTGAAATGCTGTTATATAGCATAGATCCTAAAGAAAAACTGAATCCCTAATATATGTTTCTTTTGCACTGGATATATTTAGAAATTTTATTTCTCTTAGTGGTAACACTGTCTGTATAAAATGACCTGGTTAGGATTTTCAGTGATGTTCTCTGCTATGAGACTTTACCCATGTAAAATCTAACTAGAAAGACACACTGGTGGCAGTCCTTCACACAAAGTTTATCCTTTGTCTCGCCAGAATTTTATCTGTGGTTTGGTGCCTTTTTTTCTGCCTCTGAGAGTCTCTGTGAATTATGAAAAGAAATACAGTTTCTGCACTGGCATCTCTGCTGCTAAATAACACATTGCTAGAATCCCATCTGTGACCCTGAGGTTTGGTGTTTTCTTGTGTCTCAGGCAGGAAAAAAATAAAATAAGATCTAAGAGGGACATATGGTGAGGCTTCAGACTGAGGACAGCTTCTGATGTGCTCAGTCCCTTCAGCATTGTTTGAGGAAGTGCCAGCTGCCCTGGCCTGAGGCTGGCAGAGAGCAAGCAAACAGGTCAGCAGTACTCACTGCACAGACTACTACTGGAGCCAGCACTCAGGCTCCATAGCTGACAAACAGGGATGCTTGAAACTTGCACCCTGAAACTGATTGTGGTGTCTCTGCTAGCCAGCCCCTTCAAATGTTGGTTATTACACACAATTCTGAAGAACTGTACTTTAGTGTTGCAGTTGCTCTCTTACCTTTCACATTTTTCTTTGCATCTTCTCTTTAAGGTAATGCCGTTAGAGTTGATAGGATTCAAAGTACTGTTTCAAGAATTTGTAGTCATTAAATACAATAACTTGAAAAAAAAATTGACTTTTCATTCATTAGGACTTAGAATAATTCTACAGGGAACTATATTGGATTATTCTCCGTGTTTACCAAATAATCCACCTTCACCAAAGCTTGTGTTTACTTCTTGAATAAGCTATATGCTTATTCATTAAGCCATATAGAATTGCTGATTTTGTTTATTTTTTATGTTTACCATCATTATGCTCATGGAGCATTGTCATGTTGCTGGCCAAGCTGTAGCATATCCTTTTTTTGACTCTCAAGTGGTAGGCATCACTTCCACCTGAAGTGAGGTACCAGAAACCAGAGTCTTAAATTACGCACCTACCCTTAACGTGCGTGTTAATGTGACTCTCAGTTGAAGCTGATAACCATGATAAGTGGTGACTGCAAACATTTTATTAAAAAATAAGCTGTATTTATCTTGACTCAGATAACCCAAATGTAAAGGCTCATGTGGATCTTCAGCTGTCTGTAATACCTTAGCATCTGTACTGCATCTGTACTCATCTGTAGGTAGAAGAAACTGTCCTGTGTCCAGGATCATTTGTTTGCTGTATTCTCATGCTTGTTCCCTCTGTGACCCAGAGGTGCTTTTTTCTTTTTCATAGGAATAGTCCTTCTCATAGATCAGGATCTCTTTGGTTCTAAGCTAAGTGTTTGTTTCCTTACACACAAACAATGTACATTAGCATTTTTCCTCAAGCACTTCTATCCTAGTTGTCTATAGGTTTATATTTTTTATTGCTATTTCTTTAGCAATGACTTTTAAAGGAAGTTAAAGTAACCTGTCAGGTGTACATACTGAGGAACCTGGTACACAGGAACATTTGGACCTCCATTTGGGCCCGTATGTTTGGTAAATGTTGTCTGGTTTTCTTTATGTTTTAATCTTCTAAAGCACACCAGCTCCCAGTTTCTGAACCAGATTTTGTAGCATGGCATGTTTTGGATGGGAATGTTAGAGGGCCATTTGAACAAACAACAAAAAAGAGAACAAGTAGAGTCAGGCTCAGGTGGGATATGAATCTCTTAAATAGTGAACTATGAGAATAAAACCTGTTTACCAGACTGGGAAATCATTATACCTGTTGCAGATACTTCTGACGTCAATGCAAGAAATAGAAAGGATTAGGTTAGTTCAGACACCGGTACAAGAATTGTGGATTCATTTTGTGATTGATCAGTTTTTTTTTCCCCATCATAATATGTATTTTTTTTGAACAAAAGCCAATTTGACCCTGACAGTGTCTTCCTTATTTGTGTATGTGATAATTTTGATGGTCTTGAAGACTTACTAGGGCTTGTGGAGTTTTTGCTTAATTAAATAGATGTTATGAAACAGTGAATAAACCAAAACTGAACACAGGAAAACTATATCCATAGAGTCTGCTTCAAGGTTTGTATTATTTTTGAGAAATGAATGGTGTAAAGTAATGCTGGAGTCAGTGCTTAAAGATGGTAAATTTAGATTTAACAATAATTGTAGCCTTTGAAGTATAAAGTATTATGCATTTACTGAGATTTAATGTTTTGCTTTAAATAGCTTTTGATAGCCTTTAAAATTCTTTTGAGGTTTGTACTTAATGAGGCCACAAGAAAATAACTTTAAAGTCTTTATACTCTTTCTGCAGTTATGCAGTGTATACACGTGAACCATTAGCACACCTTGTCCATTCATGTCCTTCCTGTTGAGGACACCCTTGATCCATCCTTTGCTGTATTAAAGGCTTGTCTGGTAATCAGAAGAACAAAACATGCTTCCCTGTTTCCAGCAAATTCTTTTTGGTGCTGTAACTTCTCTTTTAATGGATAGGATAGTAGAATTGGCTTTTGAGGTACTGTAAGGCACAGAGTCAAGTCTGTTTATTTAGCAGCGAGGTTGGATTTAAAGGACCTATCTTCCAACCCCAACCACTGTGATTTACCTTTTTGGATTTGACAGAATTCAGATAGAGATGTACAGCTTTGTTTCTTTTAGTCTTGTGTATTTTGTTTGTGACATCTCCATTTAGGGCAGTAATTTTGTTCAAATGCTATTTTTTTTCCACTAATGCAGACATGCACCTTCCTACTGCTCTCACTAGCTATAAAAGATTTGTCAGAATTTCAAGTAACCTTTTTCCTCTCAGTGTAAATGTGTCCCTTTTTTCCACCAAAATATTTTATCTATTTATGAAAGAAAATAAACAACATGCAGAAGTTTTCAGTAGAAGAAATTTCCAGAAGCCCCCAAATCATAACCTTTCTTGGACAGATTTTTTTTCCTGAGATCAGTTGTTAGTGTTTACTTGAAGTTGGGGTTGTGTTCAGCTCTTAAATCTTTAGCAAGGAATTTGAAACTGTGTTAGTTCCCAAGAAGACCTTTGAACTGGATTTATCAGTGCAGTTTTCTTCACTGAGCACCAGCATGTTTGAGCCCTTCTGGCTCCCTGTTTTACCTGCTAATGGCAACCAAATGGTTTTGTGTGGCAGATTTAGAGGATTGATTTAATGGCTGTTTCTGCTTCTTCTGGAATTGTGTGAAGGAGGAAGGAGGAGAGGGAAAGAGAGAGGATGGGGTTACTTCCCTAGATAGTGAAGCAGGCTGCACTGTGGGTAGCCAGTTCTTTAAACCCTGAACCACCCCGGTGGCTCCTGAGATTGGATACACTGTAGTATCCAAAGCAAGGGTACTGGATTTATAAAAGCTATAAAAAAGAGTAACGCTTGCTTTGTTTTAATAAACACAGATCTTTGTGGTTTGGAGGTTTATGGCTACAGGCAACTTTTACCTGGTCACCTCTGGTGGTTTTGGTCATCTGCAGCTGTTTAGTTACAGCATCAGCAGTTTCAGCTGATTTCTTCTTGTCCCCCACTCACAACTAACATTTACCTACAAGAGAAATGATAATGATGGATGACATTTAGTTTGGCATTGCTTCTTTTTCATGTAGCATCTCTTCCTCTGAAAAAATACAGGGCACAATTAAAGTGTAGGTGTAAAAGTTCTGTGCTTTTCACATGATTGATCCCCTTTGTACTATCTTCATTAAGCCAATGATTTCTGGAGACAAGTATTAACTAGTGCTTAGGAAAAGAGTTTTTTGCAAAGAAAAAAATAGCAATAAGTCACTGACGTGCACTTGCAATTTGATGGCAGTTCAAATCCCCAGCATCTGTCCCATTCGTGAGTAAGCTGAATTTCATCTAAACATCCTCAATATGTTTCTCTAATTCATGTTACTGCACTGCAATTTCAGCAGACACCTTAGTTTATCTTGTGTCCAAAAATAAGACTGAAAACACCCAATCCCTTGCTGGTATCAACAGATTTTTAGTTCAGATCTGTTGCATTTTGAGGCACATAGGCAATGACCTAGCTGGAAGTGATCATAGACTGCTTTCTTGCCTGCTTTCTGAAACATTTAATCCACAGGTAAAAAGACTCATCTGATGCTTAGTAAGGCCTGGGTCATGTTGGGAGAAATCAGAGCTTTCCTACCTTCACATTTCAGGTGTTTGTTTTTTCTTGCACACTTTCTTCTCATGGTGCCTCTTAGCACAGGTCACTGTTTCTCACTTCTTGCTGCTTCACAAACCAGTATTATTATTTGCATGTAGCAATCATAATTTTTAATCTAATGGTCATGACTTTAATGTCCAGATGGGACAAAATGAATAAAATTATTTTAAAAACAACCCAAGTTTAGAGCTTCTAACATGTCCACAGTTGTGCATTCTTTGCTTAAAAGGTATTTTTTTTTCAAGATCTCTTCCTTTTGGATATTTTTTGATTTTGTGATTTTTGTTCTCGTAGTATGCATTCATTTTTGCTGTGCTGTATAAAGCTGAATTTTATTGTTCCATTAAAACACACACTGCACTGAGAATTGAGAACGGATAACCTCTGTTCATTTTCTAAGCCATATTAAAGTTTGTACTCTGCCTATATTGTTTTCTTTTCACAATTGTTTCAAGGAAATCTGTGGGGATTTTTTTGAAGTTTGCATGTGACTGAACACTTTGCAAAAGTGTTTTCGTCACTAACAACTTATATTTCAGAATTGATGTTAAAAAATCTATACAGAAGTCTGTTTTAAAATTATAGCATTTTTCTCTTCTAATCCCATATCTAAAATTTTCAGAAATACCAAATTAATATTTTGATTTATTGAAAAAAAGAAAAAATGGGTGAAACTTAATTGTTTTCTCCTTTGTAATAAATTGTATGATTAACAGTGTTCCCTACAAATAAGAGGCCAAGGCAACTGCAGTTCCTGAAAATTCCTCTATGTCAGAGAAGGTGTAAGATACCAGGCAGCCTTTAGTGAAGTCTGTAGGAGAGCAGAAGTTGAAGACATCAGTCTTGGAGGTGTTTTTGTAATGAAATGTTCTAAAGCAAGTTTAATTGTTTGGGGTTTTTTTTTTTATAGTCACTAACTTGGTCCTCTAGCATGAATAATTGTGTGTTGCTCTCTGAAAACTGAAAATTGTGTTAGTATATGTGGACATGAGATATGTTTGGGTTTTTTATGAATAGCAGTGACTTCTGTTTGGCATTTCAAACAATAGTAGTTCCATTTCCCTTCCTACATATTCCCTTCACAGGTTTGATATTTGTCATTAAGTAGCTAGACATAATTTCCTTTACAATAATAATAGATACTTAAATGTTAAGAAAAAGGATCAAGATTTTCATTTTTTTTAGTTTATATGAAACATCAGATTAAGTAGAAATACAGATTTGTTGTAGGTATGTAGGTGAAGCCTTTGCTCATGTCTTATAAAACCAGCATACACTTTCTGGTTGCCTGAGAGGAAAGGTGTGCAAATGCTGACTGAAATTATTTGGGCATTTAAATTACACTCAGGTTCTTCTAAAGCGCAATTGCTGGGTTCTAGTAGCAGGTTACTGGTTTTCTTACTTTGGAAAAAATGAACTAATCGTGTTTTACTGTACAGGATATGAGTAATAACAAAAATCAATTTTTTTCAAACATTTTGCAGTTTCCAGCTTTGCAGTTGGGGACTCTGTATAAACCTCTGGACCCAGCTGTTCACCACTATATTCTTTCAATCTCTCTGAGGTGTTGATTTTACAAGAATGAGTTGCTGTTCCTGAAGTCTACAAACAGAAAATATTTCATAATGGGCCTGTGAACTTATGTGGATTGGTTATATTGATGCCTATGCATGCTGTATAATAAGGACCAATTCATGTTTTCGTTGAAAAACACCAAAGAAAACTATTTTTCTTTAATGGTATGCCAGATTTATTCAAATATTTCAGCAAGTCTGTATTACAGTTTGTCAGCAAACTGGGTACAACCAAAGTATATTTAAAAATCATTTAATTAGGACAGATTCATTTTCACTCCATGCCACTACACAGCAAGACTTGCTTGTTCATATTTCCTTAAATTTATTCTGGAACTTATCCAAGTTCAGCTTTAATGAGTAGTCTATCCTGCTAGTTACATTAGGATTTATTTTCCCCTAGAGAAGAGTGAAATGGTAGTTTTTTAACCTGTTCAGTTAAATGAACATGTGTTCAGAACTGCATCTTAACTCTTGAGTGTAAAGACTTGAGAAATAATTATTCCTATTGTTGTTGCAGTTCTAAAATGCAGTTTAAGTAGTGGTTTTAGACCCAAACTATGTACCACAACTTTTTAAATATGGTAAAGAATTTTGATATGAAGTTGCTTAATGCAAATGTAATGATACAATATAGAACCACAGATCTGACTTGGTATACAGAAAAAAATTATTTGTACTTGTATTTTCACTTATTACTTGAATATATCTCTTGGGTCATAAAATTTGGTTAAATATAGCTCAATACCTTATTAGTGATGTATTTTCTGTATTAACAGGTGGAGGTTGGTGGCAAACTTATATTGTAAGGTCGTTTAAATGCATTATTTGTGTTTCAAAACTATTATAATATATCCTGAATTATAATTGTACTTTCATCACTAGCCGGGTGTAGTTAAAATTTCCTTTAAGCAACATTTGCTGCACACATGGTGTGTGCAATTCTTCCCCGCCTTCATTTTTTTTTTCTATAAAAAAGGATTTATTTTCAACTTCCCATTCCTCCAAACTTATCTGAGAAGGACCAGAAGACTTTATTCCTATGGGATTGTTAAAGTACAATAAGTGTAGAATTTGCATATTGTTAAAAAAAATTCATATGCTGTTACTACTCCTAAGGGATAATTTTATGTGAAACTTTTAAGTTTTGAATGTAGCATAGGTCAATACAGTAGCTGTAATATGTATTATTTGAATAGTCAGACTTTTAAAAGAAAATCTCTTGCACTGGTGTATTGTATGTTGTGATTGTCACAGCTCTTCAGATTCCCTCTGAGATATATTAATTAGTTAATAAAAATGTACTTAGGTGGACTTATTGCAGAGTCTTGTTCACTCTAAAGTTTGCTGAAAAATATTTCCTACCTTCTTTGTTCCTTCCCAATTTTACATTAGGAAACCCATCTTTTGAAATATTTAAACGCTTTGTTCTGAAATACTTAGTTTTAATCCTGCAAAACAGTATTCAGAAATAAGAGGGGGAAAACAAAGAAAATGTTGTGTGAAAGGATAACAAAAGGAAAAAATACCAGAAAGGAAAAATGTAACAGTACACTTTGGTAATGAGATAAATAGTAAATGATTTCAGTATATGGCTTAAAAAGAAAAAAAAAAGGAACAGCAGGAAACAATCTGATGTCACCATGCATTACATTTCTTTCCAGGTAATGTCTGCAAATGTTTTCTTAACATGCATAGCTAGTTTTCTAACTTCAATTCTGTGTAAAAGAAATGGGTTATGCTGTCTATCTAATCTTAAGTTTTAAAATAAACTATTTATTACATATATCATTTTGTTTCAGAGAAATGGATTTTCCTAAGTACGGAATTGCCTTTTATACTCCTTCACTCATGCACACCTATTTTGATTAAATTGATAGATTGCTGAGCTTGAATTTAAACTAGGAAATTTTAGGAAAACAAGTTCAAATTCTAACTTGGGATGAATATCAGAGAAGGTTGCAGAACTGTAGTCTCCACCTGAGCTTTTCATGGTACCCAGAGCATTTCTTCGAGTGGCTACAGGCATATGTGTACATTTGCACAGAGCATTTTTTGTGCTGAGGAGCTGAAATGGGACACATGTTTAATTGCATCCACAAGACAGTGATCATGTGTCCTCTTGTGCATTTGTGTGGTAGAAATGGTCAGAATATGTTCCAGGCTCTTTATTCCTTTTGGGTGTCTGAGTCAAAGTGTTTTTTAGTGATGTTTTGTTTTGTTTTGTTTTGTTTTGTTTTGTTTTTAAACCGGGCAGCATCTGTCTCTATTGCCTTACTTAATACTGGTATTATTTTCAGCTTTTGTTTTGTGTCTCCTTGAAGTAGTTCTAATTTTTAGACTGGGTAATTTTCTGATGTTTAGAAAAAAATGCTTTTTTTGAATGGATTTTTTACAGCAGCTAATTTCAAATGTGTTTGGATACATTCTTTTCTATGATTTGTACTTTTTGTGAGAGGAGGGTTTTCAGGAAAAGATTGCAGAGTTTAAACTTGATTAGTTTAAACAGGAAGAGCTTCAGGAGTTTTGTACACATATTTCTTATCCTTTTGGTGACCTATTGTGCTGCAGCTGATAGAAGTGAGCCTGCAATGTGGTCTGGTCATGTACTCCAGAAAGATCTGTACCTGGCTGTCAGCAGATGAGGCAGGTGGAAGATGCACAGTTCCCCCAAACAGGTCATATGTAACTTCTTTGTTCTAGCTTGCTGTTTGGTGTTCGTGACTCCTTTTAAAACAAAATCCAAACAAACCAACCAAACAAGGCTTAATACAAGATCTCTTCTTCAAAGGCCTTTATTGAATTTCGATTTTTCTAGGAACAGAGGCTGTACCTATAGGGAGGTTCAGACTTCAAAGATGGATACATTTATTCAAACAGTAGACTGCTCTTTTTGCAGGGGTGTTGTGGGGCATGGTGTGTGTTCATATGAAAGAAATTTCTACTACCAGACACAAGGCTGAGTTCTCCCATATAAACATGAAATGCTTTTCCTTCATCCATGTTTTTTTCTGCAAATGGCATTTGAAGCTGGCAGCATGATTGTGTCATTAGCTTCAAATGAGTTGCAAATCAGAGGCAGTCTTGTTTCTGGTTTCCTCCCCCTTCTCAGCATTTTTGAGACAGGTAATCCTGATTCCAAGCTTTATGAGGTTGGAAAACTTCGTTCTAAAGAATACTGATTACTATTACAGAAGGTTACAACATCTGTTTTTGTTTGTTCTTTGTCCTTCATCTGTATTTACATCCGTTTTCTGAGAATCTTTCATGAGTGTCTTCTTTCATAAGAATCAGTTTTTATTTTCATATAAAAATAGTGCAGAGCAATAGCTATTGTGGATGAGCTTTACCTGACACTTTGATCTGTGGTGTAGACATCCACAGCTGAGAAGTGTTCTAATGTCCCTTTATAAGCAGGGGGCAGAAACAGTGACCTGCGTAGACATTTCATTTAAAATCCTCAGATCTTGAATGAGTGGATCTCTGTTATGTCTACAAGTGCTGCTTTCTTTTGATTTACCTTAAAAGGTCCTAGACCACAGTCTTAGGTGTGGATATTTGTTTATACTGTAGGTATCTAACACTGAGCTTAATTCCTATTGGTCCAGAGAAAATGGTTTTTATTTAGCTGTTTCCTGGTATTGACAAGGAATAAAGGAGGAGCTCTGTTTGGGACTTGAGGTGAATGCTTGTATGCCCAAGTCTAAATTCAAAGTGATGACATTACTTTAGCTGTACCACTGTGTAAACATAGTGGTTGAGAGATGTCTTCTGATGTTCAGAATGCTTATTTCCAAACCATGCTTCTTAAGTCACACCTGCAGCTTATGGGCCAAAAGTGTTAGCAGCAGAATATTTTATTACTCTGCTGCTTCATCTAGAGCATGGTGATCCTAGGTCTGAGAAGTCATGAATATTTTTCTCTTTACAATTGTCTTGGCCCACTCTCCCAGTCAGAAGCAGAATGTTCAAGAAGTCTATTCCTTATTACCAGACTTTTGTGTCAGTTTATGCTGCTAAAGGTTTTAGCATTTGAGTGTCACAAATGTCCTGATTCTGAATTCATGGAGCCTCCTGCAGAGTCTCTACTGCCAGTACTATCTCACATATGTTAGATCATACAGCTGCTAGCATTTTTTTTTTTTTGGGCCTAGGTAGGAGATGTGGTGTATTATGACCGTTTCTGAGAGTTCCTGAGAAGGTTTTGATTTTGCTGAAGAGTCATTGAGTGTCTGCATGTCTTTACATTTTCAGTCCCTGAGCATTTTAGTAAAGCCTGCTTTTTTTCAGGGCCAATGGATTTTGTGTGCAGCTTCAGCAGCTTTGCCTCATTTGAGGTTCTGATTTCCAGTGGAACATTAACCTACTGTTTATTTTTAAGGGGCTTTAAGCACATCCCTAAAATTTTATAATGGAGGAGATTCTCCAGAATGAGAAGGAGGTAATACGTGCATCAGTGATTATATTTCATGAAATCATGGAATCATAGGATGGTTAGGGTTTGGTGCAACCTTAAAGATCATCTACTTCCAACCCTCCTGCCATGTGGGACTTGAGATGAAATAATGCTAAATAGCAGGAAAAGTACCTTTCAGTGGTGGAGTGGAGGTGATTAGGGCAAGAATGATAATGTTGAAAACATGATACAGGAAAAGGCTCCAAACTGAGAGGGCTAAAGAACCTTTATAGTTTTTGTTGAATGTAGCAAATCAGTCTGTTGCTTTATTTCAGGTAATAGTTGCATATTAGAAAGAAAAAGTAAGTTACTGGCTTTGGTACAATTTTTGTAAAGCATTCTTATTGGTAGTGGAGTATATTGTCACAGAGGAATTTATTTCCCAAACAAATGTTCTATACTTTGCCCTACCGAATGCATGTCTCCTCCTGTTGCTCCTCCCCAATTTAACGGTAAGGCATTGAAAAATAGTAGAATCACTATTAAATGCTGAACTCTGTCAGCAAAATATAGAATGTGGGCTTGTTTGTATTTTGATGTATGAATATTGTCTATGTTTTTTGAGTCACTAGCCATATGTCATTTAGTGATGCACTGCAAGCTTTGTAAATTAAAAAATTTGGAACATTCAATTTTTGAACAGATGTTTTCTGTGTTTTTAGTATCTGCACAATTTTGAATTGCTCTTACTTTGGTGGGAGCACATGGAATTGCTTTTATTAAATATTTTAAAACCAAGAGATAATTATAAAAACTAATTATAAAAATACATTATTTTTTTCTGTCATGTTCTGGAGGGAGATATAAAGTTAAATCATGTAACAAATTTCATTTCAGTGTAAGTGGAGTAAGCTCTTACAAGAAGAAATCTAACAGACACACAATTCCAACCTTACAAACTAACTGCTAGTACTCTGATATTCTGTGACTAAGTTTTAAAATGGTTATTTTTATGTGCCAAAGTAATGATTTTCCCTTTTTTTTAAATTATTTTAAACAGGACCAAGCGAGCTCATGTCCCACTAACAGAATGCATTTTTGAGCTCCCTAATTTGACAGTTCAAGCAACTAGAGCTCAAACCCTTCTTCTTCAGACTATTTATCAGAGCTGGTGTCATCCTGTTGGAAATGTCAGCTCAGTGGTGGTAAATGAAGCTTTACTGAATGAGGTTTTTCAAACTTCAGGTAAGTATGTGATGCTTTTGGTGAAGTATTTATTGTGGTACAGAGCACTGCTAGTGAGTGTGCATACAACTATATCCTTTAAATCCAGGTTTTTACTTAGAGTAGCTAACAGACAGAATGTTTTTTTTGTGTGTATATGGGTATTTATAGCTTATATTTAAAATCCAGGATATAAGCTAAGCCAGACAGCTTCACTCCTTGGCACCAATTTCTGGATGCATTTAATTTTCCCATACAGGATAATTTTTCCATGCTTCCCTCATCTGAAACATCCACTTTTGCTACCTTATATGGTACAATGTTATTACTTCAGGATCATTCAGAGGTGAAACTGGATTATTAAGGGCTTTATTAATCAATGGAATACATTGAATTATTTAGAAGGGCTGCAGATGTTTCCCATTATTTCGTAAATAAATGTTATTTAACTGTTGTGAAATTGCTGAAGATATGCAAGTGTTGGTGATGATTACATAAATAGTGNCCAGTGGAACATTAACCTACTGTTTATTTTTAAGGGGCTTTAAGCACATCCCTAAAATTTTATAATGGAGGAGATTCTCCAGAATGAGAAGGAGGTAATACGTGCATCAGTGATTATATTTCATGAAATCATGGAATCATAGGATGGTTAGGGTTTGGTGCNAAACTTATCTGTCATCCTTTTGTGAAAAACCCATAGATTCTGGGAATAAATTAAGGATTTTGATCAGTTTATGGAGGAAACCAGCGTTTTCAAGTGCATAAAGGTCATCCAGAAAATTATATATTTTTTTAGATTTCCATGCAGGCTAGAATAATTTGGAGGTGTTATTGTTTATTTGTTGTGAGTAAACCCATAATAAGAATAACAGATATTTTGGAATATTCAGCATTGCCAGTCTTGGAGAATGTGCTAGGAGATGATTTAGGTGCAGGAAATCATGATTTGAAACAGAGTGGTGGATTAGACCACTGAAAGTCTTTCACCCCTGCTTTTCTTCATCATTTCCAGTCTTCTTTTTCACTCCTCCTGTGTATTGAAGTTAAATCTGTGTTGATCTAATGTTGCAAAAGAACTGTTGTATTTTTGTGTAACCCTTGGAATAACTGTTTAAAGTGGTTAGGTTTTCCTTCTTTCATAAATGTCACTTTTGTCTTTATTCCTTCATTCCTTCTTTATTCCTTCATTAGGTGTGGATAACGTAAGGATGGGATTGTGATATTTTATTTTCAAGTCCTGGTACTTGTGAAGGTAGCAGGTTTACCATTTATAACATGGAGAAATCTGAAAATACGATTGTTTAATCACTTCGGATGCTCTTAGGGTTTTCACAGTTTCAAACTAACCTGTTCTGTTATTTAACGTGTTTCAGTCCGTCACTTCAATGAACTGTGAAACAACTCTGCTAACAGTATCTTTGCAGAATAGAAATCTGGAGCACACACTTTAAGTACTTCAAATAAAGTAAATGAACAATATAATGCACTTGTTTTGATCTTCTCTTGTTCATGGCTTAACGCTTCACCTGGTAAATTTTACACTTCTGTAGTTGTGCTTGGCTGAAGTAGACTGAAGGCAGCTTTGCGTTCAGGGTTATGAAATGATTGCTGTCAGTCCTTTTGTCTGAATTTTTGGCTTGGTTGGTTCTGTAAGCCTACTCCCTTTTGTTG
>WEKY01013446.1:0-23719 GCA_013390045.1 Picathartes gymnocephalus | reverse complement strand
TTTTTTTTTTTTTTGTTAATGGATTAGAATTAAATGCTTGGTTCTTCTCTAAATTTTCTGAAGTCCATGTCCTTAAAATATTTATGTGAGCATAACAAGGAACTGTTACCAGGGAGGTTAAAATATATATTCAATTCCTGTGCACAATTCAAGTGTCATGATTGAGAATGATTTTATTTAATTGAAAGAAAAACAATAGTTACAGTAAACTAGAGTATGCGTAAGTTCAACTGGGTTATACATGTCACATGTGAATTTTTTTTCTCTAAGAAATAGAAACCAAGCCAAGTACAGATGAGGTAGGAACAGATAAGGAAGGAACATGGGACACAGGTTAAGTCTTCATAAAAGCCTTGTGACATCCTCATGAAGTCAACATCACACTTCTGCCCTGGATGGTCTTTCATATCTCTGAAGAGTAAGAACTTATCACAGAATGTCAACTTCTCCCCAACAGGCAATTTAATTTGCCATATACCTCACTTTTGGACAACACCCTGGAAAGTCCTGTCAGTATCAGGTCACACATCTTATTAACTGGCTAGAGGAGCTGCTGATAAGAAAGTGTAAGAAAAGCTCAGCTACAAGAAACTTGGGTACAAGAAAGAATATGTTGCCCTTATAACCCTTCCAAGAAATGTAACTAAAAGCAAGAAGTAATTTAAAAATACATTAACTGGGCATATGATAGCCTGTGTCTAAGAATATGGAAGCTTTAGGAATACTGATGCCTCTTAAATACAATCCTAGACCTCTGGGTAGCCACTTTTTGTATTATTTGTAGGCCTCATTCTCTGAGAATTTTAGGAGTGCAACATCTGAGAACGTTATGGAATTGCACTGAATCCATTTGTGGTTGTGCAAAGGTAGGCTAAATGAATCTGCAAAGAGGATCTTCTGCTCTTCTGGCTCAGCAGGTCCAGAGACCTGGGAGAAATGAAAATGCCTGGTCCAGGTGGCAGGTCAGCATAGCAACTATACTGACAGGGAACAGCATGGTCACTACACAGTCCAGCAGAGTGGCCACACTAAAACACAAAGCTGAAATTTGCTCTAATGCTATCTAATCAAATACATCTAAAAAAGAAAACCCTTTGGCAGGACTAAACAGTGTTGCTGTGTAAGTTGAAAAGTTTCTTGCATTTAACTCAGACTCCCTTGCTGCATCATGTTTATTGGTCAAGGGGACAAATACGAGCTCATTTCCTAGTTACAGATTCAGGGTTTCCAGTAACTTTTACAATTCTGAATGAGGATGAGACTGTTGCAGTCAATTGATTACTGATTTCCCCATATCTGAGAAAACAGGGTACTGAACCTTCTTTTCTACAGCCTACTGTTCATTTTGCAGACAAGATACTCTTTCAGAATACTGTGGGTCTGATTCACACATCTACGCTGACTAACCAGTTTACCAGCAAAACACAGTATTAATACAGTATCATCTGCAGGGCAGACTAATAAACAGGTATGAACAGAACGGTCAGTTACTTCGCAAACATTTTTTGTATCAAATTGTACTATGAAATGATCTTTTTTACCTCGGAACATAAGGTTCTGTTGGAGGAGGGGGTATGTAGAGATCCTGTAGGGCAGAACTGTCTCTTTTCGTAGGTGTGCTGATAGTGCTGGAAGGCGTAGCAACACTGCTTGTAGGGCTTCTAGGAATAAGAGGCTGGTTCAAAAGAGAGAGAGAAATAATCAAGATTATCCTTATATATTATACATTTTTATAAAAGCCAAAACCAGATTATAGTTCCGAGAGCTGAAGAAATAGTTAGCAGTTCTAATGTTTTGTGTGCTTTTAAACTGACTAAAAAACTCATTCATGCCAAGAAGACAGATGAACAAATGGACAAGTATTGTGCTTATAAAACTGACTTCTCTGACTATATCTTTTTCCCTTTAGCACAGCAAGTTTATTGCCAATGCCCATAAAAGTAGTGATCTCTAGAGCTACTAGTGAAATCTTAACGAGTAAATAACATACAGAATCCAGTTAATTCCTTAATTAAACTAACATTGTAAAGAAGAAGTGTAGTGTTTACAGCAAAAGGTGCATAAGTAGGCATTAAACTGAATGTCAAGTCCTCCCATCTGCTCTACAGCTCAAGAATTAACTGTAAAAGCTTCAGTTTATGCCTACAGACGTTGTTAAATCAGGTACTGCATCCTCAGAGCACACACGCTATGAGAGAATCAACTGGAGATTATTATTTTTCTTCATTCCCCTGGGTGCACTCCTCACAAAATAACATTTACTCACAGGTAAATAAGCTGTACCCTCCTTGCAAAATAATAATGCATTCTAGCTATCATTCCAGCCCAGACAGGATCCTTCCTCTTAATCACATTTTTTCACAAGATTTTCACAAGATTTTCTGTCTCTACACAGATGCAGAAAAATCAAATGAGAGGAAAAGTTTGATTGTTTTAGTCTACTTAATAACATGTCTGCCTAAAAACAAAAGCCATGTGTGGCTTGGTTTGTGTGATAGCTAAACTCAGGCAGAAGAAAAAGAAAAAGAGCAGAACAGCAAGTACAAGAGTATCTTCATGCACCCAAAAAAGACTTTAATATTAAAATAAACTGAGTTTTGCTTCAAAAGTGTTTCTTTCTCCTCCATCTTTCTGGACGTTTACTCCTTGAAGAAAGAAGTGCTAGGATTGAAGAGAGTTCACCATACCTATAATTTCTGACCTTAGTAACTACTTGAAGACACAAACATTTCACATTGTATTGATGGCAGAGAAGCTCTAAATGTGGACTGAATGGGTGGATAGAAAGATCCTTCTCCCAGCACTATTAACCAATACTGTATGACAGACCAAAAAGGTATTCTTGTGCAGAATCATCAGCTCTCATTTTCTAGATACTAATCTTGACACTGTAGCAGAAAACCCCAGAAGTTTAAAGCAGGAACACTGTCAGAATGTTGGCCTTTCTTCAGCTCATGATAAGCCATTCAAATCTATGCCTGCCAAGCCAAGGCTCCACCACCGTGTTACTTTTTTACAATCTGTATGTAGGAACAATTAATATCACTTAGGAAACCTCATCCTTTAGCCATTTACTGCCTTGCTTTAGGGACAGAGCTGTGTTAGATGCTATTTAGCTCTAACATAATAAAATGCATGTTTGTTAAAACTTTGCAAGCCCACCTTTAGAGCAAAAGCTATAAACTGACAACAAATTTTCTGGTTTTGAATGTTCAAAATCTGTCTCCTTTAACTGTTTTGTTGCTCATTAGAGTTAATGTGAGTATTCTACAGCCAGGCCAAGGGAAGACTGCCAGTATTTACAGGAGAGGGGGAGAAAGACACACACAAAAAACCAGACAGGTAAAAGACTTTACAACCACTAAAAACAAGACAAGTCTGCAAAAGTAAGAATAAAGTTGGTGGTAAAAACAGTGTAAAAAACCCAAAGCAACCCAAAACAGTAAAAAACACTCTAAACATCCATCCTCCTTCTTTCAGAGAAACAAAAATCTTATCCTTTAAATTTTTATTTGACACTGTAGCCACAGATGTTTCTGAAGTACTCACTAATACAACAGTGTTTGTTACCTTTCTGATACCTTGCACTTCTATGACAAGAACACCTTGTGGCTTCCTGAGTAGCCTGTTAAATTAATTTTCATTGTAAGCCAAGAGGATTTTGTGACCTAGATCCTGTTTACACTTGTTAAGCCCAAGCTGTTTGCTCATGGCTCATACCAGCAGAAACACTGAGAGGAAGACAAACTGTGTAGATGGGTTTGTTCTTCTCCATTTAAAGGAAGAAGACAAGCCTTTACCGGCAGAAAAAGGCAGGTAAGAGGAAAAGGGGACTTAGAGACTGGAATGGTGGCAGTCATTAGGAGCTTACGGTTTATGTTACACAGGGGAAAATCATGCTCAAGCACAAGAGTGTTCTGCACTTACAAGAGTTTGATGTGCCTCTGGTGGTCCTGACAAGCTGCTGGAGGGCTAGAGGACACAGGGAAAGAATTTCCCTTGTGTTACAGCCTAGAATACATGGCTGCAACTATTTAAATTCTAATGATAGTGCCCTAATTCCTGGGGAAAAAAAAATAACAAACAAACAAACAAAGAAAAAAACCAAAAAAAAAAGCTCAAGTCTGAGGAATCTGCTTGGTGTAACACACAGCCCTGACATACAGGTCAGTTTGTCCTCCAGGCAATTTGCTGTTGATCCTGCAAATCAGTTTGGGTTTGTACATCACTGACAAATGCATATTTTGGTTCATCTTTTAACACAGGAAGGTGGTTAAAACAGTGAGCGCATTAGGAAGAAAGGTATTCAGTTTAACACAGAAAGCCACAAGCTATCCATCTTACTGAAGGCAAGTATTGCCCTGCCGGAGACTTTCAGAGGTGAAGATACAGTGTAACTGGGGACACCCTGAATGACTGTGGTACCTCACAGGACAGCAATGCAAATTCACCTTCCCAGGGCACCTGGAGCTCCCAAGGGGACAGAAATCATAATACAATCCAATCCAGGTGGAGGTACAATCCTGTAGGATTGTCTCAAAACATACCAGGACGTCTCATAGATTTTCCATACTTCTTTTGCATTGCCAAACTCAACTCTCTGCTTATTTCCACAGAAACAGAAATGTTGTCTAACTAGAAAAAAAGGGAAATCCAAATTTAAAAATAGGTCACCTCTTAAAAAAAAAAAAAAACAAACAAAAACAAAAACAAGTGGTATTTATCATGACTACACCAGTAAATCAGTAGCTTAGTAAGAATTTTTACATGGGAAAACATTTAAATGATCTCTCCTGGTAGTAGCTCTGCTGAGACACACTGAGAGCACTGCTGTAACTACCACCTTGGACTGTAGAAGTTTAGCTTTCATTTCTATATACAGATTTAAAAAGTTTTCAGACCTCTTTGGTTGAAAAGAAAGCCCTCAGAACACAGCAGAACACAGCCTAGAGGTAGGGTACATCTACACAGCATTTTGCATTGAAATTTCGAGACTCCACTGTTCAAGTCAGTCTGGTCACCTGCAAGTAACCAGCTCATGTAGCTCTCCATTTCAATGGCAGCCACTCAGTGGGCCACATGCAGGCACATTGGACACAAAACCACATGCATCTCCAATCAAGTATTTCTCAACTGTATGCCTTGGAGATCAGTGATATCATTGAGGTAATTCTCTTCCAAGGAGTAGAGATTCTCCTGATGCAGTTCCTTTAGGTAGGCTGGGCCAGAGCAAGTGGGATTGCTGAAACAGCACTAAAACGAAAACTTTTTCAGGTCTAAGGAGTTGAATACTTGGCCCTACGGGAAAAGCCTGACAGAGAAAGTCCAAAAGTTACATATTAAAATTGGAACAACCTAAAAAATGTCCCACAAATGACCCTGCATCAATCTTAATCCACAATGACAGACACAAAATCTGTAATTCAATATATTTTGGAGTACTATTTCTCAAACATTTTGAAAGCATCACCCTCCCTCATCAGTTCAGTCAGGTTCATCAGTCTTTACAGAGACTTCCCTAAACTGTCGCTTGGCTGCAGAACAGGGAACCAACTGTTTTTCTTCACAGCAGCTCGGTTTCTCTAACACTGGGAGAAAGGAAATCCCTCTAAGTCCTGACTGACAGCACTCAACTCCCCTCTCTCCAGAAGCTGCTCTGCCCCTGGCTGGCTCTGCCCTATGGTCCCCACCTCCCTCTTGCTAACAGGACCCATTGTTGCTTTTTGCACCCCCAGTCCTGAAGGAGCTGAGAGGGTGTCCCAGTGAGTCAGCATATTCTTTTTGATTTTTCTATCTAAACAATTAATGTATTCAGTATTTAATATATACTATCTAAAATTCTTTCTAATGTTTTCTAAAACTCTTTGAACCTTTCACTAACTCCCTTGGAAGCTGCAATGTAAGTTTGAGAAACATTACTCCAGAAAAAGACATACAATTTTTCAAAATATAAGTAAAACTAATACAAAATTTTAAATTACATTATCTTTATGCACTATTTGCATCAATAAGCAGATTTTACTGCCAATATATTTTCCATATTGGATCAAAGTTAGAACAACACATTAAACAAAACGTTTCCAATAAAATAAATTTTTTATAAGAAGAATCATGACAGGAAGTAATGAGACACTGTAACTAATTACGACTTCATTTTAACAGTGCTACAAAGAATGCCCAGTTCCCATGCAGTTAAAAGACAACTAAGTAATTTAAAACGAAACAAGTTAGTATTTTATTCAAATTTAATAATTAGAAAGTGTAGGATCATTAGTTCAAGTCATAAATGATGAAAACAGTATACAGCATTGTGTCTAGATGACTGGAGGTAATATAATCAAGTAAAAATATACCGAATAAAAATAATAAAAGTATTTTCTTTCTAACAAAGGACTTGTTATTGTTGCTGTTGCTTCTTAGGAAAATGAAAGGCTGAATATATAACAGTGGAAATATGATACATGTCTAATCCAAAACAAACTCTTAAAAAAACTACAGATACTGAGCTACTGGTGATTTTATAACAGAACAATTTAATCAGATACAAAACAGTACAGCAAACCATTAAGATATACAAAAGGTGGCATTTCAAAAGGCTTGGTAAAGGAGGGGTCAGAAGGTTTTTTTCCAAGTCAATACACCAGATGTGGCTGGCAGCTGGACCTGCCCCCGCCTCACTGCCATGAAGAAGAGCCTTCTCACTGACACCAGCAGGTGCATTCCAAATTATCCGAAGCATGGCACATGTTGCTCTAGCACTCCTTTTCTGTATTGAAAAAAAACTGGATGAAGAGTCTTCCACACTGTAATAAAGTCCATTTTCCTTTGAGTAATTAACAAAGCATTTTCCAGAAGGCAAAGAAGGACTTTGCAGCTAGGTTCTTGCTACCGTGTTGACAGCGACTTACACAAAATTTCATATGCTCTGAGAATCTTCCCCATTGAACTTTCCACCTTTATTCAAACAGCACTTCAAGGGGCTTTCCTTTGAAACCTCCTCAAAATAACACAAAGTGGAAAGGAGAAATAAAACAGACAATCTAGAGCAGAGGACATTTATTTAGGTTAGGTTTTGAACCAGGCAAAAATTTGGAGTGTTCAAAGATAAAGTCACCTCTGTGTCAAGCAAGAAAAAAAAAATAATTAAAGTTAATTGGTTTGTTCACCATATTCAGTAGCAGTCAGAAATACAAATATTGCAAACTGCAATAGCATTCTAGGTTCTCGCACAATGGATCAGACTATCAAAAAAAGCAACTGAAAGGCAAATTTAGTAAGGTTTGTCTTGCAGGCATAACATCTTAATATTTATGGTACAATACCATATTAATAAATGCTTTCAATTGCAAAAGGCAACCACTAAATTCCCCAAGGCCACAGCTGCCTAATTCAACTGTTGTAAAAGGAAAAATGAAAAATACAGGCTAAAAAAATCCCTTGAGTTCACAAATTCGGACATGATTCTAAAATGCATCATGGGAGAACCCTGATTATCAGTAAGAGGTTGGATACTGATGGATATTAAAACAGACAATCAACTCACTGAAAACAGGAAAAAAAAAAACCACCAACCAACCAAACAGCACTTTCTTTAATCAGGACACAAGGGGAAAAAAATAAAGGAGTTTTTTATTTCTGTACTGATTGACCTTAGAGGTGGAATTAATGCGCTTGTAAATACAAACTCATTATGTAATGGTGCATAGTATAGCCAAAGGCTAATTGTATGATTTTACTGTACATCAAGCCATTCAATTTGAGTTTCAGGACTGCTACACCAGATGCGTAATTCTTCTTCTTCTTTCTTTCTCTCCCCTAACCTTTCATATTTATTCTAGGGATAAGAATATTTATGAAAATAATAAATATTCGTGTTTCTGCTAAAAGGAAAAAAAAAAAAACAAACTTCACAAACTATTAAGAATTAATCAATAATTATGTACCCTGCATTTAACTCCTAATTCACGGCAAGACTGCAATGCAAAGGCAGAGCTGTTCAAAGTAAACTGCCGAAAATTCTAGGAAGCATTAATGCCAATTAAAAACCAGTTAATATCTGAATGATCTAAAAGCATTTTCCACACTTGGAGACCGTGAATGTTTGGCTGGCATATGGCTCTTAAAAATTTCACTATCAGTGTATAATTTAACTCCTAGGATGCCCTGTCACCCACAACAAACCAGCTCAATACACTGGTAGTACCTGCACACTGCCTGTGCTGGGAGACTCATCGAGCACTTTCCCAGCTCCCAGGCAGATTCAGTATCTCTCCATTAAGTCTAGTTTGTCGTGTAGCTGCAAACGGCAAACTTCATGTTCTTATACACAATTACTGACTGAACAAGCTGAATGAAATTTACCAATAATGGCTCCACATTATTCACTTAAAGCTAAAATTAAGTTTCAAAGGTTCTCAATTTAAACATAACAATGTAAATTTTAATGTAAATGAGTCTCCTAATTTAATAACCTGAAACATTTACCTTCAACACCTGTGGCATCAGCTGTTAAACATATTGATTGGTGGGATGCATACAAAAGGCTCAAGTCTGATTTTGTGTCTTCCTCCTTACATTAGGGGTAAACTTCCACCTTCCCACCTCACTCATCACAATATGATTAGGATGTGACACCACATTTTTCCTGTGTTCAGTCTATCTGCATTAACAAAAAGACCACAGTCTTTTTGCTGACTCTATTTCCCATTTTATCATAATTTCATCCCCATATCTCACTCTATAATCTTTTGAATATTTTCACTTTAACAGAATTATTACTGAGTCATAATTTCCTTATAGCTCGTGTCTGCTGAATAATACATATAGTTCAATTAACTTAACTCTGGGATGACAGCGCAGTTGTAACATTCTCAATTATTTCAAAACATCTTGATTTGGGAAAACAAGTTACCATAACCTCCCTTGCTTGCAAAGGTGACAATAAGCACTGCCTTCTTTTATGTTTTTTTGGTATTTGCTATCACTTTCCTCCCTCTCCTCTCACATTACCTCCCAAGCTTTATTAAAGAATAGGCCCTCCATGTGAATCAGGAACATAAGAAATTTCAGACCAGCCATAGCATCAAATTTCAATTGTTACACTTACAGTCTTTATGAAGACTTTCCTCTTTCAGACAATTTGTTAAATAAACATAATTTCTTCATATTTTTACAGCTATAAAATTACACTGCACTCTGACTTCTTTTGATGCTTGTTATTGACAAAATATACAGCACTGATTTCACACTTAGGCTACATTTAAACTTTAACATCAGCTGACTTTAACATCTGTTCAACTCTGATCTGCATAAATCAACAACAGAAATTTCCACATTATGCATCTTCTGAAGTTTGTCTGCACTTCACCCTGGAGCTTTGTCCACACTCCGCCTACTTAAGAAAACTGTTGTTTCTCACACCAAAATTATAAATTACAACAGACACACATATGCTCACTGCACACATAAGCACTGAATGAGGTTCCGGCCTTTTCCTGGTGTCATGTTTGATAAAATCAGAATAATATCATCAGGATACCAGAATTATATCTGCGATGTTTAATAGCATCTCTGTGCTCATATTAGCCTTGAAAATATTCATATTTTTCATGCTAACAGCAAGAACCAACCCCCTCACCCCCAATACTCCCATTGCCCCCCATTCCCCAAATCTGTAAGATTACAGAAAATCACTATCTAGGGTCAGTGTAATCCAGTACAGATAATCTACATTCAAGCTCGCTGTCCAGATTCCCTTTATCATCAAATGCAGAGAAAGAGGCATGTGCAGGGGCAAATTCACCATATTCTAAGGCAGATCAGTCAAAAACAGGTAGGATGAATGAACCAGTAACTGCTAATGCATGCCTGTTGCCCAAAGGGAGTTTAAATGAGAAACCTGAATGACATGTAGATATTTACATAGCAAATCAAAAGTTAGATCAGTTGAGTCAGACACAAGTGCCCATCATAAACTTTTGATGTGGGGTCTGCAGCATAGTTATTCTGGTAATAAATTATAAAGTGAAGCAAAATGGAGTATTTAGGAGCATGGCCAAATTCATCCAAAGAAATAACAACTCCTCCAAACCCAGGACTTAAGACTGAAACCATCTGACCCATTTAAAGCAATTATGTGTATTTTACATTTGTATTTATATTCTCATTAAAGCTATGGAAAAAGTGCAGCCTTCAAGTATAGACATTCATGTACTCATTTCATGCATCCAGATTTGCAATTTTATCTTCAGATACTAATTTCTGGTTGAAAGTTCTTGTCACATGTGCATTCAGCTCTTTATATTTGACAGGCTAAAATATCTCAGTCATTTAAAAAGTTAGTTGCAAAGACTATAACGCATTTCACCATTATAATATACATACACACACACACACACATATATACACACACACGTATGAAAGAAGTTCTTCATGGCATTAGTTCTTTTTATCTATCTCCTAACATTTCAAATGGCGTAAGACCACAGATAATGGTAGTAGCATTTCCATATCCCATTTTCCTTTTGTCCAAACTTTGCAGAAGACTTTTCTCTTTCAAATGTACTTCATTTTTAATTAGAATTTTTAGTGTGGTAATAAAAATGTCCCAAAGAATGCACTCTTTATGCAAACAAAATAAATTTCTGAATTAAATTTCCATTCAGTATTCTGTCTGAACTGAACAGAAAAATGGATTATTTGTTGCTTCCATCAGTTGGTTACACGCCTTCATCAGTCTGAACATAACTTTTACTTCCTAGAGTAATTCATCACAGTGATATTTTATCCCAGAGTTAAACACGAAAGCTTTAATGAAATCATTCCATGGCTTTCAGCACATTGCAGGCATACTAAATTTAGGTGCCCAGCCAGACATCTTGTGCTATGCCTCCTTATGTGCAAGCCTTCAATCTCAAGGACAACTTTGACACAAGTACAGCTTTATTTACATGAGGAAATTTTAATGGTCAAGTAGTTTATTGAATACAATCACCTTATAAATTTTCCTATAACTGCATGAGTGATCAAACTGAGAACTCAACCATTTTTCTCCCTTCTTTTTTGAGGTTATACTGAACTGAGATCTTCATAAGAAATCAAACTAAAATTTATCACTTTGTGAAGTATATTTGTCTCTCTTTAGCTAGAAAAAATTATCTGAGGCTACTCTTCTGCACTGTAGAACACTGGGACGATTACTTCTTAACTTTGAAAAGTTCTAACAGGTTTAATTTCAATTAAGTCTATGAGAACAAATCGCAGAGAAATAATTTCAGAAACAATTTTTCAAAGTATACAAGAGTAAATCTATATGCTGCTGAGGATGAAGCACAATAAAGCATCATTGAGATAATCTATACTTAAAATGATGGTGTATGACTTATGATTAAGCTTCATTACCTGCAGAGCAAGGGGCTTCCATCTCATATTTTTCAGTAAAGCTGGTGCTGAGGTAAGCATGCTCTGAGGTCGCTTTTTCAAAGTTAAGATAACACCACTCGGATCCTCTCGTAGTGCATTCACCAAATTTTTCAACTGCCACCCCACCTGGTAACCAGTAAAATCATTACAATAAAATTGAGGTTCAGTATTCAATATGTAATGTTCCCTTTTTAAATAAGATTAGTAAATAACATAAAGGAGTGTATACATATCACAAAGGAGATTAACTCTAGAAATGTCAAAACTTAATTACTGCATAAAAAAATCACATAAACTAAAATAATTATTATAATGCATTAGGATGTATACGCATCATTTCAGGTTTTAGAATTCATAAACTACTGTTACACTTCACTGTAAATGCACAATTAAATCTCAAGGTGTTTTCAAACTTAGCTCTGGTACACAGACTTTAGAGATTAGAAAGTTAAAAAGTCCTGCCTTTTGCACTGACAGTTCATTTCAAAACTGAGCATTTTGTACTGTGTGGTTACTATTCAAACCACTAACCACATGTAGTCATACACTACTACTCCTAGCAGCTTATACAAGCACAAACCAGTTCAGGAAGATCTTCTACTCTTCACACTGCTATAAAAATGAAGTCAGAATCACAAGGACTTTTTTAAAATAGTGCTTCTTTCATGATGATTTCAGAAACAAATACAGTAAATCAATGACAGAAATGTAGTCCAGACACTACGTATTAGCCCAAAATAAATTTTTCCTAATTTAATTACAGCATTTTGAAACACTCTGAAACTAAAACCTTGATTAAAATGGAAAGCAACAAGTTTCTATTTACAAATGCAAGATAGAACTTTCTGAATAATTTATTTTGTACTTCTGGAAGAAGCACTTCAAATACTAAAACATTTTAAGTCATGACAATAGTTTTAAGTCTGAATAATGCCTGATTACAAGGTACCTATTGTGAAATACTTTAGGATAGTAAAAGTATACTTTTTCAAGTTTGGCACCTAGACTGGCAATACATAGAATCATACACCCCTTCAAAATCTTGGCCTGTAGACTCAGAAAGTGATTATTTCTGTAAATTTGACAGCTTTTCCACCTCTTTTTCCTCTGTTCCCCGCCCACATCCCGCTAAACAAATAAATTTTCCTAATTTGTAAATGATCGCAGTTATGAATATTTTCCTTCTTTCACAATTTGTGCAAGAACATTGTCAAGAAGAAAATTACCCAGCTGAGAAGAGGAAAAACAAAAATCTAGAACTTTGAAGTGGTAAGGTTACTTTATATTGTGTCAATACATCTGAAAAATCAAATCAGCAGTGTGTAGAAAGAGCACAGATATTCCTTATCATTGGTATAGTGCAATATGACACAAATATATGTTACCTATGCTTAAGCAAGATAATCATGTGTAGGTTGTTGCTACTTCCTTTGTACCTTATTCCCTATTACAGCAAGCCTCACTTTGGTTAGCATCACTTACTTTAAGAACTGCTTCTCCCAAACAAGCACGTCACTTGGGCCAACACTAATCTTACCAATAACATCACAGACATGGCTCAAATCTCATCACCCTTTCTTCAGCTCCTGTGAACCTAGCTGTCCTGTTTCCACCACAGCAAAGCCCATTATATCCAGGATGCACTTCTACAATAAGGTATTATTGTATGCAAAGAAAAATGGTATTGATAACATGGATCTTTAGAGAGTATTCTTCAGCTTTCACAGAAGACTTCCAAGCATGCTGAAATCCTTATTTTCAGTCCCATGTACGAGGCATACAGCTATTATACAGCTTTGAATAAAAGGAAACATTAACTTAACCAACTCCAGCTCAATTCCCACATCCCACTGAAGTTTCCATTGTGTTTCAACAGCATCTAAACAAAATATCTTCAAGCCCAAACTTTGTGTGTAAGGACACTACAATTTTATAAAAAAATACCTTGCTATTTACAATACTGTTTCCTTACTTTTAGAGACTTCCACTACTGCTTAGAGGCAATATATTCCCCGCAGTTATAAAATGTCACTGTGGGCATACGCGAGGTTTCATTTGCTGTCAAAAAGAAGGAATTAATGGCCTACAGTTCATGTAAGCTATCTCTGTACCTAAACTACTGCACATTGTAATTCCCTAATGCAACAACTGAAGCGGGATTTCTGGAGTGGAATCCTGCTGAACAAAGCAGCACAGGGAGCCTTGAGGAGAACATGATTTGACCTCACTTATGGAGTCAGGGTGTAAAGCTCTTCCCATTTAAGTTGGTAGGACACTGCATGTGAAAATTGTACTTTAAAGCCATCTGTTTCTCACTGAAATAGCCAGAGGAATATAAATAAAATTGTGGCCTTTTGGTTACACTAGCATTTAAAAAATTATTTTAAATGCACTTCCATACTTTGCAGAGATAAACTGTTTCGTGTATTTGAAATATGCCTTACATAGCAATAAATGGGAGATTATCTAGTCTCTTCATAAGCGTTAGGGGGATTAAAGAAAAAAAAATCACTTCAAAGCACTAAATCTGATGTATTTAATTTAGAAGCTCATGAA
The DNA here is from genome assembly GCA_013390045.1 of Picathartes gymnocephalus. Taxonomy (NCBI): domain Eukaryota; kingdom Metazoa; phylum Chordata; class Aves; order Passeriformes; family Picathartidae; genus Picathartes; species Picathartes gymnocephalus. The sequence continues at coordinate 9,742 of WEKY01013446.1, read as the reverse complement.
TAAAAACAATTTAACTTAATTTTTCACAGTGAAATTCTGAGTTTACTATAAATTTCAAATGAAGTTCATCCTCTGCTTTTATCTAGTTTCATGAAAAGTTTTCTGGCTGTTCAGACAGGCCTTGGTGGCTTCTCATAATCTGAACAGAAAGTACTAAATTGGCCTAAGAGGAACAAGTCACATAAGAGGCAGTCAACAGTCAATTGAAGGAAATCGATGTCCATGTAGGAGGCCTGTTTTTCAGTTCTAACATAGTTCAGAGATCCTCTCAAAATTCATTTTGACACAGACAAAACAATTTTACTTGAGGAGGCTAGGTTGGAAAGAGGAAAAAGCAGTGACTGTATCTGGAACTGCAAACTCTTTCAGAAATCCACTTCAGTGACATGTAATCGACCCTTTAAGTGCAATTTGGTTTTAGTCTAACATCTCCTTTCTCATTACCACAGTAAACAATTTGCAACTTCTAATCAATGTTTTTGGGCAGATTTTTCAAAGTTCCTAATAAATGATATAATATATGATAATATCATTTATTCTGTGCATGTACTACAAAAAAGGACAGTAATAAGGAATTTTCGATACTGGTTTGAAAATTCAATATATATATAAGAGGACTGTATTAGCAGACAACTTTACTTATAGTAAAATAACCTGAGCAATTAATTTCAAAAATGGCACACTGTGTTGACTAGGTGTCCACTGTTAAGGGCCAAGGAAGCTACTGTTGCTTGCTTTAAAATAAACTTCCATTGTTAAAGTAGTGCCATCTAGAAGCAGCAGTCAGGAGAGGAGTCTGATGGCAGCCTAAGCCCAGCGCTGGCTGTCGCTGCCCAAGCCTGAATCCCTGCTGCCTGTGCAGGGAGGGTGGACCAGGGCAGCCACTGGTGCCCTGAGGAGTCGTGATGAGCTGGTTTTGCCAAGATTACAGAATCTCTGCTGCAGGAGTCTACCAGGCAAGGGAGGGACAGAAGGGGTAACCCACACCTACGGACCAGATGAACATGTTGTGCTGCTGGGGTGGCACGGGCAGGGGCAGCACGCTCCCAAAGAGGAGCGCAGCACTGCACAGAGACACAAGCCTGCACACAGGGTGCCTACAGCACCAGCATCAGGCCACCCCCACATCTCTCATTCATTCCACCACTGCATGCCCAGAGACTCTGACCAGTGACCAGAGTGCTCCAGAGTCACTCAGGGACACCCAGGTTGCTTCAGCAGGGCAAGATTGGCCCACAGGAGCACTGCGCAGCCCTGACACATCTTCCCATTTCCTTGCAGGAAGCTTTAGCAGAGGGTGCTGTTAGAGGTCCCCATTCACCACCCAGAAAAAGAACATGCTTGCGACCAAGTTGAGATATGTTTTAAAAGACCTCTATGTGTCTTTGGCTTTCAGCAAGCTCATCTGGATGACAATACCAAAACAGCCTGAAATTAAACTTATTTTGCATTCCTACTCTAAATTGTCAAGAACTTTTAAATAATTAAAAGTTGCTCTTAAACGGTTACTTTTTTCCCCAGATAAATCTACTGCCCCCCCATTATGAACAGCTTAGAAGATTAGCAATAATGCTTTTTCTGAAAGTAAGCATGACCATTCATTGAATCTTTTTTTCACACAGCTGCATTCATGACAGTATTCCCATACTCCTGTGCTCATTCATAAGTACTGCTGTATGTTATGCTTCAGAAAGGAGATCTGTAAAGTATTAACATGCAGGCAGCTCAAATACAATTGGATGGACCTACACCAACTATTTTTAGGATGCTATGAAATAACCTATAGTCTTTTGTTTCCCCAAAGAAAAGCTGCATCATTTAAAAGCAGTGTGCAAACCCAATAAACTGTGAAACTATATCATCGAGGGGGTGGAATAACAGTCAAATGGTAAACAGAACAGAGTTCCTATTTTTACAGGCATAATTCTATTCAAAGGGTGACCAGAGTCCCATGAAAGTTAATGAAAGCTTTCTGCTTCCATAAAAAGAAGACTATTATTTTTTCCCCATTACTTTAATTACTTCCTGACTTCAAATTTGTAGAAGGTAGAAGTAGTAATATCCTTACCCTTTTAAGGAAAAATAACATCTTGCTGCTAATATAACCTGCTAAGCCATTTCCTATTTTCTAACTATGGAAATATGCAAAATCCACTTCAGTGGCTTAATATAAAGAAGTTGGTGTACTGGGAAGATAACCAAAATACTTTTCTTTCGATGTTGCCTATAATTAGTTGCATGTACCCAGACTGCTTTGACTTATCAACATTTCAGGCTTTTATTAATTTTTCAGCTAAAAAACCCCAAACAATTTCTAGGAGGGAAAGTGTATTCACCTTAAGAAATGGGTTTTAAGAACTTCCATATCAAACATCATCTTGCATTTCATGAAAAAAAAAAATAGTGCAGAAGTGCATAAGAGAAATACCCCAACACTGCACTTTAAATAACTATCAAACATAGCATCTTGTTAAGCAACACAGAATCTGACAATAAATTTAACAGCATCATGCTGCTAAATTAACAGACTGATTTCCATGAACACTGGCCAGAAACGAGGACAGTCAGCTGCAAGCCCCATGAAACAAATGTTAGTAGCAAGTATTTTCAACCCTTACCCCAGCTGCAGATGCCTGAAAAGGCAAAAAATTAATGGAAAGCCATAGGTTTTCTGTCTCCAGAAAATATAACTGGTGAGGAAACCACAAACGGATATTTACAGCGTGGACTACCACAGAGATGAAAGCTGTATCTGTATGCAGTAGGGGAAGCAGTGTCAGGAGAGCAGCAGATGCCTTTTCAGGGATTTATCCAGGTTCTTAAGCTAACATGATAATAGCATCCACACTTGCATAATGGTTTTCCCCCAAAGAGGAGAGGTTAATAATACTGTGATTGCATAGGCTGCTATTCTAATTAAAGAATATCTTGGCTATATGATTTAAATCAATGCAATTTTAATTCAACGTTAAAAGTCAGTTCTGTGCATCCTTAGAATCCTTAGTGTGTCACTGATCACACTGCACTGTATCATTGCCCAAAGTCACAACAGTTTGTATGTAAAGTACATTGAAGAAAATCACATCTTTTACTTGAATAATTCCTGATATTTCACTAAAACTTTTGCTTACTACCACCAAACCATGAAATAAGTGATTTTTAAATTCATTTTTGGCTATGTACACTAAAGATCACAATTAAGAGACTTTCCCAAGAATAAACTAAGTCATGATCCAAATTGAGAGTTGAGTGCAGAAATCACTGTGTCTCATTAAGCTGCCCTAAACGCATTTCCTTGTTAGAAAATGTATCTGACCCAGAGCTTAGCTTGTGACTGATTTTACTACTTTTCTCCTTTTAAGTATTTGCACAGTGAAGTACCACTATAATTCAACAAACTTGACAATATTAGTAACATGACGACAGACTGCAGCACCGCTGTATAGGAGGGAACCATCTCTATTATCCATGGGGCAACTAAAAATTATTTATCCAGGAACACAGAATCAGTTCTGTACTGAAGCTTGGACAGTTTAATAGCAATGTTGATCTTTCATTTTGTACTGATACAAACAACCTTCAGCTCAGAGCTACCCCATTGTTTTGCTTTTGAGTCATTGCTAGCACAACATCCTAGAACAAATAAATGAGCATATCTGTTGGAAGAGCAAAGACTCCAACTTCATGGGTTTGATTATATATCTTACAGACAAAAAGGTCAGTTATTAGGAACAATTTTTGAGGAAAAAGGGTCTCATTTCCCCATTTAGGGTATGGCTCTAAAAAAACGGGGTCGATTCCAGTTCATTCAGATTTGATGTACCTCTGAAATGTGAAGCATTTTCCTTCAGTTGGGTACCTGCAGTGACTGGCATGGTAATTATAAGGCATCTGTCTCTTCAACCAGTAGTACAGATAACCAGAATAGACAAGTACTGGCAATTTGGAAGGTTTTCACTAAACCCTTCATCTACTTTCAGAACATGGATCAGAACATTATTTATCTCAGAGGGACTAAACTCAGTCTTTCAAATGCTAGGAAGGTGTCTCAAGCACCAAGACGTGCATCATTTCAGGTTGAAGGCCTTCCACGGGGGCAAAGCACTGTGCTGATGGGACTATGCAAATCCCAATCATACAACAGGCAAGAAACCATTAGGTCCTTGCACTGGGATATGGGAAATGAGAGTTCTGGTCCCAATTCCCAGAGACCACTTTTTTGTGTGATATAAATGCAATACAAACTAACACACACTGCAGAGAACAGGGTCTGAGAGCCTCGCTGGGATGAGCAGGCTCCACCACTTCTTCAGCAAGGGCACAGAAATTAAACTCTTATGAACAAAGGTGCTGCCACCAGAGTCCTTGCTTGGCCTCATTTTCAAGACCTTCCAGGGAATATATGGAGACCCCAGGTGCCTACTTATTTCAGCAGGGCTTCTATCTTCCCAGCCTAAGAAGAGACATTTCAGCATCCCTGGGTGGCCTCAGGTGAGGGCTAAGAAAACTCAAGTGCTGATAAATATCTAAGCAGGCACAGAGAGCTGGTGGCACAAGCTGGAGGCTCAGGCAGGATTTAGCCAAGTTCGTTACATTTCATGCAGGATAAGAAATGTGCTCCTCAGGAGTGACCCTGCAGTATTAACCCCCAGCCACGTCTGCCTTACAGAAACTCCTTTTTGTGGCCCTGTGCTTCCTCTCACAATGGGAATTTGAGCTCTGTGTGTGCATTGCACAGTCTCATATTTAAATTCCCCAAATGCCTGTCCTGGAATTAAAACAATAAATATATGTAAACATACATGCCTACACATATATAAATATTTCTTTTTCGATTAGATTTACATTATCACAACTTAATATTTTAGAATGTTTCCAGTGAGTCAGTAATTCCAACAGTCTTTCACCCCCACCCAGCTTTTCAGTGTATAAATAAACTACTTGAGATCCTCAGCTGCCCTGCAGCTAAACAGTGCTACTACCCTTGAAACAGATGTTTCTTGAGACTGAATTCACATAGTGAAAATAAATTAACATGTGTACATAGAAATTGTAAAAAAAAAAAAAAAAAATCCTTAAGGTCACTAATGGCCAAGCAAACCAAAAAAAGAATCCAAATCCAAAATAAGCCTTTAAATGAGCTACAAACTTATGCCACATCACTTAGTTAAAGGATAGACAGGGATATGAAGTTAAAAGAAATTGTCATAAAAAAGCAGTAATTATTTAGTCATGAGAGAGCTTTTCTATTTTTTCCATTTTACTTCTATTAAAATAATCAGCCATAGACTATGCACTCTGTTCAAGCCACTGAGTTGTTTTAATCCAATACTGAGTTTTTTTAAATGAAAGTTTACGTATTCAGAGTATATCTACTGAAATCACAGAATTTCCCTTGCTTCAATTTTTCCTCCCACGTGACATAGCATGAATTTGGTTTTCTTACTGTTTTTATCTATTTTTACAACAACTATCACTGTCTTACACTTCCTCAGTTACCTCCTAATTTCATCAGAATAAGACAACAGATTACACAACAGAAGATCAGGCTGGAAGCTGAAGATCAGCTGTGTCACATACACAGCTGCTACCTGCACAAAGCACGAAGTATTCAAAATTATTCCATCCTAATTGATACGTGGTCCAGGCTGTGCAGAACTGTAATGTCAGTTGCGTTAATATGCACAACATTGAAGTCATCCCTCCTTAAGCTTTCATCTTCTTTTGCTACCTGGCATAAAAAATATACTCTAATTGTATATTCTGAAATAACCATTTTAACTGCAGAACTTACGGTATTCTCACTATAGAGAACACACTGTTAAAATTTTAATTCAAACTGCCTGCAAATACAAGTTACACTAAGATTTGTAGCCAGTAGCAACTACTGGGAATATTATAATAATTTGTATCAGGAATTTATGCAGAAACACTTTGGCAAGATATTGTCTTTCAATATTTATGTTGAAAACATTAATACCATTTACAGCACCACTCAGAGGATTTTTTTCCTATGGAAATGCTACCATGTGGGGGAAAAAAGCAAAACAGAAAAAACCCTCTAAAAAATAAAACCATTAAAATACATCATCTTCCAGTGTGTTCTGTGCAGAAAGATGGATTTATCAATTAGGTCACAAAACTACCCCACAGAATACTGAAGTAGTTTTTAGCAAACACATCCTCAGGAGTACAGTCCTAAGTATAGCTTGTATAAAAATACTAGACTTGGATATGAACTCAGAAGCGTGGCTACTGCCAGTGGTGACACTATGAAGGCTCACCAGTGACACACAGAAAAAGTCAACTGGTGTCTGCAGAGGACTTCTTACTACAATTACACTGCTTTCAAAAGATACTTTGGTGCCTTAAAGTCAGCCCAGGTGTGTATTCCCAAACTGTACCTGTACAGAGCAGTCTGTGTCCTCAATTGCATAAGAACTTTTTTCCCCCCAAAGAAAAATAATTTAAGAATTCAATATGAATGTTGTCTCGACAATATTGTTCCTGTATGTTCAGATAATCACAGAAGTAAAGTACCAGGGCTCAATAACAGTAGAGCTGTCCATTCTGTAGTACAGCCAGGATAGGATTAAAAAAAAAAAAAATCTGGTTTTGAGTGAGCTGTAGGACATAGCAATTGGCATGAGGTGAGCAAGATCACAATCAGCTGGCAGGGCATACTTCTAGAAATACAGTGTATGGGTACTGAAGCCATGTCCCAGTCATATGAGATGACGAGCATCTCTTGTTGCACCAACTTCTTGAAAGAACTTCCTGAAAGGACTCATACAGCAACGTCAACCTTTCACTGCTTGACTGTTCACAGCGCCATCAGAGCCATACCAATCCCACAGATGAGGTTTACCATGCCCAGCACACTTCCTGGTGCACTGAACTGCAGCAGAGGGTTGGGATCAGGTGCTCTGGAACACAGATCCAAGAGTACACTGGATGTGGGATGCCAGTGCCCAGGTCACAGCATCGAACATGCCACTCACAAAGCCAGAGGCAGTAAGGAGCAGTTTCCAACACCATTTGTGATTTACTAGTGACACTGGCAGTGTTCCCTTTCCATTCTTGGGCAGTCAAACAGGTTTAATGCTTTCAGCTAAGACAAGCAGGTTGACTTTAAATTAAAGTAGAAAAACTGACATAGTTTAGTTCTGTTGTCATCTAGGAGGCAGGTAGCTGCTGAATGGCTGCAGTAGCTTTTTGCTGCAACTGAAATTCCACTGGAGCATGACACAGGTGGGCTTAAGTGCAAAAATTTAATAATGAAAATTACTTAAAGTTTGGCAGGAACGTGAAGCAGCAGGGGCTGGCCAAAGCTTATGCTGGTCTAACACAGATGTGACAATGACTTGTTTGTTAGCTGTTCTGTCCTGCCAGAGACAGAAGTGAAACTGGATGCCCACACTGACACGTCACCCTATTTACATAAGAATGAGCCTATGCTCATTAAAGTGATGTGTGTTCCACACATCAACTCCAAACAAGCCCCAGGGATCAACTGGAAAGAGATACCACGGACAAGAGCACCCAGCATTTGTTCCCATGGAGAAACGAAAGATCATGTTCCCTCATACATTTCATTTCTGCAATACCACACTTCCCTGACATATGCAATATAAAATAATATATTCATGGGTCACCATATAATCTCAACACAAATTCCACGGCAAAGGGAAATTGACAAAAATACTTTTTCTTTTGAAGGGATCATGACAATTTAGTTCCTTTCACAGTACTACACAACACTTACAGAGATTGTAAAAACAGAATAGGGAATTATACCGAAATTTTGAGAGGGTGGTTAGAGGACAGACTACAGTTGCCAAAAAGTATGGACCTCTTATCCTGGCAAACTACAAAGAGTTTAGGACAGAGCCCTACAGAACTAGGTTACTTCCATAAAGACTTCCATGAACATTTCTGGATAGCCCTAAAAAAGCTTTTAAATGTAAATCCCACTCACCTTTAAAATTAAATATTTGTGTTAACATTTACCAAACCTTTATAAACAGAAAAAGCCCCAGGATTTGGAAAGGATTAAAAGCCTGATTTGTGAGCTGTTCCTCTATCTCCTCTTCCATAAAAGCACATGCATGACAGCAACAGAAGGAAAATGAACAAAAAGCTTATTTCCCTTGAACTTTTATCATCTTGCTGCACTGCTTTATTGTTCAAGTCAAGCATCACAAGAAAATAAAAATACTGTTTTAAATAAAGATGTTGTTAATGGAAGTTGTATAAGGCATCAAATATGTTAAAAGCTTGGACTGACCCTGCTGTCCCCCTTCCTTACACTATTCCAGCCCACTTCCCTAAGCCTCTTTAGAAATGCTGCCTCATTAAAAGCCAAGTTAACAAGGCCTTAAATTAAATACATGTGTTCACAAAAGCTTAGCTGGATCTGAAACAGTGCAGAAAAAAACAAATAAATATTTGCAACATAGTTTTTCTACTTAGATGTGTTTTGTTTTGTTTGGTTTTCCCCCAAAAATAAGAAGCCCTCTACTGCAAACTCCATTTTGGATGCATACACTCCAGAGATTCATATGCACCCCAAGTTCAGTATTTCCTATGAGCTGAAATTTACCATCTCCCAACAAATTCTAAGGCATTCTGTTAAGCTGAACTCTCCTCACTAATTGTACACTAAAACTTAAAAATCTGTTCTTTCATTTTCCTAAACAAAGATTTAAGTTAGGATGAGTATATAGAAAGGCATCATACTCTTAATGTATACCCTTCCAACAAAGCAACGTATGCTCTTGTAAATGTATCCATCATGTTTCAGAAGAATTTTAGCAAAATCTCCTCTAATTTTTTGTACTGTAAATATAAAAAGAGTTCCTGTAAGTCAATTATGTGGGCTTGGTTTGGCACACTGGGGTTTCCACAGTGAGAAATCTGATGTATAAAAGCTAAGTGTTATCTACTACAAGATTCTGAAAACAACAATTCCAGTTTACAGGCATTAAATACGTTAAACCTACCAGCTTCTACATGCAACAGACTGATAATTGACCATAGTCACCTATTTTTTCCCATCATCAATATTTACATAAATTTTGATGAGTTTCAGCCAACAAACAAAAATTTGGGGAATCCACAAGTCTATGACATGATATCAAATGTGTATTCAATCCACAGGTCATATCATACTTGTACTCAAAGTATATATAATGTGCCAAATATGCCTCCAAAATAAAGACACTTTTACACAAGAACTGACTGTTAATCAAGAATCCTTTAACATCCTGAGTCTGTACATCCCTGTTTTCTGCTTGGAGTATTTTCTCTTCTCTTTTTTCACTGATGCAACAAGAAACAGTAGCGTGGAGATCACGAATTCATTTAAGCAATAATATAGTCTCCTGCACTTTCAGTTGGTCAAAAAACGGACAAGCTTGAGCCAAAATAGACCCTTGAATTATATATGCCTAGAAACATGAGTACTGCAGTACAGTGCAAATTCTGAAATATCCGAATGAGGAAGGTGTTTTTGCTTGTTTGTTTACACTGGAAATATTTTAGACACACAGGCTTTTAGAGAAGATTAAGGATGGAATTTGCAGGGAAGTTTAGAAGACATTGTCTAAATCTTTTGAATCTTAATAGAGGAGTCACAGAATCACAGAGTCATTTGGGTTGGAAGGGACCTTAAAGATCACCTAGTGTCAAAGCCCCTGCCATGGGCAAAGACATCCCCACAAAGCCCTGTCCAACCTGGCCT
>WEKY01013441.1:0-13681 GCA_013390045.1 Picathartes gymnocephalus | reverse complement strand
CGCACCGCCCCCGCTTCCGGTCTGGAAATGGCGGTGGACGTGCTGCTGCAGGGGAGCTGGCCGAGCTCAGACTCCGTCCCTCGATCACCGCTTACCCCACGGGCAGTGTGCTCGCCGGGGTGCGGGCAGCTGTGTGGGGAAACCAAGCTCTGCTCAGCGGGGCTTCTCAAGAATCTGAGAGCCCACCTGCTGAGAGGAGGAGACGCTCGTATGACCTCGTAGTACATACGCATTTGCAGCCAAGAATTTGTAGTAGAATCAAGCACCATTTCTACACTCCCTTTAACTCCAGGAATGATGACTCAACCACTTTCCTGGGCAGCGTGTTCCAATGCCTGACCAGCCTTATGGTGGAAGAGTGTTTTGTAATATCCAATATAAATCTCCCTTGGCGCAGCCTGAGGCCAGTTCTCGTTACCTGGCCGCTGGACCCCCACCGGGGTGCAACCTCCTTTCAGGCAGTTGTAGAGAGTAATAAGCTCTCCCGTGAGCCTCCTTTGCTCCAGGTTAAACAACCCCAGCTCCCTTCAGCCACTTCTCATAAGACTTGTGCTCCAGACCCTTTTCCAGCTCCACTGCCCTTCTCTGGACTTGCACCAGCACCTCAATGTCTGGCTTCTGCAGGGCCCGGAGCTGGACACAAAGCTTGAGGTGTACCAGTGCCAAGTACAGTGGGACAATCCATGGTCCTGCTGGCCAAATTATTGCTGATACAGGCCAGGATGCCACTGGCCTGGTTGGCCACCTGGGCACACTGCTGGATCATGGTCAGGCTCTGTTCATGTTCAGCATTCCTGGGCCCTCTTCCACATGCAGCTTTCAGCCACTTCTCCCGCAGCCTGGGCAGGACCTGGCACTTGGCTTTATTGACCCTCCTACCACTGGCCTTGGCCCATCAATCCAGCATTTCCAGATCCTTCTACAGAAACTCCCTACCCTAAGGGTGTCAACATTGCCACTCAATTTGGTGTTGTCTGTACAGTGATTAAAGGGGCACTTGATCCCCTCCTCCTGGTCATTGATAAATATATTACACAGGCCCCAGTACTGAGCCCTGGGGAACATCACTAGTGACCAGTTGCCAACTGGATGTGGTGCCATTCGCCACCACTCTTTGGGCTTAGCCATGCAGAAATTTTTTGATCCAGCAAACATGTCCAAGCCTGGGAGACAGAGTCAAAGGCTTTGCTCAAGTCCAGATAGACAACACCCACAGCCTTTCCCTCATGCACTAAGCAGATCACTTTGTCATAGAAGGAGATCGTGTTGATCAGTGAGGATCTGACTTTCCTAACCCCATGATCCCCTGATTGTCCTGCACATTTCGTGTGATTGTACTCAAGATGATGTCTTCCACAACCTTCTTGGGCACTGAGGTCATGCTGATATGACCTGTAGTTTCCCAGATCCTCCATCTTGTCCTTTTTGTAATTGAGTGTCACACTGGCTAACCTGAGTCCCTTTTGAAGTATGTTTATTGGCCTAGCAGTTGTGTTTGAACACAACCTAAACATATGAAGCAATCTCTGTATAGTTTTTTTTTTGCTGAATCTTAACTCAGTAGCAGAGTTGTCTACTATTCTATCAATATAGTAGAATATCCATGATTAGAAATAGCACTGCAATGACTTAAATATAAAACGATCCTTTGACAGGCAGAATGAGGCAAAAGAGACCTTGTGACTAGAGAAGGAGTTTTGCTAGGCTTCAAAAAAAACCCAGAAAATGACATGTGGGTGAGTTGTGAATCACACTGGGGTTTTTTTAGCTCTTGTCAGTTTAATGGCAAGTAGAATCAAAGAATCATTTTGGTTGGAAAAGACCTCTAAGATCATTGAGTCCAACCAAAACTCAGCACTGCCAAGTCCACTGCTAAACCATGTGCCACATCTATGTATCCTTTAAATACCTCCAAGGTTGGTGACTCATCAGTAACATCAAAATCTTCAAATTTTATAGTATCTGGTTAAAATAGTATTTTACAATTTACATGTATATTGCTATTATTTTCATTGTTCCACCTCATTCTATCCAAATACTTCTATGGAGTTCGAAGATGTGGCCATCAAAGAACTGTTTTGCAGGAACACTCTCTAGAAGACATGATTATTTTGTGATTGACACGGTAATTGATAACGAGAAATTTGTAACTGATTCTTGTGTAACTTTGGAGCCATCAGAATCTCTGTTCCTCCATTTTGCCATTTATAAAATTGGCTTTTGTCCCAATAGTTCTCTTTTCCGTTTGCTTGAGTATCAAAAGCATTAGGTCTGTGCCATAGATGTTATTCAGTCAGTCTGTTAAACAGACCAAATTCAAATTTTTAAAATAGTCTATTCATTTAGGACTTTTGCTTCAATAGTTTCATTTAGGACCTCAAAACGTTATCATGGAAATTAAATTCTGCCTCCTACTTTTTTGCATGTAGACTAAACATGTTCAGCATAGTTACCAGAGGAGAGTAATGCGTTAAAACACAGCGTCTGCCCCCTAAATTTGTGAACTCTTAAAAAAAACCATTCTAGCCAATAATGAAAAGCTTTGTGCAGCCACAAAGAGGCAGTGGTAGCTTTACAGTGATTAAAAAGTGCCAGTCTTTCATTGGCTAGGGGAGCCATTATGAAAAAGCTTGTGAAGACACCAGCTGTAGCATAGGTGATGGGGGTTTTGGTGCAGATATGTGACAACTGTAGAAATTATTTGAAGAGATACAAGTGTTAGAAATAATCACCAGAATCTCTACCTCTGGACTAAGGAGATTGGTTATGTTTTTGGTAGGGGTGCAGTAATAGCAGCAGTGATAGTTGCCTGGCTTTCAGTAGTTCTACTATAGTTTGACTGGTCAGTCACACAAAAGAGCGGAATAGTTAAAAGATTCTGGCTTATTCATAATTATATGAGCTTTTATATTTATTTAGATTAGCATTTCATGAAGGACCTAAAAATGAAACTTGGTGTTCAGTAATACAGAAGTTGAACTTTAAGCATATGTCTAAGTGCATTTTTTGAGTTGTGCTTTTTTTCTGAAGCTGAATGTAATAGGCTCTAAGGCATGGTTACATCACAAGCTGCTAAAGAGCAAATCTCTGCCTGCCCAAATTTACTGTTAATAAGAATAATAAGAATCTACCTATTTTTCCATAACAGATTTGAGTCTGCCCTTCTGTCCTGGCCATGAGGTTTATCTTTATTTTCATTTCATTGCTAGACTCAAAGACAGGTAAGAGTTTTTTAAGTATCATCTGATACTGAGAGACAACAACAGAGAGAAGGCCCTGGAATGACAGAAATGCCTTTAGTACTTGAGAAAATTGTAGGTTATGTCCAAACTGCTTATATTCTGAGAAGAAAGCATTAATCGTATGGTAGTGTTTACCTTTTCTTTTCTCACCAGGTGCAGAACCTTGACTTTACCCAGCCACATTTAGAAAATTAAGGGTTTTACAAAGTACAGTATAGTCTATATCTTTTATTCCATATTAATGAGAGAATTACCTTTAAAATAGTATTAGATAAAATTCTGCCCTTTTTGATATGTTCTTAGGTGTGAATTTTGGGAGGTTCAGTTCTGAACTAAGTGCTCAACCAAGAGGTAGCCAAAACTTGTCCTTGCCATTAATGAAATGGGAAGCAATGCATTGTGCAGACTAAAAATTGAATATTGCACCAGCAAGGTGTTGTTGCAGTCTGTTTGCCCCCTTCTTCTAATTAACAAACTCTGCTTATTATTATTCTGCTGACTTCTTCCACTTACCAATAAATCTGCATCTATGTGTGCTTGGCAACCACTCTGAATTTTTGAAAATCCCATCCTGTGTGCTTAGCCTCCATGTTCCTGAGGGTGTTTTAATTTGATTTTGGCTTTTTTGGTTGTTTTGGTTTTATGGGATTTTCATTTATTTAAATACAAAATCACACATATTCTCTCCATAATATACCCAGTGAATGGACTTGGTTTTCATACGTATGTATTAATGCAGGATTAGGGGTGATTCTGCTGATTTCAGCAGAATACTAATGGAAGTACATCATGAGCAGGAATTGCAGCAAACACATGACCAATAGGCTGTCTCTTTAAGCAGGGGATAAAGCCCACTGACTTATTCAGACCCCTGTGGTCCTATATATCTCAGAACCCATATGAAACTGATCATCTTTCTGAAAAGTTAAACCATGCCGTTGCACATTTTTAAGTGCTGTGGAACTACAGCATAGACGCTTGTGTCACATCACACAGGACACCAGTAAAAAAGCAGAGAACTGAAGTTGTATGTTACAAACCTCAGCTTGTATACTGAAAATCCTGTCAGTTGTGAATTTTTGTCAGTCAAAGTAAAAACATATAAGGCATCCTTCTTTGGAATTAGAACAGTAGGATTCTTGCAGACTTTTTCATTGCTGACGAAGAAAAGATGCACAGTCCTCAATAAGTCTGAGCTCTCACCACTTAAGGCAAGGATTTTCTTCTTGCTGCATGTCTGACCACAGAAGAACAGGTCAATTCAGTAAAGTCTCTGAGAAGGTTAGAAAACCTGTTGGGATTCTACTTTGTACTGGAGCCCCATAAATGACTCATATTTGGTCTGTTTCAATTTAAACACTGGAGACTCCAAGGAAAGAGAGAGCATACAGCTTTTTGAATGAATCAGGAAGGTGAAATTTTCTTTCTCCAGTCCTGAAATAAAATTTTGGTCCATTACACTCTTAGAAATGTAACTTTCTGGTGAGAGGAAAGAGACGTGCAGTGGACATCCTCCTGTAGGAGGCTATCAAAAATATTCAGGTCTCATTTGAAGATCATCATTTTAGTGTGTTAGGAAAATGGCTTTCTAACCATTTAGTTTAGGTACTGCTTTGTATCTATGGTAGTACATTCATGCCGTAATGAAAGTAAAATGGATATTCTTTGTATATTACAGTGGGGGGGGGGGTTGCCCTATTTAATACGTGTTGGACTTCATTCCAATGTCAGATCACCTGTGCATGAAGAACTATATGAATAGACCATTTCATGCAAGCAAAACACCTGTCACACATTTACATTGTTACCAGCCTGAGCCAGAATCATGCGAGCAATTTGCAGCTGAAATGTTCCATATCCAGTATCCAAGCCCCCAAAAAATCCACTTTTCCAAAAATGCTCTTTGAAATACCTAGGATGGTGCTGTTATGTGTGCGTGGAGGTGGGGATGGGGTGTGCAATGATGGCATGGTAGCAATCAAAACAGTAGAATTTATTTCAGCCTTTTAAGAAAGTTTTGTGTTACCCAAAGGAGATGTACAAAGCCAAGTACAATCCTTCCTGTACACACTGTACCATCATAATACATGATGAGCTATTACAATCTCCTGTCATTTCACTCCAGGAGACTTATGGCTCCCATAGTGAGGAGGTAAGACTACAGATGGAGGACTGCCTGAAACAAATCTCTAACAAGACTGCTGCTGTAAATCTCTTGGAGAAGAGTCATTGCTTAAAGAAAACTGTGCTAAGGGGACCTGCCATTTATTTTCTTAGAGAAAATGGGAAGAAGGGCTATACAGGGAGGTACTGTTCCATTCTACACTCTTTAAGTTTATGCAAGGAATCACTTACCAAGGAAGGTTCGGCTCTTTCTCAGAGTAAGAGACGAAAGGAGACACGACTATATTCAAAGTGTTGTATTACTCAGGCTTTCTGCATAGTATTTTGTATGAGAGAGGAGTAGAATTCCCTCTCCAGGGGCTGAATTTTTTAGCTTAGTTATAGTAATTGCCAGCTAATAACTGATAGATTTGCACAGGTCTGGACTATTGGTTGTGCTGAATATTTGCAGTGGGCTCAGAACTGGCATTCAACTCAGGTGCAGTCTTAAGACCAAGGAGCTCTTTACCATGGACACAAATACTCATCCATATACTCAGTGTAGGTGAAGAGACACTGACAGAGCCCAGAATATTGCTGCGTATCCTGTGTGTGAGTCCTTGAAAGTAGTCTCATGAAATTTTCAGGCTGAGTTAAACCAGATAGGTGGATAAAGATATGGGACTGTCAGGGAGGCCTGTATAATTCAGCTCTGTACTGCGGCTGATAGTATACATACAGCCAATACAGCTGGCAGTGACAGCTAGCAAAAGAGAATACTGTGTTGAATTTCACTGGATTTTTTCCTTCCGGTGTGGGTTCTAAAGGTCCCAACCTCAATGCTTGGTTGTTCTTTAAGTCACTGATATTTACTTTTAAAATTAGGGTAATAAAAATTCAAAAAGCAATTTCTTTTAGTACAATGGCCACCACTCCAATTACAAAAAGAAGTACATATATATGTATAAACAGGCATTGATATGTATTTGAAATTGACAATCTCAGCCTGCATGTTTCCTCCATATATAGACATGCTTATCTTTAAATTCATAACGAGTACTTTGCTTAGTGAAAGCATGTAAGTGATCAAAAGAATGTTTGAAAAATCTGGTGTTATGTTAATTTTTCTGGATTACAGAAAATATGGGGACTTTCAGAAGTTATACACATTCATCAGCTCCTGTTAATATTGAGTTTCTTTTGGAAAAAAAAAAGCATATTACTTATTTAAGAAAATAATTGCGAGTGGTAGAGCTTGTGTGATCTTGTTGGCCTAGTTGAAGGGTTTCCATCCTTGTTGGTCTTGGAGACCAGGATGGCAGTATGAATGGTGTATGTTCTCCAGTGGATGTAGGTTCCATCTGCTGAGCAGCATCAGGTGTCAGGCTGCCCGTGTCCTTTGAACCAGGCTGATGCAGTCTCGTACTACTAGTTCTGGGGTCTAAGGTCACAAAAAAATTGGATGGGGGAAAAACGTTCTTGCCCATCTGCAATAACCACTGCAGTATTAAAACCAAAGAAAAAACATTGGCTGACAGTATTCTTGAGAAGAGCCAGTTCTAACAACTTCTTCGAGCATTTTTTCTTGTCAGCACTTAGTCTTTGATTATCTAGAGGCTGTGGCTCTCCTGGAGAATTTACAGAGGTACAGTTGCTGCTGATTGTTCATTCAAACTCAAAAAGTATTTTACACAAAGACAATCAGCCAATGTTATTTTTAGGTTTATTTTGGTTCATTTTGGCTACATCTGTTTCATTTGACAAAATATCCCCCTAAATACTGGAATAATATCCACCAAGTAAGTTGTTTTGTAATGTGTAGGATTTGTCAGCAGGAATTATATTTCCCTGCCTTTCCCAAAAATATTTATTCAACAGCGTTCCAGAATATTCTCGTTGCTCTTTGCTTCTGCCATTCTAACTCCAGCTTCTATTCACGTGCACTGGTTTTTCCTGTTATTAATGCTTTCATTGACATTTGGTGTAAGTTTCTAAGTTGGAGAATACTTCCAAAATAAAAGCAGAAACAGTCTGCTTGTAGGTAATAGTCTGACAAGCTGAACATGTTGTTTCACTTGAAGATATATCACGTTTGAGCAGGTGACACTGAGAAATAGCTCTTTTGCTGTCGCATCTTCACAGTTGTGGCAGACAAGCAGAAGTGGTTAACTTCTGCTGTAGAACCAATGAGCGTGTGATTAATGACACAGAACTGAGACATCGGGGTGAAGGAACACAGGCAACAGGCTCAGGAGGTGGAGAAATGGGGAAAGAGTGCTAATAACTGACTGAAGAGGTTTTTGTTATTTGTCCTGCCACTGTCCCTGTTACCTCACTGACTAGGTCCAGAAACCTGACCAAGGCAGCTAGTTAGGCATAGACCACAGAATCCCTGACAGACCCTGGGTAAAAAAGTGCAGTTTTATCAATTTTCATGGCACTGGAAAAATTCTAGGACAGGATGCAGTGTCTGCTATGGACACTTTTGTAGCTATTTGTGGTAGGAGGGATTGTGGAAGAGTGAGAAATGTGTCAACTTTGAAATTCAAAAGATTTCATGAGACAGTTTTCAAGCTGAAAGATGGAAAAAATTTAAATGTGGAAAACTGCTTTTAAGCAGTGCTGTGGGAACATTGTACATTTTAGAGAGGTGTCATCTATCCACTGAGTCTATTGACATGGATGCTTGCAATAGCTTATTACCAGAAAGCCTCTTGTTTTAGAGGTAGATGAGGAAACCTCTCTGTTTTGCTGTCAGATCCTCAGTAGGTAGGGTCCAGCACACATCCACATTCCAGAAGTTTGGTTGGCTGAGTTAAGTTTAACTGTCTGAGCCCAAGGTCAGCTACCTCCCTAGTGAGAACTATTGTAGAGAAGGCCAGAGGTGAGGGCCTGCCCCTTGTCTCCTTTGGGAGGTTCTCTGTCCAACCTGATCACTGTTTCTGTCTGTGATCCTAACTATGACTTGCCATTCTGCATCTCAGCTCCTTTGGTGCTGAAGATACTGGTGAAGTCTTCACTCACAGGAGCCATAATAACGCTCCTGGCTACAAGCCCACCTCCCTCACTGCTTCCTAATGTGCTGTGCATTTGAGACAGCTGGAGGGTATGGCCAGTTTGTACTTGCAAAACAGGAAGAGCAAATGAATGAAAACAGTGAAAGACAGGAAGATTTATGAGTAGATAGAGAAAACACAGGTTCTCAGACAGTTTACATTAGACATTGTACTTTGCATAACAAAACCTCAACAGTGATAAACAGTGCCATGCCACAAGGCCAGATTTCAGTAGCTGTTTGTTCTGCAGTAAGAAAAAAATATTTCATATTTTTTCTTTTAAAATGATAAAGCCCCCTGCTTTCTTAGTTAATCATCTAATTACTGAGCTAATGCAAATGCTGTTTCAAGTAGTGCACTGCTGTTCACTTGTTTTTCAAATGAATGCCTCACTCCTTGAACAGTTGGTTCTGTTTGGATTAATGACCAAGGACAGATTCTGGTATAGATCAGACATTGTCCTTCAGATAACAAAATTAATTTCTGACAGATTTAGGGAAAGATTTCTGCATGGCTAAGAAGTTTTGGTTTCAAGGAACTTGCATTTTTCAATGAGGAACTGCTTAGTCAAAAAATTTCTTAAAACAACAAGAGAACTCAATTGCAATAAAAGCAATGGTAAACTAAAAGCCTCAAATAGCTTCAGGTAGGATTGAGAGACCTATCATCTTTTTTGGGTGTTATCCCATCACATTTGCCAAACAGGTCAACCTCAGAGACTTTCCTGAAATAAATGTCTTCCTACTGTAAAGTTTTCTTTCATCAGAGACACCAATTCCACAAAATCTCCAAAGGATATATTTTGCTGCTTAGCACTGGTGGGAGAGTACAGGGAAGAGGGGACTTCTTCCACCTCTATAATGAGGGGATCTACCTTTATCAGGGTAAATGAAAAAATTAGGAGAGCTGACTGCATTTCATCCTTCTTTAGAGCAAGCCTTCTGTGGTAATGGATTTGGGATACTGTATTTTCCTGTGAAATTTCTTGGAGAAATAGATAATCTTCATCTCAGCTAGTGAGCTTGCAGGAGGAACCATGTTTCATTTATAGTGCAGATCCATTCTGTTGTGAGAAGGGTTTGTTCTATAAGTCATCATGGAAGTCATTAAGCAGGTGTCAAACAGGGTGTGTAACACATTGATAAAGAAGAGGCAGATGAGCTACCCCCACTCTAAGTAGAGAAGATGCTGGCTCCTACTGTTCTTGTGTTTTCCTTTCCCATATCTCACTGAATATCTCTTGCAGCATTTATTCCTCCTTGTGAGTTTCTAGATGGGCATGAAATATCAATCATTAGCACTATTGCATTAGGGTTATGGTTGTTTTGTATTGTTACCATGTCTGTGTCTGTTTGTTCTAGTGTGCTTCACGGCTGTGGAGTAGGAAAGTTCTACCCAGTCCTGAGTTGTGGCCTGGTGACTCTTAACAAAATGTGAGGGACAAGTGTTTTAACCGTGGTACTAATGAACAGGCAAGTCACCAAATTGTCAAGTTGATTGTCTGTGTCAGGGACAAAGGGTTTTCAGGTAATTAGAACAAGGAAGATGGAGATGGCAAGCCTGGATTCTGCTGCAGTCTGCCCTTGCTGAGATTTTAATGATTAATTGCAGATTTTATTAACTGGCAACGCATCACTTAAGCAGCTTAGCTTTTTGCCTCTTTGTTATTTCAACTGTAGTTTTCTATGCTTTTGCCAACCCCTTTACAAAAGCTTGAAGAGCAATTTTGCTGTAGGTAAGCACTGAGAAATGTGGCAGGTAGCAATGAGTTTATATCTATCTAGCATAGGAATGCTTCCAGGGCAGAAATGTAGAAGCTAATGTTTTAACCCGTATGATTTTGCTCTGAAATCATGTTTCTAAACTCCACAAAATTTGCTGCTTTTAACAGCAGGCACAGCAACCTTTACCCTAAATGCTTTGTCTCCTCCTAGAACCTGTGCGCAAGACACAGGACTATGAGAATAAGGTGAGAAGATTTTGGGCAGAGACGAGTACATGTATTTTCACTGGGTGGTGATTTTCACTGATATCAGATTATGTCCTTTTTGTGTATGGCTCAGTTCAGAGCCATCTTACATCTTAGGAAATTGCAAAATCTTATTGAATCACTGTGCAGCTGACACACTTTAAAGGTGGAGAGTGCTGATTGCTGTCCAGTGAGCCAAAAGACTGTGAAAGAACATCAGTATCTGCTGCCTTTCCCTCTTCCCATACCGTGCTTCGGCACAGCCAATAGCCAAACCTACTCGTTGAGCTCCCTGAAGACAAGATCCAGAGGCAGCAGCAGTTCCAGCATGTGCTGATAAATGAACTGGGTTTGTACATGCTGGCTTGGTCATCCTTCCCATGCACTGCTGCGCTGCACACACTCATCCTCTGTTATGCTCTGAGCATGCAGGCAGAGTGCCTGGGTGAACCATGGGTGCCAGTGGAGTTAAGGCCGTGCCCACCCGCCGGCAGCTGTGTGAGCCAGGCTTTTCTCAGCCCTTTCATAAACTGCAGGTTCATTTTCGTCGTCAGTAGGTGGCAGAATTTGCGTTGTCAAACCATGCAGGATTTTTTTTTTTCTTTTCCCAATGCTTACAAACTTCTTAAGCTCTGTTCCTATAAATCAGTTTCTAAGTCCTGATAGAGGGAGCTGTGTGAAGGAACAAGCAGGACTCCCTCTCAGGGACATGGTCTGTCCTGCAGCTGATGGATCACTTGCATTTATGCTGGATTCAAGAGCGGGGCAAATTTGACACATTCTGTTAATGCAGTCTTTCAGGCTTTGATTTGCCAGTCTCAACAGAGGTTCAAGCCTGATTCTAGGGGGATGTTGTATTTGCTGAATAATATTTGCTCTTTTTGCCAATAGTAATCTGCCTCTGAGACATGTCATGTAGGGTTTTTGGTTAACACTAGTGGAAATCAAAGCTCAGACTACATCACAAAGAATCATAAGGAATATATTTTTTGAACTAAGCTGAAACATTTGGAAAATTCAGGTTTGGTGAACTTTTTAAACTGTAACCTCTTTCTGTCAAAGTGCTTTAAGTTGTTTTGAATCTTTAGGTCACAAAAAACAGAGAGGATGTTTGAATAACGTTTCTTATTCCAAGCTTCTGATAAATGAAGAATGTCCTGGGAATATGTTAACAAGACTGTGATTTTACAGAGAAAATTGAAACTTAGAAAACTACAGAATATGAAGCAGCTCCAGATCAAATCAGTTTCTAGTTTTATAAATTAATGTTCAATTCTATGCTTGACCATGGCACGGTTTGGTCAAAAGAAGGAGGAAGTGGGGAGAACAAGATCTCTGGATCTCTGCTGTTTCCTGTCTTGGTAGATCTGGAAATACTGAAGTGTCTGAAGGACAGGGTAAATAACTTCTCTGCACTAGAGCTTTCATGCAGCATAGAAAAAAACCACTTCTGCCACTTTCTTTAATCCTATAATTGGCATATTTTGTTGACCTGCATACTTCGGAGACAGATTCTTGCATAATTCTCCAAACAGAATGAAACAGGAAGGAGCACAGTTCACCCATTCACTGGAGTTTCTGCTTGTCCACAAGGAAGTATAGCATTCCAATACATGGATCTATATAATATTCCAGTATATGGATCTATGAAGGAATGTCTGTTTCCCCTTGCAATTTTTTTCCAAGTATGCAGACAGCAAATTAGTAGCAGCATTAGAGGAGAGCTTGCTGGGATGAAAACTCTTTTCAAATGTTCACACAGGTGAGTGAGATTTCAAGACTTTAAAAAAATCTTTGGATTCTGGAAGGGAATTCAACTGCAACAAAAAGTTATGGTATTACCTAGCACCATTTTTTTTTTTTAAATTACACAGGCTTTATAATCTTCTGCTTCATGTTCCCAGATCTCAGTGTCTTCAGACTTGAAACCTGATTCCAACTCAGTGTCTTGAGCCCACAGAAAATTATTCTGCATGCACAGCTCAATGGTCTTAATCTTCATCAGCTGTGTTCTCTCTAGCTAAAAATACTGAAGGCCCTGAAGGAAAATGGTTTGCTGTGGTAATTCAAGTGATTTTGTATTTGCTTCCTGCTTCTTTTGGGTCTTTGTACTCAAATGTATTATTACCATTCTTCTCTGAGTTTTTCCTAATTAGTCATAACAAAAAGAAAAGGGATTTCTTACATGTGAAAATATATTAAATATATTTAATGCCTTCATTGCTGCATTAAGATCACTTATTTTTGGGGGAGTGCTCACTGAGCCACTTTCAATCATTTAACAGCAGTTCTGGCTAACCTGGAAGGTCCCAAGGTGACTGGCGGCCACCCAGTGTGATGCTCACCTACAAGAAGGGCAGGAAGGATGACCCAGGGACCTTCTGGCCTGTCAGCCTGACCTCAGTGCCTGGAATGATTATGGAGCAGTGACAGCGCTCATCTTGAGATGGCAATCAACTTGTGTGCCATCATGTTATGTGCACAGAACAAGCAGGTGATGAGGTGCAGCTAGCAGAGGTTTAGGTAAGTCAGGTCCTGCTTGACCAACCTGATCATCATCTGCAACAGGGTGACCCACTTAGTGGAGAAGGGAATGTGGATGTTTTTTACTTGGTGTTAGTAAATCCTTTAACACTGTCTGAATTCTCCTGGAGAAGCTGTCTACTCATGGCTTGGACAGACGCACTGTTTTCTGTGTTGAAAACTGAGTGGATGGCCAAGCCATGGTGATGAATGGAGGTAAATCCAGTTGGTAGCTAGTCACAGGTAACAAGGAATATGGTGAGAGGAAATCACATCAAGTTGCACCAGGGGATGTTTAGATCGTAAATTAAGAAAATTTTCTCCACAGAAAGGGTTGTGAAGCTTTTGAACAGACTGCCCAGGACAGTAGTTGTGTCTCCATCCCTGGAGATATTAAAAAAGACATTTAGAATGGGATGCTTAGGGACATGGTTTAGTGGTGGATTTAGCAGTGTTAGGTTTATGGTTGGACTTCAGGATCTGAAGGGTCTTTTTCAAGTTAAATGCTCCTATCATTCATGAAAATGTGATCTTTGATATATATTAAGAAAATTCACATGAAAACTTAACATTGTTCCTCCTCCAAATTCAAAACATGCGTAGCAAAAGATGAAATCCAAGCTCCAGTCACATCAGACACCAGCTTTTCTTGACTTCAGTCGCCTGGTGCTTGCATTGTATCCCTATAGTCAGACTTCCACTTCTTCTAATCAAGGAGCCCAAGGCAAAGTTTCTGTGTTACATTCCTAGCCATCACATAGGTTACTGGAGGGAGGGAGGGAGGAAGG
>WEKY01013437.1:1749-58918 GCA_013390045.1 Picathartes gymnocephalus | reverse complement strand
GGCGGGGGGAGCAGCGAGCGCCTCCGGGTCACACGGGGACCGGCACCGCCCCTGTGCCGCGGCCGGGAGCCGCTAGAGGGGGCTCGGCGACCCCCGGTCCGGGCGCGGGGCGCACGCGGGCTGCGGGCGGTGCTGGTCCCCACGCGGAGGGGAGGGGACGGGACGCTCCGCTCCCCGCCGAAGACCTTCGGTACGAGCTCCTGCTGCCCGTCCCCGCCTCCCGGGCCGAAGGTTCCCCTCTCGGGTTTATCCCTCTGGTTCATGTTTTATCGCTCCGTGCTCAAAGAGCGACCATAAACGCTGGCCCGGTCCCCAGAGCCGCCCCCGGGCGGGCGGGCAGGCCCCGCCGGCCGCTGCGGAGGGGTCCCCGGTACCCGGCATGTTTGGGGCGGGAGGGCTGCGGCCCTGCGGGCGCCGCTGCCCGCCATCGAGTTCCCCGAGGAAAGCCCGGAGCCGCGCTTTGACGGTAAGCGGGGCCGGGGGCAGCCCTGTGGGCGAGCGGGGAAGTCGCCCCTTTCCCCCGGCTGGCAGGGAGGGAAGGAGGGTACAAGCGCCGCCTTCCTCTTCCCGTCCTTCCTCACCGCTCTGAGGTAGCGGCGGCTGCGGGGGTGATGCAAGAGCGGGCAGGCCGTCGGCAGCGCCCTGCCCTGAGGCCGCCGTGGGAGCTCCCCCTGCCTCGAGCACGGGGCGCCTCGGCCTCCCCGGGTAGCTGCTTTCCGTGTACATTTAAAAAAATTAATTAGGTTCCTAATTAGCGTCTTAAGCTGCTCGCTCAGTGGCAGCTCGGGTGCCGTCTCTGTGAGCTGGGCTTGTGTTGAAGCTGTGTGGTTGTACATTGTTTTGATATTTAGGTAAATAGGTGTCTATTGAGGGTGAGTTCATTCGTCTGACTGTCCTCTTCCAGAATCGGATGTGCCGGCGGAGCTACGAGTTGCAAATGGGTCGCAAAAATTTGTGAAGTTCACTTCGACCATCCAGAACCAGTTGCTGCTGGTGTCACTGCTGGAGCATCTCTGCCACATGTACACGCACAACCCTGTTCACTCCAGGTGTTTGTTCCGAAGTCAGTAAGAGGAGTTCATTCCTGTCTCTCAAACTGCCTTACTGCAATGTGTACCAAACCCTTCTGGGCAGAGTTACAGTGTAATATCAATACAAAGCTGTAGGTTTCATCCTACTGGGACAAGAATCATTCTGTGAAGAGGATGAATACCTTGAATCAACTAAATTGGCAATGACAACTTGCCTTATTTTTGAAACCAGTAACAGTATATTGCTGTAGATGTAAGGATCAGACAATTCTGTTCCAGCTAGATCATGTGAGTTGCATCATGAGAAAGGCAGCGGGGTAAATTATATTCCTGTTAAATGTCATCTAAGCAGGTAGGAGAGGGATTTAATAAAATATTTACCAAGAAATAGTTGTAGTAGAGTCGCAAGGAATAGTTGTAGTAGAGTCTTCACTAAATATTTCAAAATTATATTCTGTGAAAATCTGAGTAAATACTTTTATAAGTCCTTTATTTTGCCATAAAATCTTTTGATACCATTCAAGGAGTTCGTATTTTTAAGTGTGAAGTGTTACTTTTAAAATATCTTTTTGGTATGTGACTTACGGATATTTTATTCATTTGGGCATACAGTTAGTGCATTTAAGAAAGAATATTCAAGGGTTTTGTCCTTACTTTACATGATTGTAGACAATAAAATCAAATGTGTTGTTCATAGCTAAAATTTGTGCCATTTATAACATCTTAGTTGCACCCATCTCCAGCATTTATGAGGTTTTGTTTGCCACAGTTGTTTTACTCCAACTGAGAAAGATGAGGTGCTTGGGGAGGTGGTGGAAGGGAGCGACTTTATTGTCTATCATGAGTATGTGCACAAGAGTGTGGGTTTGGATGGGAATTAGAAAATCTCGACATTTCCACTTTTGATTATAAATGCATCCTCATAATTGTGAACCTGCTTTGAATTTTTCTTTTCACTCATCAAAATTAGTCCAAAAGTAAAATGTCAGTGGATGGGTGGATGTTTGTATAGTTCATCTGCTGAGGTGAAGAAGTAGAGGAGATGCAGTTGTGACTGTGAAAGGCGTGACAAATAACTGTATTATGTGAAGGGATGCCCATAGAGCAGCTCTGGTTTGGATTTAATTAGTTTTTATTGCTAAGAGTACGGGAGCAACATCAGAGTAGGAGGGATTGTTCAGTTTTTGAGACACATTATCTTTCAAATCAGATTTCTTGTTTAAAAACTTTACATGGTCTTGTTAGCTGGCCTTATTTAATGTTTCTCTGACTTTTCTCTGTTCCTTTGTGCAGTTCTTCGTCAGGCTTTCACAAGAACAGGGTTGCTCTCCCCTTTTGCCTTCTGTGATGAATTTAGTACTGTAAGACTGCAGCACAACAGAGCCATTACTGAACTGATGAAAGCAGCTAATCAACAAGTACTTAATGGGGTAAGCTTTGTTACATGTCTTTGGCAACCTCTTCACTAAGGAGCTTTTGTTTGGGGGTTCTTTTAATATTGGATTGGGTCTTTTTAATCATTATACAAAATAACTGCTTAGCTGTTTGGGATGGCATGCTTCAGTTCTATAGGTGCAAACCAGTTTTTGAAGCCATCAATATTTTGTACCTTATTAAATAGTAATAATAAAACAAGTCAAAATGTTTATAAACAAGGGCAAGATGATGTAAGTATTGCTACAGCTTTTCTTGACGGACATCCATTTTCAACTTTAAACTGTTGGTTATGCTAACACTCTCATATTTACATTAGTGGAGGGTGTAATTTGTGTACTTCAGGCTGAATCAGGCCCATTTTATCTCACTGCTTGAACTAAGCTAGTTAATTTTGTTTTAAGCACATTTTAGAACCCTCATTTTATCCTGTTTGCCAGCAGAACTCTAAAAGGGCAGTAATCTCTCCAGCAGAGAGATGTTAACAGATTACCAGTGGCATAATAATACTTTGGTGAAGCTCTCTGCAGCATGCGAATGGCTGTCAGTAGCCTCATTTTCGTCCAAGAAGGAGGTTGTAGTTTCTGTTTTGATTAAGCTGTCCATGCCACTGGCACAGCAGACATGTTATTCTTTTCATATGGCATGTTTTTATGTTGGATTTTCTTGTTTCGTAGGAACTTGATAATGGAGAGTCTCTTGCAATTGGGTATGTATTCAAAGCACATAGAAATACTAAATTAACTCCTTAGCTAAAGTTCTGTGCTCCACTCTGAATTTAATTCCTACTGCATTTCATATTTTGGTTCTGAAACATAGAAAAAAAGGTAAAGGTTTCTTCAAATTCTCAAAATGATGTGGTGAAAATTTGTTCTTCAGTGCAACTCTTGCAGTCAGTGCCACTGCTCAGGAAAACAAGATTTATCAGGCATCAACGTAAAAGAAATTCTCTGAACACCTCTGTGTATATGGATTGTAGCGCATGTGCGTGCCTTTGCAGTCTGCTGGTTTCAGTATCACTGAAACAGGCTGGTACAGTATGATAATGTCAAAGTGCCTTCTTCTTTTCATAACATGAATAATATTTTTAGACTGTGTACAGCTGTATCTTACTTGTAATTTAGTTTAATGAAGCCTAGCTTTTTTTGATTAGGGAAAAAGAAGTTTTCTTTGAAGCACAGACTTCACGATACTTGAATGAATTTGAAGAGGTTGCAAGGCTAGGAAAAGGAGGATATGGCAAAGTATACAAGGTATTCTTTACCTCCCATATAAAACTACTTTGTTGATAACTAGTTTTTCTTTGGAATTTGGAGTTACTGCTTTAGCTGAACTGCCAAATGTTTTTTGAGTAGAAGAGGTGCAAATCTGTACCTTAGTAGAAAGCTGGTGTTTCATTTCAAAAGCTGCTCAGTTGCAATTAGTTTTGTTTGTCAGAAGCAGAATATATCAGGTATTTTACCTTTTAAAGTGAATGAAAACTCCTTATTTGACGTGTGAAGTATTATGATATATTGACTCCAAACAGCATCAGAACTGATTAGTCTGCACACTCCAATGCTTTAGTTGTGGCTTCTTTTAAAAAATGAGCCTGAATATGAACATAAACTGTCCAAGCCAGTGTTGAATTGTATTAAGTACTTGTAGTGTATGGCCAGCCCAAGGTTCCCCATGAGGTATGTGCCATGTGGAAATGACAAGTGTGGTCTCACATACTTATTGAGGACCTGTTAAGCAGTTATCAGCACCTATCAGTCTCCCTGTCTTAGACAGCTGAGGCCTAATCCCAGTTTCGTTCTCCGATACAGATGATACTCCATAGGAATGGGGTGCAAAAATAAAATTTTAGAAAATAGTGGGTTCTAAAGGATTTAATTAATCCAAGCACATTAACATCTAATTTTCGCCTATTGCAATTGTTTTCAGGTCAAAAACAAGTTAGATGGTCAGTTCTATGCTATTAAAAAAATTAAAATTAAGAAGGCTACAAGAAGAGATTGCATGAAGGTATTCTTCTTCCTGTTTTGTCCCCATTTTAGCTCCTTGTTGGCTATAGCTTGTTCTGTTCTAATTTATTAATGTAGCTAATATTTCCCAAAATATTAAAAATACTAATATAATTTTTTTGCATTCAGAATTTCTGAAAGTTTCAATATCAATACCTGGTAGAAAAAAGTAAATGAGAGGTATTTTAAGTCCATTAAAAGAGCCGTATTAATTACTTGAATTTGATCATCTTTGCAACCATGAAAATCAATTTGTTTTAAAGCTTTCAAATTTTTTCTGTTACTGTAACAATTTTATCTGTTCTTTCTCTGTTAGAAACTTGTTTTTTGTTATCTTTTGTGTTTACCAAGCACTCAGAATAAAGGAGTGTCACACTGTGGGTTTTTTGGTCTTTTTAGGTGCTCCGAGAAGTCAAAGTGCTGGCTGGGCTGCAGCATCCCAATATCGTGGGCTATCACACTGCTTGGATGGAACAAGTTCAAACAGTACATCCAAAAGGAAAGTACAGCTCCTTGTGTAATTGTTTGCATCTTGCAACCTCTCTCCTATTATTTGCAGGAGAGTATTACTTCTCTGATAAAATAACTATTTCTTTCTCTCCTTAAAAGAACTAAAAGGGAGGTTACAGGTGATCCCCAGGACCTGTGCACTCAATCTCTCCTTACCAAATAACTTACCTGTTACTTAATGATGAATTTGGAGCTGTGGGAATATTAGGTTTACTTCTGGTAATACAGGAGGAGGATTTTAAAGTAGTGTGAAGGTCAGTGAAATGCAGTGAAAACCTTTTAGTGCAAGAAGTAGTGAGTTGACAAGGAGGAGAATGAATGCTGGGGAATAAGCTGCTTCAGATATTAGGGGAAAAGTGATGAATAGGACAAAACCCCAACAAATTTTCAACTATATTTTGAAATCTCAGAGATGTAGCAACACTAGGATAAGCATGCCAGTATGCTTCTCTTCCGATCTGGAAAAGATCTGAGAAAAACTGAAAGAACCTGGAAATAAAGACTTTTAATTATACCGTGCCCGCCCCCACCAAAAACTCTTTATTTTGCTTTTCAAGTTAGACTTTTAAAATTTGATGAATTGTGTTTCATAGTCCTGCACTGACAGAGCAATTGGATTTTTTTGTGTATCAGCTACTGTCTGTAACTGTTGAGAATTTATCTACTTTTGTGTTCATTTTACATCTTCTTGGTTTTTCTCCTCAGGTTCTTTGTTCTCAGCTCTTTGCACACTGTCCTTTGGTCCCTTTGTAACCCTAATCCATTGCTCCCTTTCTAGTCCTTTCCTAGAATGCCTTTAGCAGTTAATCTTTTGACCCTCTCTTAGTGGGAGGTTTGGTTATGCTCTGTATAACTTTATTGCTTTCCAAGTCACTGACTTGATGCCCAACCAGCCATAAGCACAAAAGAAAATGCATAAATGCATAGGAAGTTGACAGTAGAGTAAAAGAGGCAAAACTTTTTAACCAATGATCCAGAGAATCTCGAGGGAAAAAATTATTTCATGCTGGGGGTCCTTCACAAGTATTTAATGGTGGTAATGGAGGTACATAATGAAATCTATAGGTAGGTTCTCTGGTACTTAATGGTTTCCCTTGTCTTAAAAGATTGATGTTTTATATTTGCTTCAGTGTGCTAAAACAGCTTTTTCAAATAAAAATGAAATTTTCATGACAATTATTTCCAAGTTATCAAGTGTCTCCAAAACAGCAGTAGTGTGATGTGAAGGGTGGTGCCTTCTGGAGCTGCTTCTTTTACTGCGTTATTTCATACATTGTAAACCCTTGCTTTGAACAGGCTGACTTCTGAAAGATGGAGTCCAAGTAAATATCTAAGAGAGCCCAGTACAACCCTTTTAGTGACTTTGTACAACATATATTTTCATTTCATTTAAAGAAAAATGAAATACATATTAGGGTAGCTTCTTAGTAGACTTAACAAGCCCATTTTGCAGCAGCAGAAATAATCTAGAGCTATCCACAGGTAACAAAGTTAAATTCAGTGAGATGCTGTAGCTTAAACGCTTAAATAAGTGCATACATTCTTTGTTTTATAAAATACCATATTTATCTTTGCATCCAACAGGTAAAACAATAATGGAGTTGCAGCCATTATTTTTGGAGCAAGAGAGTAGCAAGTGAGTATTACTAATCTCAGTGGTAACGTGTACTTGACTTTAATTTCAGCTGTGTATCTGAGGCATTGCTGTCTGGGACAGCTGTCCAAACTCCCTGCTGGGGGAAAGTATTAAAACAGCTGGAGCCTGCACTGACAGTTATGTAGTCCTGGAGTTTTATGTGGGGAAGCAGCTGAACTCTTACTTGGGAGTGCTGTTTGCAATTGGGGAAAAAAATTCGGTGTGGTGTATCACAAAGAGATGGTATGAAACTGTGTGCTTACTTGGATTTCTCCCCCTGTATTGTTTTCAGTGATCACTGTCACATCCAGAGTGTGGAAAGTGATAGTTCAATTATCTTTGCTGACCTTACCTCACAAGAAAAGAAGTCCTGTGACAGTACCAGTCTTAACAATGTGCGTAGAGAATCAGTGCAGAATATGGATGTAAGGAATGACTTTACAAACAGCAGTAGTAAAGAGTGTGTGAAACCAAATAAATGTGAATTATCCATAGAACTACAAGAAGGCTTTGTAAATAATGTTAACAGCTTATCAACTGATGTAGACAATCATTCAACACGGGGACCTCGTTCCAGTCTGGATCAAGATGCTAGCACTGAAAGTGAATCCTGCTCTGAAAGCAAGTCCTGCTTTGAAGAATACTCCAAAAATGAGGTAGCACTCTGTGGAGAGTTTGAGGTAAATGCAGTTCTCTTTAAGTATTCTTAACTGCTGTCTAATTTTGCGATGTTTTAAAAGTAGTTCAGTAGACAGTGGAAATGAATGATTTATAACAAATTTAAAAGAATCAAATGACTACAAGTAGAGCCAAAAGTTCAGACAATTTTTACTGAAGTGGGTAACATCATTACAAGGAAGGTGACCAGAGTTGCTGGCAGAGCTCAGCATCTGTGAGAAACTTTCCATGTGTTAGGCATCTTGAGTCCATTCAAAGTACCTGCATGAATAAATAGTGCTACTACTGCATGAAACAGCCCCATCAAAATTGAAAATCTTTAGCTTTCAGTAATGATGGCTGTAGCAGCTGTTATTGGTTAAAGTGTCTTGGTCTGTCATGTGGTGCCCATGCAGTGTAGGAGTACATGGGAAAGAGATAAAAGTGGATTTGGGCAGGGAATGACTTGTACTTCTAAAATCTTTTTGTCATTTATACCATACCACTGATACGTTTGGTGTAACAGCCAGCTCTGGAATGCTTCAAGCTTTTGCTATTACTTGGAGTTCCCTCTTGCAAGAAACCCAGTTTTAAAGATGTCTGCTTGAGTTGTCCAGGTTATTAGATGAACTGGTCCATTATCAGAAACTGAGCTACATATTCATGGTAATAAATCAAACAGTTGGACTCAAAGGTCGTTTCCAGCGTAAACAATTCTGTGATTCCATAAAATTCTGTATAAAGAGGTTTTTGGGGGTTTTTTTGCCATTTTATATTAATTAAGGTGGAATAAACCTCTGTGTAGTGTATCTAGAAGGTTTCAAACTCTAATTTGAATATTAAAGGTGCCTCTAGCAGTTCTGTTAGCATTTATCATGTAACAATTGTTAAAATTTGAGAAAGAAGCAAAAAACTCTCCAAAACTAGATAGCATTGTTGAATCTTCTTCTTGAGTGCAGTAGATTACTAATACTACACTTGATGTCCTTTTGGTACCTGTTTTTGGAAGGGTTTTTTGTTTAATAAATTTTGGGTTTATTTGCTTTAAAGAAAATAACTAAGGAAATACTGTTCGTATTGCAATGGGAAAATTATGCACTATTATTTTTCTATCAGGTGGAGTATCATTTGATGCTTCATATACAAATGCAGTTGTGTGAAATATCCTTGTGGGATTGGATTGCTGACCGTAATAAAAGATGCAACAAGAGATCAGAGGACTCTTCTAGTAAGATTCATCATTGTCTTACTCATTGTAAAGCAAATATTTTTTTTTTGCAATTTGAAGTGCAGTTGTCTAATTATATTCTGCTTCAGCAGCTTATAATACAGATCTTCATTAAATTCTTTATTCACTTAATCAAATAGCAGCTTGTATTGAATTTTTGTATGATAGATGTTGTTAAAAGAATTGAAATTCCTGAGTTTTAGGCAGCTCTTCAAAAAAGAATGACTGAATGCCTGAGGCATAGTTGTTACCAGGGGAGATCAGTGTCTGGGCAATACTCCTTATTTGGAATAGAGTTTTCATTGACAGAATCTGCTGCTTCTCAGAAAGCTGGTTAAAAGCTAATTTAGCCGCTGTGGAAAATAAAATTGTATCATTTGATCCAGACAGGTTAATTTGTAATAGGTTAAAGAATGTAACGTTGACTTTTTCTGAGGGACCAGGGGGTTCTCATGCCCTGGTATTAAGCAGTCATCAGTAACTGTTGACATTTGGAAGAACAAGTTGAATGCTCTTAAAGCAGTAGAAACATGTTCCATTCTCTGGGGTGGTTGTATAAAAGTGGCGTATGCACATCAGATTGTAAAACAAATGTGTGATTAATGTTTTATCTTGGTTTAATCACTATTAAGGTAAATCTGTTCTTTTCATTCATAGAGTCAGTTTTACAGCATACTGTCAGCTGACTTCCATTAATCTCTCCTGTAATCATAATCTTTTAGCTTTCATGAGCTAAAAGATGATGTTCCTGGTCAGGAAATGGAGTTACTATGGCATTTGAGCTTGCAAAATGCTGTTTTCACACATTTTCATGGAAAAGGTGAATGTTATCATAGGTTTACAAGAAGAAATAGAAATCCAAATGTGAATAAATGGTGAGTGTTCAAAAAGACACATTAAATATGGGTCATTAGAGCAGGGAGAGAATGTAGTTTATTAAAATAGTAGTGTGGGAAACGGTCAAAACAAAGAGGTGCTAAGTTTATTTAGGACAGCTACAGCCAGAGGAGATTGAGGAATTTCAGAGGGTAGCACAGCAGCAGAAGGATTAGGAACCAAATAGGAAGAGTGCAAAACAATACAGCCAGTATGTCACTAGATGAATTAGTATGATTTTATCTGGAATGGTATTTTTCATGCAAGGTCAGGACTTAAGTGAAGTTAAAGAGTTTGTTAAATTCATAATCAAATAAGTATCTGATGGGGTTTGGAAGAATCTTTTCAGGAGGACACATGTTCATGTTCCCTGAACTTTCCTTTTTGGAATTTTGATGTTAGTGACTTTTTGCTGATTCAGAAATAATATCTTGAGAGAAGCATGGGAAAATCCATATTTAAAATATGCTCATTCTGTTGTAAATTTATTCCACAGCATAAACAAACAGAATTCAACAAGACATACCACCATAATATTACACAATTCAGTAAAACTAGCTGAAATAATTTAAATTGTTTTAAGGTCCATACCAACTTGTGGATGTTCACTGGACAATGAAAATTTTCCAGGAGGTAGTAGAAGGAGTTTGCTATATCCACAGCATGGGAGTGATGCATCGAGACATTAAAGTAAGTTCATCAAATTATTACTTGAGGTTGAAGAAAACAGCCAATTTACATTATGGGAGAATGAAAGCAACTTCATAGTTGCATTAGAGATGACCTGGACTCTTAAGAATTTAATTGTTACGTATGAAAAAATATATTATCTCCTTTATAGCAGTGCCATACTTTCTTTACTATCAGCATAGTACTCAGTTACACTGACTTACAAGTGGATTTTAAGCTCTGGAAGTGTTTTCTCCTTTGAAGCCATTTTCCTGCCTGAAACAGGCATGGTCAGATTGGTTTTCTTTTGTCTCAGTCTTTCCTTAACCGGGATCGGAGCTTAATTACCTAAAAAAAGTTTCTTTTAGGTAATTACAAAAATAAGCAAAGCCCCTTGACTACGCCTCAGTTTGCTCACTGTATACAGTTAGCTTTTGAAAATATGTTCTAGTTACTTGCTTAAAAAACCAAAAATCCCTTTGTTGCAAATAATTGCTGTCTTTCAGAAAAGTTGCTGTGTCCTCTGAGGAACCAAAATTGTAGATGCCATTAGTGACTGAAAGTTTTGGGTTTATTCCTATTAAAATTAATAAAGAGCAGACTTATGAAAATACCGCTTAGAATTATTATAATAGGATGCCCATTCTATATGTTCCTGTGAAGGTTTTTGGAACTCTAGGAATAGTTCAGACTCCCTGGCTGACTTAGATTGAAGCACAGGTGGATGTATCTCACTTCCGTCCCACCCCCACCGTTACACTGATAGACCTGAATAGCAATGAAATGAATGTGTTGTCCTACTTTGCTTCCTACTTAGGTTTTCTGCATCTGATACAGCAGCTGTATGAAGAAATAATGATTATTAAAATTTCATATGTAGAAGCGTGGAACTATTTGAAATCACACAATCTTCATTCTGGATTAATTTTCACTTTTCTGTCAACTGTTTCAGGCTGAACAGTTTTTCAGTTTGCCTTCCCATTTAGCATCATCATGGCCTTATTGTGCAAAGTCCTGGTAGTTGTATAAAGAATTCCAGAATTCCATACAGTTACTGCAAACCTTGTTTTGAGCCAGTTCTTACGGTTTTCACCATATATTCTTCTAATGGTGATTTTCCAGATACCTTGCAGAGACTGTAATTTCTGTGATAATGTTCTAAGAAAATCTTCCAGCATGTGAATTTCTGAGAACAGAAGCCCAGTGGGTGGGTGTCCTGGGTATGTTTTTACTTGAGTGGATATGAGAAGCCTAGCAACTTGTTCAACAGTGCTGCATCTTTTAAATTTGATCTGCATTGAAGAAAGGAAAAGAATGGTGATTGCCCATCTCTTGTTAAACTATTC
Organism: Picathartes gymnocephalus; assembly: GCA_013390045.1. Taxonomy (NCBI): domain Eukaryota; kingdom Metazoa; phylum Chordata; class Aves; order Passeriformes; family Picathartidae; genus Picathartes; species Picathartes gymnocephalus. Next base: position 47,525 of record WEKY01013437.1, on the reverse strand, counting down.
ACATCTCCCTTATACACCAATAAAAGACCAACTATTTCCTTTGTGCCACCTGAGCAAGTTGGGGCATTTTTCTAGATACATAATGCTTGCATTTCTCCTCTGCAGTGGTCCTAAAACCAAAATAGATAGATAAAAACTGTTTTAGCGTTCTGAATTACAGCTCTCAAGTCTGTCATAGCAGCTTCCCAGGACCAAGTAGCATATTGCAGCTGTGCTTATCATACAGAAAAGTGTATTTTTGTTTGTATTATGTCTAGACCAATGATATTTAGTCATCCTTCCTGCTATATCAGTTGGTCAAATTTACTGTCCACTCTTGCCTGTTCCTGTTTATTGTTCTGCAAATTTCCCAGTTTCTGTTGGGGAAAAAAAATGCTTCATCTTTTCACTAAATCTTGGGTTTTTTCTGTTTTGATTTTCTTCCTTTTTTTCTAGGTCCTTGTTCTAGGTATGTGGTCTTCCAGCCCAAATAGTGTTGGTAACTCATGATTTGGTACTAGCAATGACTTTTTTCTCTCTTGTTACCCAAAAATGTGAAATAATCATCTTAGACCTGTGAAATACTGGATTTTATAGACTTTGAAACAGCTGAAATTCCATAATTCTTTATATACAGGTATTTTAAAATTGTATTCTGCCTTCTTTTGCAGCCTAGAAATATCTTTCTACATGGATCAGATCACCAGGTAAAAATAGGTGACTTTGGATTAGCCTGCAAAGACCTTCTTTGGGCTGATGCAGACCAGTGGTTTCAGACAGAAAGGATAAATGGTAAGAGAAGGAAGTGTAATGAGTTTCAGTGTTTAAGTTTCTATGGTATTAAAATAATTAAACTGTTACTTGTAAGGGTAACAACCCTTGCTAAGTCTCAATTGCCTTTCAAAGGATTGACACATACTTTGGGAGTGGGGACCTGCCTCTATGCCTCACCAGAACAACTGCAGGGATCTCACTATGATTTCAAGGTAGAGAACTTTGTTTTGTTTCTTCTTTTCTCTATTAATACATGATAGACAATAGGAATAAATCAAGCCTTGCAGTAGGCAAATACATATTTGGTAAATACATAAATGTTCCTCCTACTGTCACTCCTAATGTTTTTGTTGAAACATGGATTCCAACTTTGCCTTCTCACTTGCTATTAAAGCAAAAATTATTTTTTAATATGTTGAGAATGTATATAGTTTTGTGTTCCTTTAGTAATGCCGTATACTCTTTCATGAAACTCCATTGGTGTGAAACTTTTTCATATCGTGATTTTATGAGAAAAAGAAGCCCACTAAGTTAAAATGGCAATTATCCCAGAACTTTCTCTTCACTCCATTAACAGTCAGACATGTACAGCTTGGGTGTTATCCTGCTAGAACTCTTCTCACCATTTGGAACAGAAATGGAAAGAACAGAAGTTCTTACACATTTAAGGACTGGCCAAATTCCTCACACTTTCTACAAGAAATGGCCTACTCAGGCCAAGTACGTGAAACTCCTCACCAGTCTGAGAGCTACAGAACGCCCAGCAGCGGCGCAGCTGCGGGACAGCGAACTCTTCCACACCACAGACCAGGTAAGTTGTGCCAGTAACCCCAACCCTTATAGCATTAAGGGAACGCATAAAGAAAATGCCCTTTGTAACCCTGCCTGCATTACATTTGTTTGGCTTTGAACTTAATCACGCATTCCTCTTAAGACTCTTTTTCTGATTACAGTATTTAGGCCACTGTATTATTTCAGGTGTCTTGGTAATGAGATAGCTGGTCATTAACTTATAGGTAGCTTTCTGAAGACTGTATAGTTGAGAGGTATTTTTATAGGTCAGAAAAGCTTTCAAAGCTTTTCATCACATCTGCAGATTCTTCTAATCATTTTTCCTTTCTATGCCCCAACTGCTGTGTGGATTAAGTTGTAGTATCAAGAATGTAGAATAGCTGAGTGCTGCTGCATTGTGTCAGTAGTGGATTGCAAACACAATTCAAGTAGGTCAGTAAGGCTTTATCCTTGCTTAGCTATAAACGAGGTAAACTGACTCTCATTTGCAGGTTATTTCTAACCTCCAACAGAAGGTGAGACAGCAAGAAGAAGAAATAGAGAAGCTGAGGGAAACAATAAGACTGCTTTCTGAAGAGCAAGATGAACAAACAAGACTAGGCTCTCCTGTTTAAATACAGGAAGAACTAACCTCAGTTGTTTAAGTTATATAAAATGTTTCTTTTTTTACATAAAGTATTTCATTTTCATTTTGCTGTCTGTTCTTAAAAGGTATTTATCCTTTTGCCTTGACCAAAGGCTCCTGAGGAAGGACTCACGTTGCAGAGGAAAAATTAAGAGCACAGCTTGTATATACATAGGATTAATTTACATACCTTAGCCATTGAACAAACGTGTTACACAAGAGTTACAAAAAAGGAAGGTCACACCCAAAAGGCAGCTGTAATGCTTTTATTATTTTAGGATTCTGTCCAGCTGTAATACCTAAAATACATCTCAGAAAGGACTCAAACATTACAGCAGGCATGAGGTGGAGTAAGATTAAAACAATATCACTATGAAGGGTATGGGCTCACTTGAGTAGCTTCATCACAGAGCTGAAAGGTGCCAAATTCTCACAGGACTTCATCCACTTCTGCACGTTGGCCGGGGCAGTGTTGGCAGTGCCCGTCTGCTGCAGCACGCACCACGCCACCACGTCGGCCACCGTCAGTTCATTGCCCACCAGCCACGAGCTCTTGCCCAGTGCAGCGTTCATGGAGCGCAGCACTGCTCCTCTCTCCTTGCTGCTGCCTTCTTTGAGCTGGAAGATGGCTGTGTCCACCCAGCTGTCGATCAGAGTTGAGGTAACTGCGTTGTACTTCTGGCCAAACAGTGAAAAGAGAAATCGAGCAATGTTCCCCTCTCCTTCTATAGGGCACATGGTTTGAATGCTAAACTTCATCTGGGGTTTGGGAACTGAAATTAACAGAAGAGAAACAAAAGTGAATACAACATAGTAAAGAAATTCACTAGACCGGTAATTTCATAATGGACATTTGTGATGCCAGCAACACTGTTAACATCATTAACCTTATGAACAGTCTCCAGTCTTGTGGGATAAAGAGATCACTTTTTGAAAAATTCAGCCAAACCTCCCCCATAATTTCTCTTTTAGCCACCTTAGTTGTAGAAACTGAAAAACACTTTTATTTAAAAAAAATCCTGAGGGTACAAACAACCCTGTCAATGCCATGTGTATTTTAACAGCAGTAACTACAAACAAGAATCTTCCTCTTCTGGCCCAGCATGGTTCACAGCTATGGAAAGAGAACAAAAACGTTACCTACTTCTTCATCTCCACTATATGTCAGCACAAGGACACCACAGCATCTGTGGGCAAGGGTTTATAGTGGAAGTTTCATTTTCTCACCTATTGTAAAATACTGATCTACAAATTTCATTCTTACCATCCTTCCAAATCAGAGTAAAGCCCAACTGATACTCATGACGTGGCTGCTTCTTAGTCTGTTCTCCAAAGCATTTCAAGAGGTTTTCTGGTACACTTTTCACTGATGAATGTGTGTGAACAGCTGATAATATTTTGTACCGTTCGCAAAGCAGACTGTGTATCACTAACAGTGACAGTGGAGGTAGAGAAGGATTTGCATTGATGACAACATCTTTCAGGGCACCATAATCCTGAATGGAAAATAAAACATTCACCAGGTAAGACACATTCCAGATCATACTCATAAGTATTGGTTTCATTTGACACTAAAATATACATAGTCATCCATGTGTATATCTGACATTCTAATGATATTCAAGTAAATAAATTCAAGCTTGTATATTTAAACTTGTGTAAACCTTTAAACATCTTCCTTCCTCAACATGTAATTCAAGGACATGATTGAGGTAAATTCTACTCCAAGCTGAAGCCTTTGTTAAAGTTTCCAGTTTAGTAACAAACAAGAAACCAACTGTTGAAATTTCAGTATTAACTATTCTCGCTTGAAATTATATCTAAATGAGCATATATAGTACTAATATTTATAAATGTTTGTATCAATAATTTGGATGGCCAAAACAAAATGGTAATTGTAGACTGTATATTGAGTTCTGAGTGTCCCGAGTTTTAATGCTTCCCTTCCAACCCTGAAAACTGAGTGTTGAGAAAGTACCTACCAATGTGCCTGCTCAACTAAACTTACCTTGCCAAGCATCAGATCTAAATCTGCTCCATTTGTTGTCAAAGGAGAAAATTCATCAGTTTGAATGATATTTGTTACATCGAAGTCAGCATCCGGGGTTTGTATCATCTTGGAGAGCCCATCCACAGCACTCTTCAGTTCATACAAGCGCTTCAGAATCTCTTCCTGGCGGGATTCAAGGGCTTCAAGTGATGGGTCAACCTCTTCCTACAGGAGAGGAAAAAACGAGGCCACATAAACATTTACTCAGCTCAGTGTCAAAATAGTCCACAGCTCACTTAATGTTAAGTTCTGAAAGACTAAACACATTCAAATAGCCAGACCATTGTGAATATCAGTTGTCCCTTGTCTGTATGAGTGTGGTGAGATGGCGTATTTAATAAATTCCTGAAATCTTCCTGCTTAATATATTTTTTAAACCACTAGTTACAGCAAACTCTGTAACACAGTCAAAATCTAGACAAAGTTGGCAGTGAAGTGCTGAATGATGACTGAAAAATCACAGACAGTTTGTCAGGTTCTTTTCAGCCCAAAAGAACAGATGGGTACGTTTGTGGTACATGAGGCAAACAAGGAAACTTTTTGACAAATCAGGTAGTTAATAGAAATAAAAAACCTTGCAGGTTTAGATGGATGGTATATTGTATAGATTCAATTTTTGTTCCCAAGAATATAAATTATAGACGAAAAAAAAAGACCATGGGCTTTATTACATGTTAATACCAATGCAGCTTTTTATCTCAATTACCTCACAAGCATCTCATCTTACAATCTCTTTTAAAAGAAGATAAAAAATACGCTCCTGTGGCAGGTTTTAAGTCTACAAGCTTACAGTAACGTTAAAGAAAAATCCTAAAATAGCCTATTTCTAAGCATTCTGAATAAGGATTAAGAAAACACAAACTATCATGGATAAAGAGATAAACAAGGTATCCAAGTAAAATCTTTATATCCACTTAACATAATATTCTCAAAGACAAGACAAAGGAAGACCTCTTAAGTGACCATTACTTAGTAACATGATTCCATACTTTGCAATGGGAAGGAATTTCGTTAGCTTTCATGTTAAGTTTTGGGCAAAAGTTACTGCTAGTCAGTAGCACCTCCACCACCAGCCTGGGTGAGGGCACGGCAAATCCGTAATGGCATCAAGCTAAAATTGGCCACAAGCGGCCTGCGAGAATTCCATGCATTCCTGGCACTGGAGAGAGGCTGCTCAACTAGACCTATGTAACACAGTATTTTGCGTTTTCGTCTTATTTAAGGCAAAAGAAACTGAGACCAGAAATAGAGGGTGTGTAGCTGTCTAAAACCCGAGCTGAGCCAGCAGAGCGATGATGCAGCAGGACGGAACGAGGCCTGCTAGGCACTCATGGACGGCCGGGCTGGCAGGGAGCTCCGTACGGCCATTCAAACACAAAAACCGCTACAGGGACACACGCGAGGGCCCAGAAAAGTCAAAAGGAGAACTACTGAAGGCTTTGAAAACATTACAGAGAAATTCCTGAAAACGTTGATTTTATTTAACCCTCGGACGCGCCGCTTACGGCGAGGCGAAGCCAGGGCCCCTCCTGCGGGCTGAGGCGGTGGGACTCCTCTCGGAGTCTCCTCTCTCCGGCAGCGGCGGCTCCTCTCGGTCCCTAACAGGGGCTGGGGCTCCCACTGGAGGGAACACCAGCCTGGCGGCCGCGTGGCTAACCTCACCAAAAGGAGCACTGCGGGCCGCAGCCTGAGCGATCCTTCCGCCCACCCCTCTCTCCTACCTGCGGCGGCGGCGCGGCAGTGCCGGGGGCGCGGTGCAGGTTGGGCAGGGGGTACATGCAGGTGGGCAGGTGCTCCGCCAGCACCCCCGCGCTGTGCAGCGGCCGCACCTTGTACATCGCGGGCATGGCGGCTCCTGCCCCGCCGCGCGCCCGCTCCGCCGCCGCCGGCCCGCCCAGCCCCGCGCCCATTGGCGGAGCGGCGCGTTACTGACACGCTCGAGAACCAATGGCCTGCGGGCCCGCCCCCCGCCCTCCTGCCATTGGCCAGCGTTGAGTCGCCGAACGCATCCCCACAGGGCGGTGAGCGGGGCTGAGGCGCTGGGCCGGGCAGTGCAGTCGGTGCGGGGCGGGCGCGCTCCGGCCGCTCCCGGCGCTGGCCGAGCGGGGCGGGAGCCTGAGGAGAGTGCGGTGTGTCCCGCCCCGCCGGGGCCCCGATGGAGGCGGCTGCGCCCTGGTGAGTGTATGCACCGACCCGGCCCCGGCCCTGGCCTTGGCCCTGGCCCTGGCCCTGGCCCCGGCCTCGGCCTTCGCACCCTCCTCCCCGCTCAGGCCGCTTTGCTCCCTTCATGGGAGCCGCACTCCTCGCACGGGCCGTACCCCGGCCACCGGCGCGGTTCCGGCTTCCCCTTGGTTCCCGCGTCCCCTCCCGGCTCGCTTGGGGAAGCCTGAGTGAGGTTGGCTGCCCACTCTCACCGCCGTGGTTCGCTGTCCCTCTCTCCCCAGCTCGCGGCCCGCCGGGGCCATCCGGCCCATCGACCGCGGCTCTGTCCATCGCATCTGCTCGGGGCAGGTTGTGCTGAACCTCGGCAATGCCGTGAAAGAGCTGGTGGAAAACAGCTTGGATGCCGGAGCTACCAACATCGGTAAGTCTACCTCGAATTTCATAACTTTTCATGGGCTTCTAAAACACGTCTTTGTCCTCAAAACGGAATGCATGTTAACAAATCTGGGCAAATACTTTCTGTTTGGACCAAGCATGTTTGCAGTGATGTTACACCTCAGGTTAATAAAACATTGTGATTCCCAGGCTCCAGCTGCGTTCCTAGTAGCATGTGAGATTGTGTTATTTAATTTCTAGCCCCTTCGGCCACTAAAAAAGTGTGTGACCTATGCAGCAGTGGTGATCTGTGCTAGCCGGTGGCCTTGGGCTATCACAGGGTAAAGGCAGGGCTGGTTTCCAGAGCTCCCAGGATGGTGGCTGGGTTAATAGGGAAAACTTCTCTTCAGACAGAAGTTCAGTGAAGCTTAACTACCTGGAACCACAAACTGGTTTGCATTAGATTGACCTAACTTTTGACAGCTATTGAGGTTTTTTTTTTTTTTTTATTATTCAATTTTGACATGGAAAGCTGTTATTTGAAAAATTGACTTCAAGTGCAAAATTGATACCAAACACCATATGTGAACATAAATAATTAAACTACTTTATGACTCCATTTTGTAGATATAAAACTTAAAGATCATGGGGCAGAACTGATAGAAGTTTCAGATAATGGAGGTGGAGTGGAAGAGGAAAACTTTGAAGCCTTGAGTAAGTTTAATTTTTTTTCATAATTTATATGTGGGCATTTTGAAAGCAGGTTTTCAATAAGCTACTTTTTAAAACAAATTTCCTAAGTTTAATCATATTTAATGGACACTTGGCTTTTACATAATGTGTGTGTGACATGCAGGACTTGAGCAATGCTAGACTGGTCGTCTGTAGTGCTCTCGCATTTATAGTTCTTGTAACTCAGAAATAGTTTTTGGTTTCATTGCTTATTTAAGTGGCACAAGTAATACAAATAATCAAAGGAGAAAATCCGATAAATGTTCATGTGGGTTAATTTGTGTTTAGTCATTGGTTGTTGCTGAAGGAGTTGAGCTGTGTGGAAGTGACTGCTTTGGGAAGGTGAATTATAAACTTGAGTGTTTGCTGAAAGGGAACTGACATTCCACTGATTGTCAAACTTCCCATTTGCTCGTTTTAAATTGCACAAAACAGAAACACAAACGATACTGTCTGATGAATCTAAGTAGCCACTGCAACAGAAATACTGGCATTTCTTTTTTGATGAAACAACTAGGAATGTTTTCACCATAGGTTATTACTCAGTAACTTTGGTGTTCACTGTATGTTGTTGGTACACCAGAAACTCATTCTGCTGCTGTTCCAGCACAGTGAAAGGTCGGGGTGCTGCTGCTGGGTCAGTTTGTTACCTGGTGGCTGGTGCTGCTCTGATGGTGTGGATTGAGTTCTCCTCAGCTGTTCTGGAGGACTGGGCTTATGCCTGTCCTCTGCCCACCCTGCACAGCACAGGCTGCAGCTGTTTTCTGTCAGGGCAAAATCTCTGCCAGGTCCAACAGCAGGTACTGTGTCCTCCTCTGAGGCAACCCGTAGTGCTTATACCAATAATGTTGGATAAATCTGTGGTGTAAGTGTGGAATAAGAGGTGCATCTGAGGATTTTAAAGAGATCTGGTTTATAGGAAAAAGGGAAAGCAAACAGTATTTTGTCTTTAATCGTTATGTAAAATACAATGAATAATACAGAAGGTTTTTTGCTTCTTGTCACGCATACGAAATCTACTTGCATAGACCAGTGTCACTTTGAAGTGAAATTTGTTTTTGAAATACCTTTTTCCAGCTCTGAAACATTACACATCAAAGATACAAGATTTTTCTGATCTAATACGTGTTGAAACATTTGGGTTTCGAGGTGAAGCTTTGAGTTCACTGTGTGCATTAAGGTAATTAATATTATTTATTAGTAGTAGAAGGTTACTATATGCACAAAAACACGACACCCTTTCAGTTTACCATTATTGACAAAATGAGGCTTTGGAAACTTCCAGTTCCTTACTGTTAGGTCAGTTTTGAGCAATAGGTTGCACCACGTCCAGAGTACTTCCCAACTAAAATTATTCTATGATTCTAAGCACTTAATTGGTCATTTTATGTACAAAATTTAGGGTTACTTAAGTATGCAGATCTTTACAGGGTGGGATTGTGTATTTGCATGAGTATTTCATCCTCTGATGCAAAGCACTGTAGTATTTAAGTGCTGTTTGTTAGGTTGTAACTCATTAAAACTGTAGTTAAATTTTTTTCAGACCAACTATACATTTTAAATCAGCTGCTGTACACAGTGCTGCTGGTATCTATTAGAATGAGGAATGTAGTGTTCAGCAAAACTAGATTTTGACACTGAGTTTTATAAGAGAGGAATGAAAGGGATACAAATAGGAATGTTTATGTTGTAGCTAGGAAAATGTTACACTACTCTGAAGAGCAGGTTCTGAGTTGTTTATGGGGAAGAGTTGTTTTAATTAAATTAATAGTATTGCTGTAGTTTCAATGCTGCTTGTCATGAGGAATAGATAAGATATGCAGTGCTCAGTGAATAATTTTGTTGCCTCTTTTCCTCCCATTAGTGATGTTACCATTTTTACCTGTCATAAGTCAGCAAAGGTTGGGACTCGTTTGGTGTTTGATCACAATGGCAAAATTACTCAGAAGACTCCTTTCCCTCGACAGCAGGGAACAACTGTCAGCATCCAGCAGTTGTTTTATACGTTACCAGTGCGGCATAAAGAGTTTCAAAGAAACATCAAAAAGGTAAGGTCAGAAATTCTCAATTCAAAGGAGTGTCATCCCCCAAAATTTATTCACTGCTGAGTGAAAGTCAGTTCTCTATAGAATACATTGATGATAGACTATTTCATGCCTGTCTTACATCCTAATCAAGTAAGAAAAGTCTTCTTGTATGCTTTTCTCTTCTGCTTTAACATATTTGGGTTTAAAGGTACATTCTCAGATTTTCATAAGAATCCATATCATGATGACGAATCTGTATTTTAAAACCAGGGACTGCTGTGTTGTGGCTATGTATCAGTCGTGTAAGCATCCTGTTTATTTTTAAAGTACTATTTTTCATATATATATTTATTTATTTATTTATTTTATTTAGTTTGTAAAGATTTTAAGAATAAAACTCCCCCCCTTTGTTTCCTGCAGACACTGAATGCTTTGTTTATACATTTGTGTTTTTAAAAGAGACATTTCATAGAAATATGAGCTTTCTTTTTCCTTTAATAGGAATATGCAAAAATGGTCCAGCTGTTGCAGGCCTACTGTATTGTTTCCAAAGGAGTGCGGATTAGCTGCACGAATCAAGTAGGCCAAGGGAGAAAAAGCTGTGTGATATCCACTGCTGGAAGTCCCAGTTTAAAGGAGAACATCGGAGCAGTATTTGGACAAAAACAGGTATTGCTTTTATTATTGAAAAGAGAGAGAATGTAGCTGTATAGGGAGATTTTTAATAAGGTGTGAGAGGATGGAGTGTTGGCCTGCAGTGCACCCTGCAGGCTGACAGAGGAGAGACACCGCAGCCTCCACGGGTTGCTATGAAAGTCCTGGATCTGCTGAGAGATGTTTTGTGGAAAAGAAATGATTTAGGAGATGGGGTTACAGCTTAATATCTCTCTGAAACCAGTTTTAGCTGTTGTGCTGGCAAACGGGCTGTTTGTCACAAGAACAAGCAATTTTAAAAAATTCTAAAAATGGTGTGGTGTGAAAGTCTTAACTGGAGAACAGAAAAATGAGGTGTATCCAGCTTTTGCAAGCTCCTCCTATGAAACTAAGTTTTACTGGTGTTCTCATTAACCTTTAAGTGGGATTGCAGTCAGCTCCTGTAAAGCTGTAGAATGGGATGCTTTCTGAGGAATATCTATAAAAATAGTTATCCACTAGATGACAGCAGAGATGAAAAAAAAAGCTCACAAACTTCCTACAACTGTATATTACAATCATCAGAAATATTGAGGTGTTGACAGCTGCTGGCTGTTTATAAACACTTTTTCCCTCCACAGTGCCCATGCAGAGAGCTCAAAGGCTGTTCATGCTGTGGCTGGAAGATGAGAGAGAAGATGTAACTTTGTCTTGCTACTTGGCACCAAGCATAGCTGAAAATTGCATGTTATCTGAATAGAATGTTTAGCTTATAGCCTGTTTTTTAATACTGAATACTTAAATTGATAGAAGCTGCCCTAATGGCAGAAAAATAATAGTGGCATGACTGGGAAAATGTTTGTGGTAAACTTAACTGTTCTTAGAGAGCTTGTGATTCATATAACATATTTTCTGATAGTTTTATTGTCCTTTTAAAAGAAACTTCTATTACTCTTTTTGCCTTTTTTTTAGCATAAAACTTGTTTAGGTCATATATATGTCAAACTGTCAATCATTTTGTTGTTCTGTCTGTACATTTAAAGTAAGGGTCTGTGAAATAACTAAGGCACAGGTTGTGATATCAAAGGATGAGAACAGCCATTTATTCAAGGCATTGTTCTGTTTCTCAGTGAACAGTGCTATTATCTTCTAGTTGGTTTGGATATTTTAAGTGTTTGTCTTGGTCAGCCAAAACCTACCATTTTCTCAAATTTTAAGGCTAATAAATGACAATAAAATAGAAGGGAAAAATCTATATAGGTTTTATGTTTCAGTTCCTTCCCTTTTTTTTTTTTTCAGTTGCAGAGCCTTATTCCTTTTGTTCAGCTTCCTCCTAGTGAAGCTGTTTGTGAAGAATATGGACTCAACCCTGCTGACATGCCACAAAATTTTTATAGGTAATTACAAAAATACGAACTGCTGCTGCCTGTGGCGTTCTACCATAAACCAAAATTTAAAATAAAAAAGTAAAAGAAATAAAAAGGCGTTGTGATTTATAGTATTGAAAAGAGCCAAGAACATAGCATGTTAGATACTGGGATGCACTTTTGTAGTAGCCTTTTGACAGATAAGGGATTAGGAGAGGAAATGTGTATATCCATATTCACTGATGCTGTATAACAGTGTTTCCTTAAGCTCCTTATAAATACTTTCCCTTTAAACATGCTTTTCTCATCCATTTTACCTTACTCTTACTTTATTTATCCACCAGGATTACTGGCTTCATTTCTTGTTGTGATCATGGTGTTGGAAGGAGTGCGACAGACAGACAGTTCTTCTTTATCAACCAACGTCCCTGTGATCCAGCAAAGGTGAGGGGTTATTTTTCTATCATCACCCCCACTAACCTGTTCAATATTCTCTGAAAACCTCAGCGTTAGTAGCTCATGTGTATGTTTTTTTCTTGGTAGTACAAGTTCCTCTGTCTCAAGTTTCTGACTTAGTTGTGTCTATTTGTATGAACAAGAGCTCAATCCTACAATATATGTTTTTCACCTTTTTTGCAGGTTGTCAAGATTGTGAATGAAGTTTATCACTTACACAATAAACACCAGTATCCATTTGTTGTCCTTAACATTGGGGTAGATTCTGGTACGTTCTGAATAATTTTTAATTTTCAGTAAAGGCTATTACAATTTATTCTTCAATGATGCTTTTATTTAGAGAATACTGTAATTTTCATCTGCATGACTTTCTCTGGGGATTTTTTAATGCTTAGTTGGTAAGGCAGAAATAGGGTCTAGCTGTGGTTCACTATTTTTCCCCTCCACTTTTTCTGTAGTCAAAAGTAACTTCTTGTCTTAAGTGATGAGGAAAAGATCAGCTTAAATACAAGAAAACTTGTATTTTGTTAGCTGGAATGTTGAGACAGTTAAATCTGATTTGCAGACAAAATGGTAAACAAACCAGAACTAATTCCGTGCAGTAACATTTCATTTTATTTGTAAAGCAGTTATTTTTTTTTCTTTTTTTTTCTTTTCCAGAGTGTGTTGACATCAATGTAACCCCTGACAAAAGGCAAATTTTACTACAGGAGGAAAAGTTTTTATTAGCAATTCTAAAGACTTCTCTGATGGAAATGTTTGGTAGTGATGTTAACAAACTGAATGTCAATCAGAAACTACTGGACATTGCAGGTAGGACACAAAACATGGAAGTTTTGACTATGGTATATGGTAGAGAATTGAAGATGGAAAATCTTATTTTTAAAAACAGAGAAGAAATGGAAAAAAAATAAAACAAAAATAAAGAGGAACTCTAAGCTATTAACTGATTGTTATGGAAATGACACATGCCAGCAATGCACGATTTACAGTCAACTTTGTGAAGAAAAAATTAACACAAAATCAATTGATAATGCTTGCAAAAGATTTCTACCAAGATCCTGAAAGAGATCTATGGTTTTTTTATGAAAATGTCTTTGAGAAAGCATGGTTAAGGTCTCATAAATAAAATATGAAAATTAAAAATGCGTTTATTGGATTTTAAACTTTGATTCTTTTATGATATCTGTAGAAATTGATGATTCTCTTGTGACTGTGTAGTCTTTCAAGATGGTTTTCCTGAGTTAAGATCATCTCATCTTCTTCCTTTCATTCAACAGAGCCCCTTGTAATTTTCCTTTTTGCTGACATATAGAATCAGTTGTAGCCTGATTCTCACTGTTATTTTAAGTTAACATTTAGTAAAATCCTTGTTGGGCTGGCAGTTGATGAGGTTGAAGTCCTCTAATGACCTGCAAATCCCATATACTCTAAGTGCCTGTTGTGCCAGCTCCTTAACACTTTGCCAGTGGAATTTTATAGTGACCATTAAAGTGTAAGAGCAATTCACTTTTCATTGACACTCTGTCATTAAACTCTTTTGATAATATAAATAAATGTGGTGATTACACTGAAACAGTAATCACTCCAAAAAGAGACTACAAATTCATTATTGAGTAGTGCCATTAAGTGTCTTCAGGATATAACTTTTTCTGTGTTTAATATTAATGCATTTCAGCCCCATACTCATTGTCTGAAGCTTCAGGGCTCCTTTGAGCAGTTGGCTATTTTTATACCTCTTTTCATTCCCTTTCCTTAAGCGCATCATTTAATTCATACTTCCAGCTGACTTAGGATCTTGAAATATTCTATATTCTGATTTCATTAGGCAACCTGAAGAAGACACTTCCTGAAGTGACAGAAAAACCTCAGGCAGAAGTGCTGTCTGACTCTGAGACTGAAAATCCAAGTGGTGAAGGCAAAAGAATAATGACTCTTGCCAGATTAAGGGAGTCGTTTTCTCTCCATCAAGCAACAGAAAGTAATTTTCAAAGCTCTAAAAAGGTAAAACAGCAGCACAGTTCCCCTAGACAAAGGTTACTTGATACCACTGGGAGTACTGTCAAGATTCAAAAGGCTATCTTGACGAAGGAGACTGAGAGTTGTCATAAGTTGGACTCAAAGGTGTCATTTCCAAGGAGACACTTGAGAAAATTAGACGATAATGCAGATTCTGGATTCTGTAGCATTTCTGAGTCAGATGCTGGATGTAGTACACCAGAAGCTGGAAGCTGCATCAGTAGTGAAAGTGCGATTCATTCTGAAGAAGAATTCTGTAGTACAGAAGAACAGATTCAGAAAGAATGTCTTAAAATTGCTGGATGTAGTAAGAAGTCATTGGACTGTGATGTTCAGGTGTTGGGCACTGAACCCGAGTTAGATGAAGTGTATGACTGGACTGATCAAAACAAGTTCTCTCAAGAAGCCAATAGTTTTTCCCCAAGAGTAAAACGTTTTAAAAGCAGAAACTTTGAAAGTGAAGCAGATGATTCCGAGGCAGGTAAATATCCTGAAGTGAAGAACACTAGTGTTGATGTACTGGTGGAAGTTAAAAAGAAAATTGTGCCTCTTGAATTCTCTATGAAGGTTTTGGCAGAAAAGGTAAAAAACGTAATACAGCAACAACAGAAAAATACAGAAACTGAAAATTACAGAAGATTTAAAGCAAAAATTAGTCCTGGGGACAATAAAGTAGCAGAAGATGAATTAAGAAAAGAGATCAGGTATTTCTGCTTTCACTTGCTTAATATATTTTGTTCATCAGTTAATGAAATTAATTAAGCAAAAATAGAAGACCTATCTTGGGGGTGGGCAAAAGGCTTACATGTACTTGTTAGTTTTGGGTCTATTTTTTATTTAATGTCACAAAAAAGTCTATTTGATGAGTTATTTTACTGACAGAGCAGCTACTTGAGCTAAGTGCAAACAGAATGTGGAAAAAGACACTAAAAAGGCCACAAACATCATAGATTTGGCTTAAATCAGCCTTGTAAATTGCAGTGCAGTCAGAGAAACACCAAATTTCATGACAGATAACAACACACTGAAAAGACTGCATAGCTCATATTCCTCCCTTGTGTGTACAAAATCTGGTGAGACATACCTGGAAAAATAAGTTACATTCAGGTGGTCAGCAGACAGTAAAAGTCTGATCTGTTAATATTTGGATTAAAAAAATGTGTTAGGAAAGTCTTCTGATGGTTAAAATAAAGCAAATATGTCAGCTGCCTTCAAAACCACGATGCCATCTTCAGTGTTACTTACTTGAGCTACTGCTGTATTACCTGCTTCTAATTTTATTATCACAAATATGGGAATCCTGAACAAGTCCTGTCTTAATGATGGATTATGTTCTGCCAGAAATGGCCTCATTGGTCAGTGGCAGATTTTCAACATCCTGCTTAAATGAGATTTTTTTTTTTTTTAAATATAATGTGTGTTCTGCAGGGGAGAAAAATAAGTTTTTTAGTTTTACATGGTAGCTGATAAGGGTGTAATTTATAATCTCTTTATATTTTTTTATATACAGTAAAGAAATGTTTGCAAAAATGGAAATCATTGGCCAGTTCAATTTAGGGTTTATAATAGCAAAGTTGAATTCTGATCTTTTCATAATTGACCAACATGCTACTGATGAGAAATACAACTTTGAGATGTTGCAACAACACACTGTTCTCCAAGGTCAGAAGCTGATAGTGTAAGTATTTTCAGTGTTTTAACAATAACATTTTTAAAGTTGAATTCAGTGTTTCAGAAGGATATCTGTGATTTATATTTATGTAGCATTTCACACATTCAGCATACTTGAGACTAAAGTGGTTTTTATATTCTGTGTTTCAAAAGAGTCAGTCCTCACATGAAACATGAATTCCATGGATGCAGCTGTAGCTATGCAGCAAGTCAGTGGTCAAACAGATTTCCCAGTGGGCTTTTGTAGCAATCCACAGTTTGGTAGGATATTGGAGAATGCTGCCCAACTGACTTCATTCTGCTGAGTAACACTTGGAAGTAACTGTTCAGTAATGAGATTTTTTTTTTTTTTTTAACAAAGCAGAGTGAGAAATTTTACTACAGAACTCTGTATTAAGTATTTCTAGGTTGCTTCTGAAATCTGTTTAAAGTGCTCTGCACTGTGTACCTATGCAATAGCATCTTTTTCTCTCTCTTTCAGGCCTCAAAATCTCAATTTAACAGCAGTAAATGAAACTGTATTGATTGAAAACCTGGAAATATTCAGAAAAAATGGGTTTGATTTTGTCATAAATGAAAATGGTGAGTTTGGACCAGAATTGCTGGAAGTAAAAGAGTTCAAAGGTTTTGTGTTCTTTATTATGCAAAAATTCTCTTGGGTTTTATCAGTAGCTTTGAAATAACATGCATTACTGTATGTGGGATGTTTGTTTTTTAGGACTTACAATTCTTTGGTCTCTCTCCATGATTTAACAGAACTTTGTAGATTATTTATCTTGCCAGCTTTCTACAGAAGTTTTTGAAGATCCTTTGGAGTCACTCTTTGGTTACGTGACTGGATGTGCATTTTCTGGATATGTTACATTAAAATCCTTTTGTTGTATTTGCAGGGATAAATGAGGGCAAATGGTAAAGCTAGTAATTTAAAATAAATAGATACCATTAGTAACTGATCTTCTTTGGTTTTCCTTATGGCTTTAGTATTGACTTGCTTTGTTCTTTTGAGCAAATTCTGTAACCTGTAAGCTCCTTATTGTTTCCCTTATACCGTGAGGATAATGAAAATGCAGTGTGGTACCACTTTGCTGTTTGGGAAGTCACTACATGTTTTTTCTGTTGTCTTCATTCCAGAATATCCCGGGGTTTCTTTGGTCTAAAATGCTATTAATTATCTATCTCTTACCATCATAAATTCTTAGTGATTTTGTAGTCACAAAAACTGAAAAAAGTTTCATAAACCATTTGTTCTTTGGAATTGAAGGGTTTGTTAGAAAGTAGATCTCCCTGCTTTTAAGTTTGCAAACAATTTTTTGGTTCATGTTAAAAGGACATCTGCCATAGTTACCACTTTGGTTAGTTAATTACATCCATCAAAAGATTAAATTTAAACATTAGCATATATACACATCATATTAATGTTTTAAGGTAGTTTCTCAGTTTTTCTCTCAAGAAAAAGTAATTTCCTGTATTTCTCTGTTCATTATCGTTGCAAACCTTCCAGCTCCTGTAACTCAAAGAGTTAAATTGGTATCTTTGCCGACAAGCAAAAACTGGACTTTTGGTCCACAAGACATAGATGAGCTGATCTTCATGTTGAGTGACTGCCCTGGAGTGATGTGTAGGCCCTCCAGGGTCAGACAGATGTTTGCTTCCCGAGCTTGCCGGAAGTCTGTAAGTACTGCACTTGATGTTTGTGTTCAAATAAATAAATACCATGTTTAGGTGGCTGTATCTGTATGTGTATTGCAGGGCAAGTTTATTTACTGCTGAGTGTCAGCAGCTAATATCCTTCCTTCTGTTCCTCATATTTTTATCTGGTGAACTTGGGAAATGTATCTGCTAGTTTTTCATTTTGTTCCAAACGAATGCATTTATGAAAAATGTGTTAGCTGTCTTTTGTCTTCTGATTGTCTGGTAGGTTTCGTTGCTTTAATGCCTTGCAGAGAATTTATTAACTGTATAGCTAAAGTACTGCTCTGGTCTGTGTCAGCTGGAAAATGGAAAAAGGAAATAATTCTTTATTTTTTTTCCTTTACTTGCAGGTGATGATTGGGACTGCACTAAATGTGCAGGAAATGAGAAAACTGATTACCCATATGGGTGAGATTGAGCATCCCTGGAACTGCCCCCATGGAAGGCCTACTATGAGACACATAGTCAGTTTAGACTTGATTTCACCTGAATAAGTCAGTGTCTGTTTATTAACATTTTAAAATTTAATTCCTGGCAATGTTTTGAGCTTTTATCGTGACTCCTCTATTTTGAGTAAAAAAATTTTAACCAGTCTTCAGAGTTGGAAACAATAACACTTGAAGGCATTCAGCAGGGTTTTCGTGTTACTGCTGTTGAGTCATCAATAGCAACATCCTGGAATTCATGTAAATAGCTTCTCTCTTATTGCAATTTACTTTGTGTTGTACTTCTTTGAGCAGCAGTCAAAACTTTTATAAAATAAATATGTTTATATATAAAGATCAAGAGTAGGTGAAAGTCATTTATAGCAAATACACTGATTCTTAAAATGAAGTGGAATGTGAATTTAAGTAAGTCCCTAGCAATGCCATAAAACAAATACTAGCTTTCTATGTTTATACATCCTGTATATGATAATTTTAATGAAAATGATACACAAGTTAAAATACTTTTTTTTCTTACACCAAAGCTGGGTTTTATTAGATAATGACTTTGAGTTTTAATATTGCATTTAATGATTAATTTACTGGTATCTGTGTTTAAGGCTTGAATAGAATAATTCATCTGGTATCTTTACTTTTAATTAGCATTGTTCCCTTCCAGATTCCAAACTTGTTTTTCAGGAACAGGGATTCCTTTTCTGACAATGAATGGGAAAAAAAGCTGTCTCACCAGGCACTGCCAGTTAGGTCAGCCCAAATTCTATCTCAGTACAATCAAAATAGTTAGAAAACGGTCTTTTTGAATGAGAAACCATTAAAACAGCTGAGCTCTTTCAGTCCTATAGGACCTGCGTTTATGGGTTCTTCTCCTTTCACACTCCATTTGCTGCTGATGGAGCTGTGGCCGTGATGCTGCTGTTCCTCCAGTGCTCAAAGCCGCCTGCGCCGCTTCTCCGAGCAGCGTGGCGGAGCGTGTCCATGGTACCCGGCATGGCTGTGGCCAAGAAACTTCAACAAATTGTCTGTGTTCGTGTGCAGCCGCGATTTCTCACCCCTGCTCCGCCGGTGTGGAAACCGGCCCGGCCGGGCCCGGGCGCCGCGGCAGCGTTGTTATGGCTACGGCCCGGCCCCGCCGTACTGCGCCTGCGCGGGGGAGAGGGGCTCGGCACCGGCCCGGCCCTCAGCCGGGGGTGGGTAAAGGCTCGGCCCTGGCCCGGCCCGGCCCGGCCCCGCCGTCCCTCAGACAGGGCTCGGTAAGGGCTCGGCACCGGCGCGGCCCCGCTGTCTCTCAGACAGGGCTCGGTAAGGGCTCGGTACCGGCCCGGCCCCGCCGTTTCCCGGGAAGGGCTCGGCACCGGCCTTCCCCCGTCGTCCCCCGCTCGGTGCCGGTGACAGTTGAGGCTGTTCTTGCCAGCCGTCGCCGCTGCGGCACTCGCGGGTTGGGTTCTGGCACGGCGAAGCGGTGATACCCGGCTGTGGTACGATTGCAGCTGTGCAGGCAGTCCTGTAACCTTCAGGTAGCTCTCAACTGGCAAAATAACTACAAGATTTAGTGGTTATACTGTGCTGTGGTTCAGTCTGCAACTCATAACTTGGAAGGCAACTTAAATCAATAATAGTAGTGCAGGTGTAACTTCCCAGAACTTACCAAATGTCTTTGAGAAACGGCTTTCAACTTTTCCACGTAATTAAATCTAACAGCTAAAAATCGAGTAAAGATGGAGATCTCCGTGTGGCAAAAGTAAGTTTACTGCCAACACTTCTACCACAGTGGTTTTGATGGATGACTTGGAGGTAATTCATAGACATTGCTCCCTATTAACTCTGTGGCCTGCCTGCCGCAAGCTGACACCACTGTCTTGAGGAATTGCTGTTACAGAGATTACTTTAATACATGCATGTATAATAATCACAGAAATACTGGGGTTTTTGTTGGGGTTTTTTTTGTTGTTTGTTTGGTTTGTTTTTTCGGGTTTTTTTGTAGTTGTCCATGTTTTGGATTTTTTAAACTAGTTTATAGGATAAAAATATTTATGGAAGATAGAAATAAATTTTCATTTTTTAAAAGGAAGATACACATTGAGACAATTCAGTAGCTATGACAAGAGGCAAGAAGAAAGATGTCAAAAAGAAAGATACCAAGAAAGATGGTAAGAAGGCAGCTGGTGAGAAGTCAGAAGAATCTCTAGGTGCTACAGCTGACAGTAGCTTAACAACGCTGACAGATTTGCAGAATGAGTCAGTGAGTGAAGAAACTCAGGCAATTCCAGAGGCACCAGGTAAAGAGCCAGGAGTAGAGGAACCACCAATCCAGCCTGTTCCCCCAATCCACGAGGAGCCTGTTCTTGCTCAAGTGATTATAAAAAGGTACAGTTGTTACAAATACAGCAGTGAAGTCAAGATCTCTCATTTAAGTATCTCTGCTGTAGCCAGTGTCATACACAGATTTGACTCTTGATTTGAAGCAGAGAATCAGGTTATTCAGACCTAGTAGCAATGGCACCTTAGGAGACATACATGTGGAATTCTGCTGTCTTCTTGCATCCTAGAGTGCTGCTGGTGCTCTCTGCCTGCCAAAACCCTCATTCTTTTAGCTTGTTCACCTTCAGTGAAGTTTTGTTAAAGTATACAGATAACTGATGAAGAAAACATATCATGTAATCTTTAGTTGTTGCTGCCTTTTAGTGCTTAGGGCTGCTCATATCCCTTCAGAATATCCTAAACTGAGGAAGCAGGTGAATGGCAATGTTAACAAAATCCTTTTGTATTTCAATGTAATGCTTGTATGTAATGTTTCATATATCAGCATGCCTGGCTGTAAGTTAGAAAATGCTACCAATGTAGGCTTTTTTCTTAATTGAAGGAAATGTGGGTCTGAGGCAGCACAACAGTTATGTGGAATTCTGCAAGGAAGTTTCAAAAAATTGGAAATTTTATTGTAGTTCAGTATTTTATACAAGATGCAACAGCTGACCTGTGTAACCATGTAGACCATGGTAAATTAAAGGTCGTTTATTGCATGTGATTTAAATCTATTGGCAGTGACTTGAAATCTTCATCTTTAGTTTGTTTTCTTCATAGCTATGAAGGTGGTCAAGTTGATGAATTCTATGAGGGCGAAGGATTTATATGTTTTGAGGGAGGAGATACATACAAGGTGAGTGTATAAATTATAATGTAGCAGACTAAGTTCTCTCTCAAGAGCACTGAGAAGCATTGAAAGCTCTGTTAGTTTCTGGCATCAAAACTCTTGATTTGAAACTAGTAGTTGGAGGGGAATTAACATGTTATTCTTTTGAAATCTTACAGTCACAGTAGGCTTCAGCTGGGGTAAGAATAAATCTGCAAATGATGCTATTCTCTTCCTTTTGAAGGGTCTATTTTCTGAAGGGCGTATGAATGGAGAAGGGACTTACACATGGGCTGATGGAGTAAAGTACGAGGTAAAGTACAATTTAAGTTATAACTTAACACAGTTGCATCCAGTTAGATGTGCAAATTAAAGGAAAGTAGATAAGTTGCAGTAATTGGTACTGTACAGGTAGCAACTGCAGAGCTGTGGCAGTGATTTCAATCCCAAGCCCAACTTGTCCCAGAAGGTTGGGAAAGAGAGTCTTAGATTTTAATGTTGTAATTTAATCTTTCAGGGAACATTTACTAAGAATGTGCTGATGCATAATGGCCGTTATACCTGGAAGGATGGCAGTGTTTATGAAGGATCGATCCAAGATGGACTTAGGCATGGATATGGAGTTTTCAGGAGTGGTACTCGTCCTATTTCTTACACTGGTTATTGGTGCAATGGCAAAAGACATGGAAAGGTCAGTAAGAACTAAATGAGAGCATGGGCTTGGGTGATACCTTCAGGAACAGCAAGTGTTAACTGTGCAAAGGTTTTGCAAAAGTGTTTTGTTCTGTTGCATGGTCTCATGCCGTGTAGAGATTTGTTTTTTCCTAGGGAGTTTTCCTGAGGTTGTGAATACAGTCAATACTGGAGACTTACTGTTGGAAGTAAAAGTCTGAATGGGTCAAAAAACTGATCTACCTCAGACTGAGTACTGTAATTAAGACGCCAAGGTTAGCTCTCTTAAAGTATTTCCAATGGCTTGAAAAACATGGTAGACATGGTAGGTAATATAAAAGGATTTTTCTTTTGAACACTTGGTGTTTTCTAAGGTCTCACCTAATATTAATCAAAAGAGGTTGCTTTTTTATTTAATTGTATCCCTTCAGTTGCTTTCAGTACAGTGAATCAAAGTGACCCTAAGTATTAGAACGTGATTACAAGGGTCAAATCATTTGTACGTTGTGTTTTATTCATGTAGATGAATATTTAGGTATTTCAACTGACTGTGCTCTTTGTTTCAGGGTATGATTTATTATGATCAGGAATGTACCTCCTGGTATTCAGGTGAATGGGTAAATAATGTCAGAGAAGGATGGGGATTAAGACGGTAAATATGGTAACACTTGTTCTTACCCTCAACATTTTTTATTTTTGTGTGTTATGTTACAGTTTCTTGTGTTGTTTAAAGTGGGTACAAATGCTGTCATTTCATAGTCGTGTGTGCCTTCTACAGTGGAATAAAGAATGTGCAACGTACTTTATGATAACAAACCAGACCTTTAGAAGTTTATTTTTATGTGCAGTATTTCTACTGACCATTCACACAAAAGAATAGCTAAAGACAAAATCCCAAATCAGCTTTGGTAAACCACAATTCAGTACTGAAAAACAAACACACTCAATTGATTTGAGCAGATGGAGCTGCCTTATGAATAAATGACTTATCTATAGAATTATATATAAACAAATATTGTTAATAGCTATGGCAAAGAATTTTTGGGAAAAAGAGCTGGTTAATATTTTTAGTGGTTTCTAAATTAAAAATAGGAGGTGAACAGTGGCTACAATAAAATCTCTGTGTCCATGTCATAGTGAGTCAATTTTCAACTTAGTGCTTATATTTAGCCTTAATAAATTATAAATTTATTAGCAATGAGGTTTCACATAAACCTTTCATAAGATCAGCATAGAATTTAGTATGAATTAACTTTTATTGGTTTTTTTGCAGCTACAGATCTGGAAATACCTATGAGGGTCAGTGGAAGAAAAATCTACGACATGGTCATGGAAAAATGAAATGGCTGACAGCTGGTCAAGAGTATAGAGGACAGTGGGAGTGTGGCATACAGGTATTAATTTCTTCCCCAGAAACCATTCTTTAGTTCAGCATCTGTCCACTACTCTTGGAAAGCTAAATAGGGAGTTTTGTGCAATATCAAAGGAACTTTGTGTGATTTTTGCCAGCTGAGTTTGCCAGTTAACAGAAACCTGTTCTTTATTGTAAATTGATTCTTATGTTAGCAATATTCAAATTGTTAAAAGATTTTGATTTAGTCTTACAAAATCAAATTTTCATTCCCTAGTGGAAAATGTAAACGTTTTTCAATTAAAAAAAGAGTCAAAGAAATGTTTGTGGCTTAGCTTGAGCTATTACTTCAGCAGTAGGTATTTGTGGCAGTTTATTTCTGTGTCGCCTGTAAAATACTAGACCACACTGTTCTCTCTTGGAAAAGTTTTATGATGGAAGACAATTTTGTGGCATTTTCAGTTCCCTTAATTTATTATTCTGTTTCAAAACGAATGTGAGCTACTTGCTCTGTCTTTTCACTCTGCTTAAAATTGTCAAGGAGTCCAGCTTGTGGACCATCCTGGCTCTGTGGCATGGTGTTCCTCACCTGGCTGTTCAGCACTACAGGAGAAGGATTCAGGGAGGAAGAGTGTGTGTCTTTAGGAGTCCTGTGGTAGAGCTTGCTCAACTGTCTGTTGATGCAGTGCATCCTCTGGGTGCTTTTCCCAGAAGCATCTTTGTAGGATGTAGTTCTGTGCCTGCTTTGGAATGCTCCAGCCATCAGCTGGGGGCTTTTATTTCAGAGAATTGCCAATGTCTGGACCTGTTTTTTAAACACACAATTTTTTTTTCAGCATGGTTCTGGCATCCACACATGGTTTTTGAAGAGAATGCTTATGTCTCAGTATTCTCTACGGAATGAATACATAGGTGATTTTGTTAAAGGGGAGCGCCATGGACATGGGACATTTATTTATGCTGATGGAGCAATGTACAGTGGAGAATGGGCTCATAATAAGAAGCATGGCAAGGTGAGTATTGAAAGAACTACAGGAAACTGTTCTGCTCTGTATAGTGGATCTCTAGATTTCTGTACAGCAAACTACATTCAGTAGACAGTGTGGATGGAATCCCCACGCAAAGAGCAGAGAGTCCACTGAAAGCAGTAGGAGTCCTTCCAAGGACACAGGCTGACTCTGTGCTTAGATATGTTTTGGGTATACAAAGACATATATTTCATTGTGAAGATTTTCAGTGCAATAGGTGCATCTTGAGTTTTACAGTGGTTGGTCAGAATTTCACACTTCAACTGTGAGCTGATGGATTTCAAGCTGTTCTTGCACACAGAGGTTCTTAAATGAAACAGACTTTTGTAAAAACTCTGAGTGGAGTGCCACAACCTAAGGAATGTAAACAAGTCTTTCTATATGAGGGGAAAATACTTTTCAAAGTTGAACAGATATATAGTCAGTCCTTTATCCCAATAATGTGCCTATTTAATAGGTGACA
This sequence comes from Picathartes gymnocephalus, assembly GCA_013390045.1. Classification (NCBI taxonomy): domain Eukaryota; kingdom Metazoa; phylum Chordata; class Aves; order Passeriformes; family Picathartidae; genus Picathartes; species Picathartes gymnocephalus. The sequence goes on along the minus strand of WEKY01013437.1, from coordinate 23,083 downwards.
AAATGCATTATAAAAGAGGGTAGAAAAAATTATTTTGCTGTATTTTATTTCATATATTGCATTTTAGCCGAGATTCTGAAAAGGAATTTGACTGAGAGAATTAGTGTTTGTTTGGTCTTTTTCATCTTTGTTTTATGTTTATATTATAATTAATCTCTCTGTAGGGCTTCCTTACCTTCAAGAATGGTCATGTTCTTCAGGAAGAGTTTGTAAATGATCATCCAGTGGAATGTCCTGCTTGTCAAGGGGCTGCTGTGAAAGCCGAGAAGCTGAGAGCCATTGGCACAAGAAGGCATTCTGGCCCTAGTGAGCAGCTTTACAAAACAAGCTTTACTCAGTTCAGATTCTGTTGTTTCATTTTAATATAACATGAAACCGTTGGTACATACTCAAGGACCAGATATATTTTGTCAAAAAACTTAGATAGAAATGGGAGTCATGTCTTTTGCTTCCACGCTGTGTTTCCTGTGAGTGACACTTGGAGTGGAGTGACACATCCGCACCACATCTTGTAATGGATGAAACTGTTGTCTGAAAGTTTCACAGCTTTTGTAATGTCTGCATTTCCTTTTGGTTTTTTGGTTGATTTGTGAAAATTGCTCTTCAGTTGTTATGCTGTTGGTTGTGAAATCTCTTCTTACTGTAAAGGAATCTGTTGTTCCAAGTCAGTAATATAAGAAGGAATAATACATGTTTTGTTTTTCTGTGTGTATATATATTGGTTTTAGTTTGTTCTAACTTATTTTATTTGCTTGGTAGAAAAAAGCACAATCATTAATGCCTTGGGAAAGATTTCTATTCTGGGATCAGATATTGATTTGGATATATCTTTACTGCTTCACTTGTTTCCAAGGGATGATGGAGAGAGAGAAGTGGAACAAGTAAGGGTCTACTGTTTGATACTTTCAGTTTTCCTCTGTATTGTGTTTAACATTATTTTATTTCTGGTTTATTTGTGTTTAGGTAATGCTTTCCATTAAACAATTATTTGAAAATCTGAAGGCTGTGAAAACAGAAAAGCAAAAAGAATGAATAGACAGTTGTCTTTTCTGAGCTTCCACCAAAAAAGGCCAATTAAAAATAGGTTAACATATCTGGAAGGGCACTGAGTAACCAGCTTTAGCTACTCTGGGGTTTGTCTGCTGACAGAGGATAATTTATTTTTATCAGTCACCAAAACCCATGTATTAAAACTACTTTTGAGTAATGCTTTTGTGAACACTTAGCCAGGGATATGCTCTTGTAAGTTGCAAGGTCAAATATTATCTGCCCAGCTACAGGATCAATACAAACTGATCCCTGCTTGCTTTGAGATGATGCTGAAAACATATCCTGCTTTGTTTAGGTAGAAGTGGCTGTGCTGAGGCATATTTCGAAACTGAGAAAAGCCTACTGCTTCTACAGTACCTTAGGCTCTGGTCCTTCTCCTGACGGCACCTATGCCCTGACTAGGCTGCAGTTTTGGAGGTTTCTGAAGGACTGTGAGTTTCATCTCTCCATAACTCTTGCTGAAATGGATCGGCTGTTGGGAGGTTTGTATTCCTGGTGAGCAGGGTCTAGAATGGAGGAATGTTAATAGCAAGCTGTGGGAAGTTGGAGTGGCAAGTTCTCCTGGCAGCTCAGCTCTGGAGTTAAGTGGTCCTAAGTCTGTACCTCTGTGCCTGTGGGTTCTCAGTGGATCAATTTACACTTCTCTGGGCACTTCTGGTCCTTAGGTGAGCAAATAAGAAATTAAAATACAACTTAAAAATTGCACTGAAGAACCATCTGTTCAAAATATGTAGTCACCCCTGGTCTTGCCATTACTATTTAGAGAGAGAGAGAGTTTTAAGAGACAGAGAAGTAGGAGAAACAATTTTTTTTTCAGTGTTCTTAACTTTGGTTTGCATGTAGTATTTGCTTCTACTTCCATAGAACCAGTTAATCAATCAGTCAATCAATCAATCCCTTGAGACCTGCAGTGTCCTTAGTATGTGAAGGGTTTGACTCCAACTTTGAATCCCCTTTTATTTCTATATATACTGAGTGGATGTATTTCTAGAAAGGGAATTGTCCAAGATCCAGCTACAGGTGGACAGTTCTCCTTTGACCTTAGGAAGTGCTGCATTGTCTGGTCTGAGTCTTCCAGGAGTGTTGTTATGCTGTGATAGCTGGAGATGGAGAGGATAAGAAAGGCTGACAAATCAATATGGCTATAAGCATTTTAATGTACATGAGAACAGTAGAAATTTGGTTTTAAAAATTTTTTTAGGTAATAAACCACTTGAGGAGATACATTGTCCACATGAGGTATTACTGTTCAGAACATTTGTATCCTACCTTGTTCACCTGGCATTTTATATCTACCATAAAAAGTACAAGTAAGTTTCATCTTTTAGTGAAATTTATTTCAGTATAATGAGTTTGAATCTTCCCAGTCAAGAGTATTTTTGTTTCAACTGTAGACACGAAGTTCCTCATCTGCAGAAGTGTTTTTTAGAAATGATGTGCAGGAATGTTCTGCCCTCTGCCTGTCATGTCCAAGGTAAGCAATGCTCTTTCTTCTGTGCAGAATTCATCAATTAGTACCACATGCATTACAGTTTTTTTGTAACTGTTATTTTTTCCCAATTAATTTTGAAAGGTATCTTATATTCTGGTGAAGAATTCACATCTTTTGCCATCAGCTACATTGACAAATGCTGGGAAATATACAGAGACTTTTGTAGACCATGTCCCAGACCTCCATTTGAATGCACAATGAAGCTGAGGCAATTCCTCTGGATGTTGGATGTAATAATCTAAGTTTGTTTTGTTTTGTGTGATTAGATGTGCTTTCTTTGTTCTGTTTATGTGAGCCTTTTAAAATAGTCCCTGTAGCTTCTGCCCAGTTGAAAAGGTGGGAATGAGGTTATTTGTGCAAACTGTCCAAGAAGCAGTAAAGGAACAGTTGTTCTACTGTTATCTACTATTATTTATGCACTTTTTCAGGATTTGAATTCTAATTTTTTTACTTTTATCAAATCCTAAACAGATGTGTTTAAGGAAATTTAAATATTTTTGCTGGTCCCCACTGTGTTTCCCTCTGCCCTATGTATACAATATATATATGAACATGCCCTATTGTTAAACTCAAAGACTGACAGCTATTGAAATAATGCAGTAAAACATTTCAATAATGTATTTACTACAAGAAGAACATGAGATTCTTTACTAAAATTCAGTAATTCGGGGACAGATTAAGATTACTATGAAGGCAGAGAACAATTTCCACTGATATGCCTGGGGTTTGGGTGGTTCACTTTATAAATCTGAGCAATTTTTTCTTGAGGAAAAAATCAGATGGCAAAATTGTAATTTTTTAATATTTTTGTTTATGAGCTTTCACAAGTTCTTTTATAGCACTGCTTTTGCAGTCTAGGGAAAATTTCCATTATCTTCAGTAGGACTATAATTTCACCCTGCTGTTAATTACTTGTGTGGAAATATCATTTGAAACCACTAGAAGTTTTGGCACAGACTTGAAAGGGAGGTAGATTAGGTCCATGTGGGGAATGCCTTAAGTGCTGTTAACATGTAACGTTGATTCTTACCTAGGATTTTAAACTTCTCAGCGAACAATTAACTGCTTCAAGAGTTCTGGGAATATTTGTCAAAGTTGGTGCCTCTCTACCTGGCATCCATGGTGTCAACCTAGAGCTGGAGGTGTGTATGCATAAAAACCACAGTCCATTGCTACAGGAACAGTTAAAATAGCTTTTTAAAACTGCTGCAAATACTGTCCTACCTGCTGAAACAGGAGGGAAAGGAATTAATTTATTAAAAAAGAAACCGTACAAACTTGAGCCTCTATTTTTGTCTTCCTTTGTTCTGGTTTTATCTTTTAGTTTAGCTCATGTACTTCTATGTTTTTCTTATTACCGCATCTTAGCACAGTCTCAGCGTATTTGACCATTCAGAAAGATCCTTAGGAGAGCTGTAATCCATGCAGGGAAATCCCATTTCTAGTGGAGTGTTGCTAGTGACAGTTCTGTCTGTGGGGAGCTGCCTGACAATATGGATATGCAGTGATTACAGAGGGATTAATCAATGCACTTCCAGCTGCTGAGGCTGTTACGGTGGATCAGTAATTAAGATGTGAACGCACTGATCTTGAAAATCTGGTGATCCGAGAAACCTGATTAGTGACATGTGAGGTGCTGCCACCTCAGTGAGGCCAAGTAGTGACTGTGCTAAAAGAAGACTTTTGTGCTACCTGAGAACTGGCCTGGTATAGAAGGTTTTCACCCTTAAAGAAATAACCCTTATTTAGCAACAGTCTCTCGTAAATTACATGACCGAATTTGTTTTAAACAAGATCTGATGAACTGAACACACAGTGGAAGTCTTACTAAGGAATCCATTATAAACTAGAAACACTCTTGAGGTTTCTAGCAGCATCCCATGCAATTAAAATATGATGTTTTAGGTAATAGCTGTAGTTGTGAGTTACTTGTTAGAGAATTTTCTCATAGCTCCAGATACAATAAAAATCAGTGCAGTGCTTTAGCTCAATATGACTTGTATAAAATGTAACACATATCTTCTCCTGAATTTTTTGAACTTTGGCTGTTTTCAATTTTTCTTCAGAAGAAGGGATATTTGACTAGATAAATGAGGCCAGAGAGCCTTCACTATCACTTCTGAGTTCTTTGCTTGTTCAGGTACATAGGCCTATTAATGAAGAGATTTTGTAAAAATGAACTAATTTACCACTGCATTTGTTTTACTCTAGATGGTTTTTCTGGACTTCTTTGAAGCTCTTCTTGAATGTGCATTGGTGTATGTAACTGAGGATATGATCCCGAAGAAAGAAGCTCAAGATAATCAGAAAAGAAGTAGCTTAGAAATCAAGAAGTTCTCCAAGGAAGCCTCAGCCGTGTCTCTGACAGAACGTTCTCTGCCCCAGGTAAAGTTGATGCAGACCTGTTCAATGTTATTATGTATCCGCTTAGAGGGCAACATCAGGCCTTGCAAACGTTCTGTTCCCTGAGCATTGAAACAAATTTCCTCTGTTTGCATAAACAAATATTTGATCAGGTCCTTCTGCTTTTTCTGTTTGTTGGTACCTTAAATTGTAACATCAGCGTAGACAGTTTGAACACATTTGCACATTTTCCTAGATAACTATAAATACACATAGAGTACTTCTGAAGAGGAACTGACAGATTGGTTGGCTGGTGAAAGACATGTCTCTTCTGCATTAAGCTGAATGTCTAAAATTGTCCTGTAAAAATGGCATTGGAGCTGTTGTATGTAGCAAGCCTTGCTATTTGCCAGCAGTTAAGCTGTCCTCTTTTTCTTTTTGCTAAATGTCTGAATAAGGATTTTGTAGCTTGTGAGATGCTGCCTGTAACACTGGTGCAATTTGTGTATACATAGTAGTTGAAGACATGAATTAGAATTGTTATTATTTGGAATTATGCACAAGATGAAAGTATTTTTGTTAATTCAAAGAGTATTCACAAACATAATTTCACAGCCTCTGTAAGCTAGTAGTGCCACTGTATACCACCACTTCCCATTCTTTGGCCAGTTGTTCCCACCCTATAGACCCATTCCCTTGCTTCACTGCAAGCAGTGACACAGTTTTACAGTGAAGTGGTCCAGTTAAAACAAAGTCAAAAAAAAAAAGAGAAGAAAATCTTAATTTAAATGTAGTGAGGGTAAAATTCTTCCTGTGGTAAATTCCATTAGTGCACCTACAGTGGAAGTGTAATTGGTACAAACATAAATGATGACTTTTCCAAGGCATTTGAGCTGTACACTCAGGAGCAGATGAACAATAGATGAGCAATATGTAGAGCACTATGTACGAACAGAGGAACAGGTCAAAGAACAGGAGCTTTCATTCTCTGTAGTGCTGTCTTTCCCTAGCTCTGAAATTGGATAATCCTATTTTCCTGGCTGGTATCAAAGGTAAAGTGTTTCCTGGTAGTACTTGAAAAGGTGAAACACTCCTGCAATTTAAATGTTTTGAGATAGGCATGATTGCAGGATGCATTTGGCTGGCAAAATGCTTTGGAGATGGGAATTTGCATGACTCAAAGGACTTAGGATTTCACTTTGTGATTTGAACACAAGCCCAGACATTTAATAACTGAATTCAAAACTTCTTGCCAGCCACTGAGACCTTGTGAAGACAGAGAGCCAGCTCATCAACTTTCTCTACTGGGTGAGTACTGTATAAAGTGGCTATAAAATTATGAAGTGGCTACTTTCAAAACAATTAAACAGGAGCCAATCATGGAAACAGGTGATGTATTGCAGTTACAGAGGGCAGCTCCTTGGCAATTATGACAAGGTTTGTGTTTAGCTTTCCATACCTGCTGTACACCGATAGCTGGGCTGTACACAGTTAGCTGGGCAAGTTGGAATCTCTGAATTTTCTGTGCTTTTTAATTAGAAGCTATCACTCTTTCCTTAAAAATAACTTTAAAGACTTTTTAAACCTTAATTCTTCCTGTTCTGTCCCACTTGTTTGGGCATGGAAACAGGATCTTGAACTCTGCATTGTGCCTTCATTAGAAACAAAGTTTTCATTGTTTCAGAAGTATTTTAACCACTGGTCTGGCTTTCAGGTCAGATGACAATCTATATTTGTGCTAAAGATCAAACTTGGAATTTCATGCACAGGATTAAAGGCCAAGTAATTTTAATTTTCTTTCTTTGCAATATCAGAAACTCTTCTTTCATTTCCCATAACTCCTGGAGAAAGCAAAGATGATGTGTCATTGCCCAATGAGGATGTAAAAGAAGAACAAGATTCCTGTCCTGAAAAGGAATTGACAGGTAAAACAGTCCTACTGTTTCAGGACTTAATTGTATATACAGATTTCAGCTTGTCACAAGAGGGCAGTAAATAAGCCTTATTCCTGGAGGAAGAATTTTTAAAAACTTAAAATATTTTTTAAAAGAAAATAAAACCTCATGATTAAATGAGACATTTAAGTACCAACTTACATAGTTTCCCAAATTTTAAAATGCTACATTTTATCTGTAAGGCATCTATAAGCTGTAATTTGTATTTACTCTATGAGAAGCTCAAGCTGCAAGCCTGTCTGTGGAGTGTCTTGGGCAAATAAAATGTATTACTGCTGTGTCCTGCTTTTTTTACTTAAAATAAGAATTATTATTAGTGGTGTGCCACCACTAGCTGGGATAAGATGACTTATGTTAGGATAGGCCAACATTCATGCAGAAGAGATGTCAGTGAGGGCACTTCGGTATGTTGAGGGTTGTAGTTTTTTGTACCATCTTCCTTCCAGCTGATTAGCAGATCTCACCTGGGTTGGTTTTTGTGTTTTTTAAATGTTTTTTGGTGATACAGAACTCAAATCCAAGGACATAGGTAGACAAGGACCTTTGTGTAGTCATCAGCTCTTTTGCTGAAATCTGATGGCTGAAAAGTTACATCTGAAAAGCTGTTCAGGGCCCATCACCTGGGCCTGGCCTGTGTCCTGACGTGACAAGGGACACTGGCACACACCTCTGTCCTTTCAGGTGGTCATGTTTGTTCCTCCCTTCCCCCATGCACAGGAGTCACAGATACTGAACTGCCATCAGGTTACTGCAGAAGGCTCTTATCACAGGATTAAAGGGAAGAGCTAATTGTCTTTTTGTGCCATTCCCAGGGCCAAGTCACTGAAGCTTCATGAAAGGGCCACTCCCTCTCAGTTCAGAGTGTCTCACACCTTTCATCTTCTGCACCATGCAGAAGCCAGACCTTCCCATTGCAGAGTATCAGAGCTGAAATATGTAGTCCAAAACACAATTGAAATAGAAGTGCCCTGCTAAATAAACATGTTTAATTTACATTTTGCAGCAGATGAAGCAAAAGAAGACAAAGCTGAACAAAAGGAGCTGTTTAGTCTCTGGATCTGTCAGGTGAAAACCTTTTTCACAGCGAAGTTCTTCCCTGCTTTTGAGCATGAAATAATGATGCGGGATAAAATAAAAGAAAAAAAAAAGCAGGATGCTGAATTAGCTGGGCTGAGAAAGATCCAGGCTGAGGAGCTGGAAAGGTGAGTGTTGAATCTCGTCTGGCAGTAGTTATCCCTTATCTTCTACTAACAAAATTATTGAAAATGAGAAGTGTGCTTAAGAAAGTAGTATAGCATACTGTACCTGGAAAACAAACTCACACAGGCTTCACTAGTAACTTACAGAATGTCACTCGTGTTTTCTGTTACTGACTGGAGTAACAAATACAGGCTTTCAGGTTACAAACTCTTAACTCTGGTATTTCTTGGCAATTGGGTCCTGCTCTGTGTAAAGGCAGTTAAGACATATTTGGACTTGAGGGGGTAATTAGAGACTTTCTGCTTCTCTATGCTGTGACAGTTTATATTGCTCATACTAAGACTAGAGCTGGAGTTGCTTAGCCAGTATAAATCTCTCTCCCTCCTCTTACAGTACCTTAAATTCAAATTTTGTTCATGCAGACTTATTGCTGAAAAAGAAGTAGAAGAGGCAAAAAGGCGAGAAGCAGCTGCAGCAGCAAAGGCACTTGCCTTGCAGAGTGAAGCATTAGAGGGGAGTGTCAAGTCCAGGAGAGAAGCCTTGTCAAAGAAAGATGCATTTGGGAGAGGACTCTCGCCCAAGAGAGGTCTCTAGCTGAAGAACGAGGCCCCCAAGAGAGAACCCTCACCACAAGGCCCAGAAGGCAGCAGAGCCTGAGGAGGAAGGCAGCATCCACAGATACCAAGACCCCTGCTGACAAAAAGAAAAAGAAATAAATCCTCTGCTGACAACTACTGAAGCTTCAAGCAAGTAGTCTTCAAATAAGAAACATAAAATCCAAACCAAAACAACCCCAGAAGACCCACACTTGTAGGAAGCTCTAAGAACGGTTCAACTCTATGCACAAGAATTCCTGGTTTCAGAGGCAAGTCTTTTACAGCAGGGTCTTGGGTAAACTAGCAGGAAGTCACACGATACAAATGAACACAGATGCTCCTAAAGTGTAGCAATTATTAGTTTTATTTTTCAGCAAAATATTCACATAACATATCAGAATGGAATGGTACAGATGAATTCCGACTGGTTTTGAATTAGTTTGCACATAAACATTTTTAAAATTTAAAAATTTTATGGTTAGAGTTTACAGATTTTAGTAGAAATTTTGATTCTTACAAAGCAAGTATTGCTTTACTATTGTCATTATTCCAGTCAATAATATGACTAATAACTTCTCATGTTGAACAAGTGCCTGACATTGACATCTTCAATAAATCAGCCCTTTGCAGATCAATCCAAGAAGAAAATGTTATTAAATTGTGTTGCACAAAGTTTCTTCACTTCTTCTGTGTTAAAAAAAAAAAAAAAAAAGATACATCAGTATATTTTACAGAACCCTCCTCAAGAAAAACTGGAGATTGAATTTAATTATATTCTCCATGACAAACAGAAAAAGCCCTAAGAGTTTCTAATATGGAAATACATTAATGTTACTCTGTCTTCAGTAGGAGAAAGTTAAGTCTAGCATCTCCTACTGTCTGAAAGGTGATTTGTGTCTAAGTGGCTTAAGAGTAAATGATGGGCCTCTCATCAAACACTGCAACAGCAGCAGACTTGCCTTAACATAAGGAAGTATATTATAACCCCTTTTTCAGAGAAAGGAGGAATTAGGATATTCTGTTACAGTAAATCAAGTCTGCAAAACTTTCACTTTGTGTTATTTGGTAGACAACACTTCCTAAGTTTGTCAGGCACAGAAACACTCAGGTACTGTTTCTGTATGGTAGGTTTGATGCTGAAAGACAGTTACAGAAAGATTGTCAAGTTACACAATTCATTCCTCTTTATAAAATGTAGGTTGCTAGGCTTTGGTCCTGGAAAAGTATCAATTCTTTCCCATTGTCTAAGTGAGCACATTGCCTCCTGTTAAAATGGAGAGCCCTAGAATTGCTGCAAGTAAGATTCAAACAGATTTTTAGAGAAATAGCAGTGTAAAAGCTTAATGCATCTTAATGTTAATTCTCTCTCTTAGTCATAGTAAATCATTCTCAAAACCACATCAGAAACAAGACAGCGATGGATGAGGATCACTGACAGGACAGCCATAATGTCTAAGTAAATAACCCTGGATCACTGACAAATAAAAACTCAGATGTAAATATATTAATCTCTCACCTGTAATACACTTTTTTTAATTACTCCTAAGCTAAGCTCACAGCGCTCTCCTCTATTATTTGCAGGAGGAAGAAGGATTGATTAATAATTAAGAATGCCTGCTGAATATTTATGCTGTCCTTTCACAGCTGGTCGTAGGCAGACTAAAACCTTAGGCAAACTCACCTGCTGTATCAAAGATCAGTCCCTCTCTAGATTTCTCATGAGATGGGTTTTATTACTTTTCTAGGGATGCACATTTTAGGAGTAACTGTATTCAAAGATAAGAAACAATCCTTACCATTAACTTCAATCAGATTTACATTTTTTTGATTCAAAATAACATACAGTTCTCGCTGGTCAGACTTTTTCCCAACTACCCAGTAATCACTCATTGCCTTCACAATAATTTCCTCATCTTCATCAACTCTGAAAGAAGTTTTAAAAAATAAAGAAGGTGGCAGCAAGTTCATCTTCAACAACTTCATCAGTAACCATTACGACAGCCCAATGTCAGAAATTGCGGTTGTGCGGTATCAAAGAAACCACCAGTTCTAACGTGGCCATCATTCAGTCCAGGTCAAAGGCTTCATAAGTACATCCCCAAAAGTGTCAATCAGTAATTTTTCCATTAGCCAAACATGGCAGTGCTCTGAAGAAAACACCTCTCCTCCATTCTGGTAAGGACACCCTTCACAGAATGAGGATTTGCTACACGGTGACCAAATACTGAAAGGTAGTGACAGGTTGGTGATACTAAGCTTTTACAGAACTGTTGAACCCAGACCTAAACTATGCTCAACAACTACATATAAAGCTGTCACTAACCCAATACTTCCATAATATGATGAAACACACTTTTTTCATTTATAGAAAAATGAAAACCTTGTCCTTAAACAGAGTGGGAAAACAACTTGTTGCTAATTAGAGTTAGAGGCATCCCAATCATTCAGCATTGGCATGTTCTTTATTAACTTTTGCAGTGACAGAGGGTCTCTCCCACCTTGCAGCACGATACCCATTGACAAGAAGCCACCTATCTTCTCTATCAGCAGTACTGCAGTAACTGCAAGGTTTGCATTTCATCCATTGTCACACTCTTAGAAGCCACCAGCTGTGTCAGGGGCAGGTATGACACAGGCAGAAGCAGCTGTCCCTGTCCTTGATACTATTTTCCCAGATTAGACATGCTTCCCATCCTATTTGTTATGACTACTCTGAAGCCTCCAATAGATGAGATATTTCCTTTGATAGAGGTGCTGGCCCTCTTTATTTTTTTAAAAGGATGCCAGAAGTTTTTTTTTAAGATAGACTACTCCTAAACCAACACAAAATACCAAACATGAACAGGCAGCCATCAACAAAAAGACTGGAAAGCTCCACTCCTTTGAAAAAAAAAAGTATGCTTGACAGTAGGAGTTACCGACTATTTAATAGTTAAGCATTACCTGGAGAAGTCACTGTTGATGTCACCAAGAATCTTCATGAGGTCAGGGTGAACAGATGCAAGTGATACACTGGGTGTTTTCCTCATGTGAATGGTACTTTTCTCTGCCAGGTTCATGTGATTGAAATAGATAAACTTAAACTGAGGTTCCTTCTCAGCCCTAGGAAGATTAAAAAAAAAAAAACGTGATTTGTGAATACCAACACGTTCTATAGTCACAGGCCTCCTAGAGACTGGGTCGTGAGCCAGTGCAAAGCTAACTCTTCACTTTGAAGAGACTTGTGGGATTGAAATTCAGTTAACACATTTTTAAAAAAACCAAACAAAAGACAACGAAGCCTGCAGAACCAGCCAGTGTTTCCCCTTCTGCCACTCAGGCTGCCAGTGAACACAGGGGAGTCTGAAGGCCTTGTCCCACTTCACAGTAACAGTTCATTTGCATTTTTCTAATGAGCTGTTTTTTTCTTGGCCCCATTTTGTTCCTGCTGCTCTCCCCTATGCCAGTCCAAGCTGATTTGAATGGATCCTGGGTCTCTAATTTGAGCAATAAATCATCTGCTATTCATGTCTTTGTTATTTGTTACAACCAAGAGAACAATCTCTTCCTTGATCCAGGCAATTAGATTTTCCCCATCATTTGGGTGGGCCAAGCAAGAGATTATTTTCAAACTCCTGCCTTGGCTATCTTCCTCCATTTCCTCTTTTATGAAGTTAATATAACAACCTAGAGCTGTAATTTTTTGTAGAAGTCACAACAAATTCAGTCTGACCAAAAACTGGCAGCAATTGGTACTTGAGGCAATGCATTATTTAGAACCAGGAGATACTGTGATGACACCACTCACCTTAGCAAACAACCAGATACCCCTGCTCTCTGTCACCCACATGCATTAGTGTCAAGGAAGTGTATCATGTTTTCAGGACACCATGGCATTAAACTTTTAAAGAGTTAAAGCTGCCAAAGCCAGTCCCAGGTGACATTTAAAAACCCCAAGTTTAATGATTTAGTAGATTGGCACAATTTCAAGCACATCCTATTCTATCCTGTGCGATTTTGCTGATTTTGGGATGGTACCACTGACTGAGTTCACTCACACACTTATCTTTGGTTGAATTCCTTTTATATTGCCATATGTGATACTGTTCTTGCTTCCCCAACTAATCTATCAAAAAAATAAATGCAATTTTATTGCAAGTCAGCTGTAGTTCTAAGTGAAGTATATTTTCCAAACCATTAACATCCTTTTTCTTTTAACTGTTTTGTGCCCCTTAAGAAATTACCTTAGTCCTGCAAAACAGAAAAAAGAAAGACCTTTTCTTCCTCACCTACTATACATGGCAACATGTCAAGAAGCAGTAATTCTGGAAAAGTCCTCAATGGTAAAGCTTCCACTGTAACCAAGTAATTTACTCACTAAAATTCCCATTTCAGCCAAACAATAAATATTTGTTCCTAAATTAGCAACATCTATAGTTACTTCAGGGAGACCCAAATATGCAAAAACATGCACTTTATTATAAACACTTAGGCAGAGAAGGAGACAAGCATTGTTTTACATACACCATTAACGCTTTCAAAATTTGGGCTCATGTTACCATTATTTAAGCAGATAATTAAACCTAACTTTTCACCAACTAATGAGGGAATGCAACAGGAAAAAGAAGTGTGGTACAAACCCTGATATTCTCTTGTTGATGTTGTATTGTTCACATATGTCTGATGCCAACACCGTGAGCTGAGGCCCAACAATGCTGTCCAGTTTTCTGCAAAACTCCAGTGTGGGTGGGATTGAAGCTGTATCAGGCAGAGAAAATGGAGAGATGAGATTCTCTTCCCACAGCTGAAGGTACAGTTTCTGTAGTTGTTTTCTTTAAACATCAGCCAGAGCCCAAGGACAAATTTCTCCCATAATTAAAACCTCGGGGTGATTTTGAAAGTGGCTAATTGAAACAGTATTTCATCATTTTATTGTGTAAAATGAGTTACTTACACTACTGGAACAAAGCTAAAAGACTGATAAAAGCACTAATGAAAAAGAGACTCAAATTTAACAAATTAATGTGAGTATTTTTCAAGAGTAAAACAAGCTGCATGTCAAAGAATTTTGCGTATAGAAGTCTTGGCAAATAATTGATGCTAAAAGGTACTTACCATCAATCATAAAGCAGACAGCTGCACTCATGGCCTGGAACAAAACAGAAGGGAAAAAAACCCCATTTACAACAGATTACTTTAACTAACTCAAATAAATGACAATACTTCAGTGAGGGCGCACAGGTGAGAAGAGATTTAAGGATCTTTTTTAAAGGTAAGCACTTCAATAGGATAATCTCTTTGCTGTCCTGCACAACACAGGTTAGCTATGATTTGAAAATTCAGCCCAGTTAACAGTTAAAGTTATAGGGGAAGGATAAAACTTGGTAAAAATGTATTTATGCAAAGATGTCTGCAAGAAACTATTTAATGAAAAAAAAAAAAAGTTTTTGTTTTATTGCTTAATCCTTTATGCAAAGCCAGGCATGAAATCACTTAAAACAACAGAAGGCTGGTATTTTGTTTAAATAAAAAGATTGTTTGCTTTGGACAGAGTACAGGAGAGGGGAAAAGAGAATTCAGGCTTTAAAGATTGTTGCTAAAATTTCTTTTTGCTTTAACCTGGCCTTATTCGTGCACCTTTCTATACAATTCCTAAGTACTTCACATCGTTGTCACCTTCATTGCATAGAGATTTCTAATTTTGTGGAGTAATTGCATAGGAAACTGTAATACCTTATAAACAATTAAGTGAAGCTCTTCGTAAGTGTCATCAGTGTTAACAAATATTTTGGGGAAACGGCATTTTGTGTCTGGATCATTAAGATTTAAAGGTCCAGTAAGAAACCTAGAAAATAATTCAACAGGTCAGATGTGATGAATTCTTGTATTTCAGTTTCTTGAATTTAACAGATGTTCTCCAAACTTGCAATTAGGGGTTCTTGCGATTAAGGATGTCCAAACCCACAATTACTCAAAATAATGTTGCCTGTTTGTTTAAGTACAGAATTCCTCACTGACATGCTGAGTACAGAGGAAAAACAAACAGATAAATCCTAGATTAAATCTACACCTTTGTCTGGAGTACTTGACTGAAAAGAAATTACTGGAACAATTCCCAAATTTGTCATACAGTGCATTTAGAACAATGGGAAGAAAAAGAAATACACAGAAATGTTAATGAAGCATTTTCTATTTTTTCCAAGGGTCAAGTTTTACATTGCACCAACTACTGTGCGACCCTCTGGAATGAACTGTGTGTGGAATGTGTACTCAAAATACACACAGTCCTCCCAAATGTTTTGCCCTGGGGGGAAGAAGCAGCAGATGGTGACAGTAAAACAAGACCTACCTTCCATAGTGTTGTAGATTTCCTGGCATTTCAGCACGTATTGGAGAATCTCTTCCCGCTAACTGAGGAGAAAAAGAACACACAGGAAAAACCAGCTTACAGGCAGAGAGAAGAGGGAGATTTCTCTTTGGTATTTTAGCCTTTAATACTAGAGAAACAGGAAGAAAAAACCAAAAACACCCAACAACCTTCCTCCTCAAAACCCCCAGCCCAACTACCTCAGGCTCCATGTGCCTTGGAAACAGAGATGTCGTGAGATATTTGTACAAAATTCTCATGTCATCTTGCTCCAGTCCACTCCTAGAACATTGTGGAAAAAAGAAGCAAATTATGTTTGTGCTGCAGTTTAGATCAGACATTTTCCTCTACCTAGCTCAGACCAATGCCTTTCTTACTGAATGGTAGCCTGACTCATGTTTTCTCATTTTCATCCAACTCTGTCACTAATTTAAAAGCTTCTCTATTATAACACTTACTCATAGGATTATGAGACACAAAAAGAATTACTGAAGTACCTACCAGATAAGTTGGTCATTGTAGAGAAATGCAGTGTATTTGACTATGTTCAGGCTTTCTTCCATCCTATTAATAAATGACTGAATTTTCAAGTAAGTCATTTTGTCCAGTGGAAAGAAGCTGATTCCACAAAACACATCCAGCAGATCACAAGACTGTAAGTGCAGTGTCTGCAAGTACTGAGAGAACAACGACAGTTGGCTTTCAGAATCCAGAAAACTGCCAAGGTGTAGATTTAAATTACAAATTTGAGTTTAATCTCCAAAAGTCTGGACTAAAAATCAAAGAAAAAAAGTCCTTCCAGTGCTGCTTGTCTGACACACTCCTTCATGTGGGGACAGACATTTTACAAAGGTTTGTAGTGATAGGACAAGGGTTTCAGGCTGAAGGAGGCTCAATTTAGGTTAGATATGAGAAAGGAGCTTTTTACAGTGAAGGTGGCCACACAGTGGCACAGCGTGCCCAGAGAGGTGGTGAATGCCCCATCCCTGGAAGCATCCATGGCCAGGTTGGACAAAGCTCTGAGTAATCTGATCGAGTTGAAGATGTCTCTGCTCATAGCAGGGGTTTGGCCTAGATGACCTTTAAGGGTATCTTCCAACCCAAACTTTGTAATTCCATGTGTGAGTGCATGAATGTGATTCCAGGTGTCACTTTGCTTTTATTTAATCATTATGACAACAGCTTTTAAGAAAAGTTCAAAATCTTTTGAGAGTATAAGCAAGCAAAGCCTATCTTACTGATATTTAATTTCAGATTCAACTATAGAAATAGGAACAGATGATTAGCTTTCAATGTTCAATGGAATAAGTAATTCCAATTATTTATTTTCTTGATGGAGTGTAACTTTTAGCAAGAGATTTCAAATGCACTAAGTGGTCTCTGAAAGATGCTTTATCCAATGGCTCCCTCTACAGTCACTTCACATTACCAAATGCCCACAAGTAATACAGACTAACAGGGTGATAGATCTCTGTCACAGCTTGTAAATTTCTCTGTTTTAGCAAGAAAAATCTATTTACTTACTTTTTAGCCAAAATCTATTTTTAATTTAGTCTGGACAGAAGCACACATCAGCTCATCATGGTACTCCTTGTGCCAATGGTGTTTTTTCTAGAGCCTACCACAAGTCCTACAAAAAACAAGTAAGACCCTCCCCAAATCCACAAGCAAAGCCTGTACTTCTGTTTACACTGTCACAAGATTGTGCTATTCTAAAAATCTGTTAAAAGAACAAAATTTTAAACACCATTACGCAGTGTCTACACTCTATCAGAGATCTCAATATTCACATCTCTACCACAAAAGCACAAACTGCTGACAGCAGTCCTGTTTCTTTCTGTGCAAACAAGAAAAATGGGGGCAGGCAGGCACTTTTAAAGCTTGATGGAACTTTTCATGTAGGAACTCAAATTTCTGCCAGATGTGACTACTCAGTTACTTTATGTGAAAAATAGGTTTTGCTTTTCATTCTTTCACTAAAATACCAGCTTGGAAGTAACATTCTGAAGACTACTTACAATGCATGCAGTATTTCCTGAAACCTTCTCAGGATTGGCTACTAATTCCACATGGGGTGCAGAGTAGGGGGGAGAAGTTAAAAAATTTAACTATTTACTATTTCACAGTACTACAGGATGCAAAGTCTGTACATGCAGGTTGTGGAATCTCCACCCTAGGATGTTTTCAAGTCTCAACCACCCAAAGCTCTGGGCAGGAGAGTTTAAATTCAATGTTACCATGCTTTGAGTAGGAGGCTGAACTGGATGACCTCCCCAATTCCTTCAAACTTCAATGACTCTTCAACAATCACTCAAATAGGTCTGCACAAATTGTTATCACAGTAACCAACTCAAACATTAAAGCAGAACTTTGAAAGAAGGAACACAATTCCATAAAAGAAAAGATCCAACAGTTAAGTTGTTCCATCAAGCCATAACCACACTTGTGGTTCAACTCCACTTAAAGAACCTACTGAGTCAGAAAAAGCAGGAAGTATTTGACAAAATGAGTAACCACATACTTTGTGCTGACTCCACATCTTTTCCACTGCCTGTGTTTTACAATCACATTGCTGCCACTTTTTCTTTTTTTTGCGTTTTATTTGCCGTGCAGAATCACACTGTATGTGCCTGAAAAATAAGGTCTTACCCGATGGAAGAATTTCTCTAGCCTCTCCTTTAGAACTTTCACACCCCCATCTTGCATGGCTTTCAGGAATGTGCCATTGAAAAGCTAACAGTTTAAAGAAAAAAAATCAGTTAGTTGGGTAATCATTTACAGTAATTTCTTGTAACTTGGCTATGAATATAGATTACAACACAGCTCCCATTCCTCAACATACTGCACATCAACCCAAATGTATCCCTTCTTTATTGAAAAAACATTTACATTTGCAGAATCTAGGTATATGTGGCAGCAGAGGCAAATATTTATGTGTCACTGAAGTATCTTATGCTCTTGTTTTGTAAAAGGCCTTGAGGCTCCAGTGTTAACCCTACCTTGTACATGCTGTAGCACTGCTGGAGGACTGAACTATAAACCTTGTCCTGCAGGAAAGAGAGCAGCACATCAGTAGGAGCAGAGGCAGAATTACAAGTATTTTGGCTGAGCTACACATAAGATGTGCTTTCAAAGAGTCAGCAAAGACACAAATTGGAGAAATCAATCTTTGAAAAAGTTAAATGGCATTTTCAGTCAGCATCTAGAAATGTCTCTGTACTTATAATGTATTATTTCAATAAAGGGAGTCCCTTCCCTCATCACATTTAGTATCAAAAGCACCTTAAGAACTCATGCCAAGTACTGCAGTTACAAACAGTGCCCTTCCCTGAGGCCAGTGGTCATTGAAAAAGAACCTCTTTCTGGCAGCTCTCTCTTCACCCAAATCAAAGACTGAAGAACATGGGACACTAGAGCAGATTTTGTGGGGCTGAGATCTTAACCCAGATGAAAAAAGACTATTTTATCTGGAAACATAGAGTCCCTATGACACCAATCCTTCTCTTAGGACACAGAGAGGAACAAAAGTAATGCACACTGTAATGAACAGGGGCAGGATAACCAACCAGCTTTTTAATTATTATCCCACCCCACCAAATATCCTTCCTGTACACAACTGAACAGACCTAATGATACTGCAGCTTGGACAAGAAATGCCATCATAGTTAAGAACTTTTTTGGTTTTCCAGATTATTAGTAAATATTACTAGCAAACTTAAGAAAGTAGTAACATGTATACTTGCACTTAATAAAAATACATAGATTTAAGAACTTTATTAAGCAAATAGATCCTAAGAAATATTCACCTACTTCAAGCTAAAAGTCTCACAGCTGTATATTTCACCAGTGTTTATTCAATGATCTTGAACCGTTCTCTGGATAATCCTCTATGTTGTACTCTTCTTTAAACTTTACTGAAAAGTACTATGCCCTTTTTCCATTTATGGAGAGAGACAGAGATATATATAAAACCAATCTGACAGCAATTCAAGAAGAATCAAACTAAGATATTTCTGGAAGTACTCTGAAAATACAACATAACTCATAAAAAAAAGGGAAAGTTCATTATTACCAGCAATTCTTCTTCCTGATATTCATAGACTGGCTTTCCATCTTTGTGTTTTTCTATAATGGGATTCCGTACAACCTAGGAAGTGGAACAGGCTGGTATTAGACAATGCAGAATGCATGGAGAACACTGCAGGATGGTGTTTTAGGAATATGCATATCATGTGCATAAGTACCATGACCATCCAGAAGTTTTCTTCAGGTTCATGAAAAAACTGTCTATTCTTCTGTGTATGTAAGGATTTTGCAGGTTTTGTTGGGCTAAAGGTCCTGGAAAGAAAACATATATGTACATATAGATATTCATACACACTCACAACAAGACATGACTGAGATGTTTAAAATACGGTCCTTGTGCCAAAACAACGACCCATGCAATCAGACTTCCTACCTCGTGAACTGCACTATAGCTTCACATAGCCCCACATTTCTAATTTTTTCATTCTTTTCTACTTCATTTGGATGATAGAAGAGAATCTTCTTTTCTTCCTAAAATTTGAAAAAAGAATCCAAGCAAATGCATTTTAACAAAATCAAAGAATATTGAGTTCCTGGTTTGCTTGTTTTTTAATCCCTTAATTACCTAGGCAGAATTTTATTTTGTACCAAAATGGGCTTCTGTAATAATGGATAAAAGGCATATTAAGCACACTTAAGCAGTCAATCATCCTATGATATGTCAAAGTACTTTATAAATTGAAGGCTATTGAAATCACAGGCCCCAATCACTTCTCAGCCTGTTCAAAGCAAGGCGAGCTTCAAAGCCAGTTCAAAGTATGGCAAGCTTCAAAGGCAGCTCAGATTGCTCCAGCCCTTGTCCAGTCATGTGTTCAGTACCTCCAGAGATGGAAATTCCACAACTTCCTAGTCCTGCTCTGATGTTAGATCACTTCACTGTGAAGAATTTTTTTTTTCCTATCTCATCAGAATTTCCCTTCATCCATCCTCATTCTTTCACTTCAAGAGCCTGACTCCATCATCTACTGCCATTCTTCAGGCAGGTGAGACTGCCCTCTGCCCCCTTTCCACATGGTCTCTCCTCCAGGCTGCACAATGCAGTTATCAAAGGCTCCTTTGGTACACCACAGACTGCATCCCCCTGACTGACTATGGGGTTCTCCACTAGGCTATTTCAGTTTGCCAGTATTTTTCCTATTCTGGGAATCTCTGGAGGAACACAGCACCCACCATCAATCTCACATGTGCTGAACAGAGAGGAAGCATTGGCTTGGCTGGACCTGCTGAGCCACCCTGCCTCCCACAGCTCCAAGCGCTCGCTGCTGATTCACGTAGGACCTGTTGTTCACGGACTCCCTGGTCCTGTTTTCCAGAGCTGCTTCCAGCCAGTCCCCCCCGAACTGCCACGGTGAGCCAAGTTATTCCACCCCGCACACGGGGCTTTGCTGAGCTCCACGAGGTTTCTGCCGGCCCAGCCCCCAGCTCGCTGAGGGTCCCTCCGAACAGCACCTCATCCTTCAGCGGAACAACAGCTTCCCCCAGTCTGGAGTCGCCCAGGAGCGTGCTGAGGGCACGCTCAGGTCTCTGATCCTGTCATTGCTAAGTATGTAAGTACACTGCTCTGTTCAAAAACTACTGAAGCTGAAGATTATCACATGAACCACACAATGGTGACTAGAGCTTCTTGACTTGCCTTACTAAGGGACACAATGGCGAATAAACACTAACAGTAACTTGACTGTAACTAAGCTAAACAGTAACCTTTCTACCATATTGTATCTACATCGAGAGAGTTATTTTTAGACAAAGTTAAAGTATCAGTAAACCAGTTGAGCTCCCCATACAATATATGCCCTGCTGCGGACAACACCTCCGGTTACTGTTTCTTTTCGGTCTGAAGCAGTGACAGACCCCAGTGGGTGAGGCAGTCGTCCCGGCCCCACGGGTACCCAAATCCCAGGTGCGGATGTGGCGGTCGCAGGCCGGAAAAGCCGCAGCTGCGACCGTCTTTGTCCGGGGCCGCTCCGCAGGGACAGCGCCGAGCCCGCACACGCTGCGGCCCGGTCTCGGGCACGAAGAGACCACCGCGCCTTCCCCGCATCCCCGGGCGCGACATCCCCCCGGTACCTCTCCCTCCTTGGGCCCCAGCTTGGGGTTGTAGATGAAGAAACTGAGGAGGGTCGGAGCGAGCTGCTTCTCCTGGCCGGCCGCCCCCGCCGCCGCCATCCTGAGCCTGGGGCCGGCAGCCGCCAGACACCATCGGGGATCGGCCCGAGGCCGCCGCGGCACCGGCCCCGCCGCGCTTCCAGCGGCCCCGGCCCCAGCC
>WEKY01013436.1:0-14650 GCA_013390045.1 Picathartes gymnocephalus | reverse complement strand
ATATATATAAATATATAATATAATTTACTCTCTTATAGAGCCAGACATAGTTTTATACTAAAGAAAACTACTTATTCTCCAAAACAGCTTATGACAAGAGATACTACAAAGCACTGGAACTCCCATGACGAAGTCGTCTGAAGGAAAGTTAGGTCCAAACCAGTAACTGTGTTGGTCAGTAAACTGACAATATTATCACAGAGAGAGTCCTGCAATTTTAAAGTAGCTTTTCATCATCATGTGATTAATAGAGGAAGTTAATCCTAGTTTTCCAGTTAAAATTCAGGTTTTGTCACACCTGTATCATGCTTTAGCAACCACAGTTTCCTTGAACAGCCCATGAAACTCCTAAACATGTGGAAGTTCTGTTACATTTAGGTGCAAAAAAGATGACCACCTTACTAAATGTGAAGTTTTGGTTCAGTTTTCGAAAACTGAAGCCACATACTGTTCTTCAGCTGGGTGAAATGATGGCAGGGAGAAGGTCCTGGGGACCCAGACCAAAGGATGCCTGTGCTGTCACTGCCACTGGCACAGTGGAGGTTGCAAGGACAGACTGCTCCAGCACCCACCCTTGTTCCCAGGCCAGTTTGTGCAGCCCACGATGAGCTTCTGTGATTGCAGGAATGACGAGGGATTGGCAGACATAGCTTTGCTGTGGTGAGAAGTAAGGGCACAGGGAGTGCTGTGGACCAGAGCTGCAGACCAGGGCTCAGCCCCTCATAAACCAGTGTCCAGCTCCTGCCCACAGGGCCTGTCCACGTGGATAGGGCTGCTTTGCTCCAGAGGCAGGCATATGCAGGGATCTGAAAGCCTCCTCTGCTTCACCTGCTAATTTTAGCAAAAATTAATCCAGGGGACTGAGCAGGCCCTTTTACTATATTGGTGTTGGCAGACCCTGACTGAATCTTGTTTGAAATTTAGTTGCTGAATTTATTTTGAAAAAATTGAAACTTTCATATTCTGCCCAGCACAAAAGATCAGAATTGATCCATTTTATCTTTGCAGTGAATTGAATTAACTGTTCCTCAGAGGGAGGTGAGACATACCAGCTACAATGGATGGTGAGCAAGGATGGCCGTTCCTTTTATCTGAAAAGAAAAAGTTTTTAAGCATCATTGCAATCAGCATCCAAAGAAGGTATCAATTTTCAGGCCCTTTTTGGAACAACAATTTCTTTTTAAAAAAGGAAAGAAAAAATTCCAGTTACTTGTTATGTATTTAAAAGGAGAAAAAAAATTTTTGTCAGGTGAGAAATCCAAATTCCAAGCAGGGTAATTTTATAGAGGACAGATCATCTGGCTGTAAAGTCAAGGGCAGCCTCCTATAAATCTCACACACATCTGTGTTTGAAGCCTACCAGTTCCCATGGTTACCATGACATTGCTAGTCTTATTTATAGCCCTGCGCTATATATATTGCTTTCCAGAAGGCATAAAAGGGAGAGCTGACTGTGAAGGAATCTGGGAACTGCACATTAAAACAGAGATGTAGAGGGAATAAAGCTAATTAAAGAGCGGCTGCCGGGGTTTGATGTTGGCTTTTGCAGCGCCAGGCCATGACACAGTCCTCACGTCACAGAGGCAGCGGGGAGGGAGGCGGCACCGTGGCTTCTTCACCCCGTGTCCCCCCAAAGGACACCCGTGGCAGGGGACAGTCGTGGCACCCCTTGGCATCCCTGGGGCAGGATTTACAGTGCTGCTCTGTGCTCCCAAAGGACAGAAGGGAGCCCACGGGTGGCAATGCAGCTGGGAACAGAGAGTAGCCACCTCTGATGTCAGTGTCCCTCAGGGCTGTTCCCCGGGGACAGGCAGCTGCAGATGGATGCAGCAAAGCAGGACACACTGCACACTGCTCTCTCCCGACAGGATCTTATTTGGCTTTTCTTCCTCTCTGAAGCAGACTGTAACATACATGTGAGGAGTTGTATGTGTGGGCATGGATGTGTATATATATGTGTGTGTGTGTGTATATAGATGCATAAATATTACAAAGAATATATATTTTTTTATGAGGAATGAGAAAAATCAAGTCAGTGACAACATTTGTGGTGTAACTGCCTCGTAATATGGGATAAAGAGAAGCCTGCAGGGAGGGAGGGAGGGAAGAAAGGAGGAAGGAAGGAAGGGAGGGAAGAAGGAAGGAAGGGAAGAAGGAAGGAAGGGAGGGAAGAAGGAAGGAAGGGAGGAAGGAAGGGAGGGAGGAAGGGAGGGAGTGAGGGAGGAAGGAAGGAAGGAAGGTGCAGAAGGAAGGAAGGAGGGAAGGAAGGAGGGAAGGAGGGAAGAAGGTGAGGAAGAGAGGAAGGGATGAATTTTTAATAAAATGCTTCCCCAGTTTTTAACCTAATGCCACTTCCAAGAATCAAGTTTCTGCCTAGGTCAGCTGCAGCCCCAAGGGCAGTTTCAGCTGCCCTAGGGCAAATCAATAATATAAATATAAAATGTTAAGTAAAAATTCTTGAAAGGGTAAATAACTACTTTGACATCTGGAAATCAAACAAACAAAAAAAGAAGTTTATTGAAAATAATAGACATGAGGGGCTTAAATGGTATCTTCTAAAAAAAACATTTCGGGATTAATGATATCGGTGCAACTGCAAGCAGAAATTCTGAGGGAGGATTTGCACAGGCTACAGATGAGTTGAAACCTCTCTGGGAAGCAGCTGCAAAAGAGGCGAGATTACCTTACTTAAGAGCTTGCACCACAGTTTCAAGACATCTTTTTAACAGTGAGTGTTTTGCTGATTAAAGACCTATGGGAATGAGTGGAAACTGATGCCTGTGGAAAAAAATGGATTAAAGCCTGACCTAAACAAGAAAGGGGAGGTATTCTGTGACTCTGGCAATGACATTGAGGTGTCCCTTTCAGTAATTGTATGGACCTTAACTAGCATTGATTCTGACACTGAAATATTTTAAAGGTACATTATTTGAACCTGTTGTTGAGAGTTTAGTTATAAGTGCTACCTACTTAGCTGCTTTTAGAACTGTAAAGACAGATAATCCAAAACTCTTAGACTGTTTTGACGGGGAAAGACAAAAACAGCAGACAAGCAAACCTCCTTGTGAACTGGCATTTAATAAGACAACCCTTGCTCTGTGGTGTGCTTGGAAATAATTTCCACTTTGTTTCCAGTCACCTTTTCCTCTTTCATGTCTGCAGGCTGAGACTGAATTGTTTTCCCCATTATTAGAGATATAGATAGGATGAGGTAGGGAGTAGAGAAAAAAAACTCTGAAAACAACCCAGAGAAAAGATGTTAACATGAAGAAGAGACTAAACCAGAACCAGACCCTGTTCTTCTTACTCATTTTAAAGATAATTTTCAAAAAAGCAGAAAATTTTCCCCCTTAAGTCACATAATCCAGAAACTGAATGTCCCAATAAAATAATGTGGATGCTTTTGGCTGAGCTTTAGCATGAATTATGTTATATTTATGCCTCCACATGGATTTTGCCCCTCAGCAGCTACTTATGTCACATCCATACAAGCAGCTATTACAGTATCATTGCACCTTTGCTGTTGTCTGCAAATTACTAGATGGCCTAATGCCACTGCAAGCTTTTGTGGTACTGTTTTTTTTCCTTATTGATTAAGCATACATTATTGAGGAAAGTAACTGAGGAAACTCCAAGGGAGCAACGATGATGGTCTCTGTAACTAGAGGCTGTCTGTCAATGAATGTGATACTTCTGACCTGATAATTTGATATAATGCTTATAATGCAGGATACTCCTCTAGGAGTCTAACATTTGGAATCACAGAAGCATAGAATAGTTTGGGTTGGAAGGCTCTTTAAAGATCATTTGGTTCTAACTATCACCACTACCCAGTGTCCCACCTTGGGGCCACACACTAGATTAAGTTGGTTGCTCAGGGCCCCATCCAACCTATATTAGGATTTAGGATTCAGGACTCAGGATCTGCTTTTGAACAATGCCCTGCCAGACACACTAGAGAGGGAGTGGGAAAATCCATGTACCAAAAGGAAAACAGATAAATCTTGAGGTAGCACCAGCAAGGACATTTTTTACATTCAGTTGTACCTGTGCAAGAAGAGGGAGAAGGAGAAACCACTGAAGCTGGAAATCAAATGGCTTTACACCAGTCTAAGCTGATTTTAATTTTAATTTTTGTTTTTACAGGGAAATCCTGTGGGAAGCAATATTCCAATCAGATTCTATGGAGAAGTGATTCCTCTAGCAACTATTCTAAAACATACTGACTTTTTGATAATGAATAGTATTTTGCTTCATATTTTTGAGTTGCCCATATATAAGCCCTCCTAATTGCCACAATTCTGGTTATAAGAGAAAGTGGACTTTTAATGGAATCCTTGAGGATGCAAGGTGCCACATTCTCAGGAATTCAGTCAGAAAATTTCTGCCCCTAATCCTGGAAAACATATTGCACTTCCCTTCCTGAAGTGTAGGATTTATTCCTTTCAGCCTAGTGTAACCCTCTGACCTTTTAAACTTGTCCACAAGAAACACACATTGAAAAATTAGGTGCTGCTGGGCATGATCTGGGATGCTGGGTCAGCTTCAGCAGCTGGAGGCCATTAGCCACTATGGTTGAGATGGTGTTGCCATTCCACATTCATCCCTTTTCCACAGAACTCAGAATAAAAAGAAGTGGGGATGCAGATGTTACCAGCTGTTAGCAGCACCAGCACAGGCTTTGTGCTCTAGGCACTTCCTAGGCTGTAGCTCAGACCTGGGTTTAAATATTGTGGGCAGCAAGATAGAGAATAGCTTGGCTATGTGGGCAATCAATTCTTGGTTTATTGAGGAGAATTTAGGAAGGTGTTGTTTTCCATATAATCAGAAGTGCTAACTTAGGGACTGAAGTGAAATCTCACTAGATATTTGGGCTTGATGATGAAAGGCTATTAATGAAATTTGTGACTTCAATCTTCTAGAATGAACAGCAATGTTTAGTGCCCGTAGTATAAAGCTACCTAAAATCTCCATTATTCAATGAAGATTTTATTATCAGACTGCTGAGATGTCTTTTAGTAGTGCTACTGATTTTGATCAGGAGTCAGAAAAGGCAGCTTTCAGACGCAGAAGTTTCAATGCTAAAAGAGAACATGGTGGATGCACTCAAGTTTTATAACACCGTAGCTATAGATTATTAAACCTATAACATAAATGCCTTGCCATTTCATTGCTTTGGAGTCAGAAGAATTTTTGTATACTATGCCAAGAAAGTAACCTTACCTTCCCACTGTTCTTCAATAACTTCCCATTTATTCCTGTATATTGAGCTCTCAGCTTACCTGGATAAGCTCTTTTGCAGGTTCAAAGGTTCCTACTCAGTCCTCAGAGTGTAGCACTCAGAATAATTCCACCAGAAAATTGGTCCTGTTGCTCCCCAGTGAAACCCTTCAACAAAGCATAAGGTAAGTGCAAACAGTGAACATCTGCCATGATGAACTCTGAGACTGAAAAAAGACAAGGGTGCACGATTTGAAACACTCAATCACATAGTGAAACCAGCAAAACCAAAATAAATGTTAAGATACTCAAACACTACTATAAGCCGACAACAGCATGTGAACCAAACCTGCATATAAATTTAATTTCTACAACTGAAATGTTAACCAATGTAGATGACTCAAGAGAAGTACCAGAAAGTGCCAAGGAGCTGAAAGAAAATGAAACAAATTTTTCTCCTCTTGGAAGCTGCAGCAAATCCTTGCAATTAGAGCTCCAGGTCACAGTGGTTCTTCTTGTAGAACTTGATTTTTCTCTTGTAAGTGTTCTTCAATATGGTGGTTTACTCTTGCAGAATTACCGCTGCTCCCTGCTTTTGCTATCACCCCTTTCACTGATGTCAACTCTTTGGCATTACGTACCCATTCAGCAGCATTTGGACTTTTACAGTATCTATAATATTTGTCAGAACAAATGAAAGAGAATCAGGCAGTGGTTTTTCTGCATTTCTAGTCAACGCCCTTTCCATGCTACTTGGCAAGCAGTCTTCTTGATCCTTGGTACTGGACATTCAGAGTGGCTCCATATGGCCTTTTATCCACCCAGCTATACTCAGAGACCGATCCAACCTTTAGTGAAAATTAAAGCTGCCTCAGGGCATGCAAATTTATGTTGTCAGGAAGGCTCCCCTATGGATCAGCTGAAGACCCCCCGGTCCCAGTTGTGCTTCAGCTTTGCATCTGATGAACATAAAACCTCTGACAATCTCTGACAAAATTCTCCAAGGTGTCCTTTCTGTGGCATAGAGGAATTATATGTATATATCAACCTCTCTGTTTGCAACAGAGGATATCCTGTAAAACCTGTGACTTGGTAACTTGGGTTGGAAAATTAGTCATATGTTGATTCACTTGAATTCCCTAAACTGTTTCTTCCTTCCACTATTAAAAATATATCTGGCATTTATTAATAGTCAGCATGGTAATAAGGTCTCTTACCTTCACAGTAAGTTTTTGCCAGTATTGTTATCCTGAAAGCAAAAAGTAAAACCAGTGCTCTGGAGCTACTGAATGTTGACAGGCAGCACCAAAGCAAAAGTATCAAAGTCTCTTTTCCAAAGGATTTCTTCTTCTAACTGGCTCTGGGAGAACAGCTTATTGGTTTGATGGGTCAATACAGGCAGTTTGACAAACCTATTTTTATTGGTTTCAAAACCCAAATGGTATACTTCGCTGGCGGGAAAGGAGTGAGCAGCATGAAAATGTCACAGATTTTGGGAAGAGATGAAGAATTATTTTAAATATGTTTCACTCCTAGGAAGAATCCCAGTGGCAGGGTCTTTAGAATGGGGTGATCTTTAAGGTCCTTTCCTTTAAGGCCCATTCAGGAATGAGTCATTGAAATGCCATGTGTTAGACTGGAGAAATGCAGGTGCCCCATGCAGGAAGCAGCCCTGGTCCTGTGTCTCTTCTGACACAGTGATTTGCTGCAAGTTGATTTTCCTTATGACAGGAATCTCTGTGAGCTGTCTTTCTCACATTTCCAGGTATCATTTTCCTTTTGTCTTCCATGGAAATATCTCAGTCCCCTGTGCATGAAGTCAAACAGGAGCTTTGCTGTGCAAATACCTGACTAATGAAAACCCCGGTACTTATATGCAACCTTGACACCATGAAAACGTCAGAGCAAGAAAAGGAAACTTTGGAAAGACAGAGACTGTATTTTCGTTAGGACAACAATAGTAAATAAGACTTTGCCCCAGGAAAGTATTAAGGACAGTTGATAAAATCATAATAACAACTTGTTAGGCAGCAAAGTGATCAAAGGACCTAGTTAACAACAGAAGTAATTGCTTTCTGTTAGTCTAAGCGCAGGCTGTGTCTGTTATGTACTATAAAGAGTAATTGCAAATGGCATAATTTTAACCACCAGTCTCCTGAGACATCATTTAGAGAAAGGTCATATAGTGCCTTACCCTTGACAAAAACAAGAACATGTTTTAATTTGGGAGTGCTATACTGCAACTGCTGCCTCCCTGAAGGTCACTGGGAAGCGGTCAATTCATTTAGCAGAACAGTTTAAGTTCTCAGTGTAGACCTTAGTTCTGCTTCCAAGATTTGCTCAATACGGCTGAGCATGTGTGATTACCAGCCAGCAGAAAGAATGCATAGATGCTGCACCTGAGAGTCAGGTATGTAGAGGAAGGTATTTTCCTAAGCAAGGAGATTAATTCTTTATGCATCTTAATTGTTTTAGGAGCATCAGTGACTTAATCAAGATGACCATGTAAAGAATTTCACCATATTTATGAAACAGAGACACTACTTTTTTTTTTTCATATTAAGTATAGTGGTAAACAGCTGAAGGAGGGAAAGAATTAAGTCCGCTTTTGCAACACCTCCTTCCCCAGTCTTTTGTCTGTGACCCATAGGGAATGGGCTACTCTGTGCTGCTGCTAGTATCTGACTAATGTTCATTGGACAGAGGCAGAATCCCCTTTGTGTGCAATGTGTCTCCCACTTCTAGGAAATATATTACTACCACAGAGTGCACCCCCATGTGCGCATATTAGGTGGAAGCAGCAGTCAAATTATGGTTTATTGGAGTGCATGTAGGAAAAAGGGGGGTTGAGAACAGTGTAGGAAGAAGAAAGATACAGGACAGTTATTCCCATATGAGATGCTGGTTAAAACTAGTTTATGTTAATAGGAAAAGAAGGAAAGTCAAAAGTATTATCTGGGACAAGTTGGGGAAAACTGGGTGTTGATCATACTCTAGGATGCTATTTACAGTGAAACTTTTTCATGTGAGAATATTATCTCTTTCTTGGGCTCTCTAGATTTTAATTCAGCATCTTCTTGACTAGCCTGTGCTCTGTTTCTGTAACATAAGGCATCTGCTGGCATACAGCACCTTTCTTGCTCTCTCTAATGTGTTCTGGTGCTGCTTTCATGAAAAAGGTGCACTTCTGAAGCCCTAGCTTGATTCTGACTTACTTCTCTGGTTACTGATTTATGTATTCTCCAGGCCACAGCTTGGCCTTCCCAGTTTCTCAGGCATAGAAGTTTCCATGGTAACCTCATGAGCAGAGGTAAAACCCTAGCAGAAATCACCGTTCAGCCAAGGAGCTGCTGATGTGCAGGACAACTGCTCAGGAGCAGGTTATGAAACATTCTGGCGTGGTAAGTGCAGAGCCCATTTGGGGTGTCCGTGACTTTCTCAGCTGCCCTTTAACATTTCCTGTCTTTTCCCTATTGCCCTGCCTTTTTGTCTCACCAGACCTACTGTAGCACCCCAAATACATCGTGGTAAGACACTGGCTGTGAGTGTCCTGAGGCCACCCTGCCAAGCCCGCACCATCATCCCTGGAGGATTTACTGCTGTGGCAGTGAGGGGAGCAGAAACAGGGAGATGAGCCCCTCAGCTGGCACTACCACCCCTGCTGAACTGCAGCTTGTCAGTTCAGCCCAAGTCTGGACTCCGGCTTCACTTTGGAGGTGAACACAGCTTCAGAGGCTGTGATCTCTCACCTTGCAGCAGTGTGAAGCAGGAGTCTAAGCCAGAGAGCAGCCAGTCAGCTTGTTTCAGGTGTTTGCACTCCTGCCAATAAACTCACTGGATCATCCACTCTTACAGATAGCCATGAGTGTTGAAAATTTTCTTATAGAATCATACAATAGTTTGGGCTGGAAGGAATCTTCAGAGTCCTATCAGTCCAACCCCCTCGCCATGGGGCAGGGACACTTTTCACTAGTTCAGGTTGCTTGGACTCCCATCCAGCCTGACCTTGAATGTTTCCTGGGAATGGTCACCCACAGCTTCTCTGACCAATCTGTGTGACTTCTTCACCATCTACATAATAAAAAATGTCTTCCATATATCTAGTTTAAATCTACTTTCTTTTAGTTCGAAATGATTCGTTCTTGTCCTATCCCTACAGGCCCTACTAAGAAGTCAGTCCTTGTCTTTCTTACAAGCCCCCTTTATGTACTGAGAGGATGCAAGAAGGTCTCCCTGGAGACTTCTCTTCTCCAGGTTGAATAATCCAACTCCCTCTTCACAGCTTTTTCACAGCTTGAAGAGAAAGAGTACATGGATTTGGAGCTGTATTTCCTTGTGCTTCTGCTCCCAAGAATTGCTGCAGGCTGAGCACACACCCTGCCCAGCATGGTAGGACTTTGTTGGTTATGTTTCTGTTTTTGAAAGAGTTTTTTTTTAAAAATGCACTGGGCACCCAAAGGGATGTTAGAATTTATTAAAGCATGAAAACAGCCCAGACTGTCCAAGTGAAACTTGGTAGCTGCCCTGCAGCAAAACCTGACACATCAACACCACCAATAAGAGAGAGACAAGAAACTGTAATTGTCCACTCTAGTCGCAGTGGCAAGCAGACCTACTCATTTACAGAATCACAGAATCATTTAGAATCATTAGAAAAGACCCCTGAGATCATGGAGTCCAACCTCTGACCCAACACCACCTTGTGAACCACACCATGGCACTGAGTGCCACGTCCAGTCTTTACTTAAACATCTCCTGTGACTCTGATTCCACCACCTCCCTGGTCAGCCCCTTCCAATCTCTAATCACCCTTTCTGTGAAGAATTTCTTCCTAATGTCCAACGTACACCTCCCCTGGTACAGTTTAAGGCAGTGTCCTGTTGTTCTGTCCCTTGTTCCCTGGGAACAGAGCCCGACCCCTCCCTGGCAGCACCCTCTTGTCATGGGGTTTTAAAGAATGATATCGTCTCCTCTGAGCCTCCTTTTCTCCAGGCGGAGCCCCTTCCCCAGCTCCCTCAGCCGCTCACAGGACTTGTGCTCCAGCCCCCTCTCCAGCCTTGTTGCTCTTCCCTGGGCATGCTCCAGCCCACAGTGTCCTTCCTGAACTGAGCGGCCCAGAACTGGACACAGCACTCAGTGGCCCAACAAGTGCCAGGTTCTGGGGAAGAATCACTTCCCTGGTCCTGCTGGCCACATTATTCCTGATACAGGCCAGGATGCCAATGACCTTTTTGGCCACGTGGGCTCACTGTTGGCTCGTGTTCAGCTGTTTAGCCACTGACAGGAAGGTTGTGTTGTAAAGAGAGCTGCTGCCTCTTTCCAAAATAAACTTTTCCACACTTTGGATACTACATGGTTTCCTTAAAGCCCAATGTGCCCTGATGAGGGTGACTGCAGCTTCTCAGGGACACCAGGGTTGTTCTCAGCTCTGGATTCCTCACTGCTTGTCTTTTACCAGTGACAGCATATGCAATCAGTGGAAAAGGATCTGTCTTCAGACCGATTCTGAAATTTACTCTCTTGTGAAACTCAGAGTATTTTCTAGTAACAACACAAAGTCTTTTATGCTTCTTCTGATTTTGGGAAGTTGCTCAGCAGCAGCATTTTCAGCAGTTCTTTTTAAAGATTATTATCTGCTTATTTGTTAATTCTCCTGCATGATCTGCTTAAACTCACACATCTAGAGTAATCTTGAGGAAAAAACATTAAGAATTTGTGGAACTCTAGGGAACATGCAGAGTCATGCAATTCAGATTTATTTGAACTACAATTCTTAGTCCTCTTTATGCTATGCCAAAGGTAAAAGCAAATCTAGTTGTGGAAGAGTCTGGGAATATCCTGGAATATCCCCTTCCCTGCCACTGCAGAGCTGGCTGCCAGCTACCAGCAGACATCACCTACAGGCATGCCTATTTTTGGAGATCTCTTTTGTTGTGGAAGCAAGTAATCAAGCTAAAGAAGGACAGATTTCCTGTTCTGATATGTACTTCTAGGAATGCACGGTCCTCACCAAACTGTGGAAGTAGTACTTTGGCCTGATTTCTCAACACAGTAGAGTTCCTTCAGATCCAGTAACTGGTAATCAGCTCTGAAGAGGGATGGAGTGTTAATAACTTTCAAATCTTCTCACC
Source organism: Picathartes gymnocephalus (assembly GCA_013390045.1). Lineage (NCBI taxonomy): Eukaryota > Metazoa > Chordata > Aves > Passeriformes > Picathartidae > Picathartes > Picathartes gymnocephalus. The sequence goes on along the minus strand of WEKY01013436.1, from coordinate 3,299 downwards.
ATTGGACCCTCTTCTTCTCAGTAAAGGAAAGGTCAAACAGCTCTGACATTCTGCATTACACAGTAAAATATCTGACCACTTGAGAGCAAGGCAGTGAGAAAGACTTGCTATGGTCAGTGGGGGAAAGTCTGGAACAGAAGCTCTTTAACAAGAACACATACAAATTGAAAGAAAATGATGTCTATGAGGTGTTTTCTGAATGCTTGTTATTCACTAGTTCTGTCCTACCAATTCATGATGTTCTTGCTCTAAATTTGGTATTACCACACAAGTGACACAATGAAGAATCACTAATGCACTAAGCTGAAAACTTGTGTCTCCCTCTGCCAGAGATTAGCCTCCAGAAAAGAGAGTTATTTTTGCATTAAATGCTAGAACAGCAATTACTTCTTATAATAAGGGCTGGAAAAATCAGGTTGCATTTTGATCCACTGATCAGTGACAAGTTTCTCACTGTCATTTCTTGAATACTTGACCACAAGCTGCATTTCTGTAGTTCCCTTGATGTCTGCCCTTGAGCCATCTTGGTAAAAAAAATGTGCAAAACTCTGTGTGTTGCAAATTGGAGAGTGCAAAGAAAGGATTTGATTTTAATTATTGTGAGTATAGATTCATGCAACTGACAAGATGACAGAGATGGAAATACACCAAAAGATCTGACAGAGAGGCGTGCCAATGATGTAGGCGTAGATCAGCGTATTCCTTTGTTTCTGTCTCCATCTTTACACTTTATGTTGCATTGGGAAGAGGTGTGTAGCAGAGACACACCTAGAAGCAGGGCTAAAGGACCACTGCATTTTCAGTGTGGTCTTCATTTATGTTTGTAAAAAAAAACAGGTGCAAGCCATCATCATTCTGACTGCACCATGTGTATCAGCACTGGTAGGAAGTCACAGGTATCAGGGCAATGGGGATTTTGCCTACAGACTTGAATTATTCTCCCTGGACGCAGTTTGTGAAGGTTTCTCTTTTCAGATTCAGTATCTCATGGATACCAGGTCACCCGAAGTAGCATTTTGTTCTCTGATCTTCTCTAGCTGGATGCTAAAATTAGAGAAACAAAGCAGTTTGATGGAGGTCTGCCTCCTCAGAATGTTTCTTGGTTTGTTCTGACATGCCCCAGCACTTAACCTCAGCAGTGGAAAATGCTAAGCAGTTTGTCAGTGTTGGCACAAAAGCTGCTTCGCACGACGTTCTACATTTTTTTCTTCTTTCTGGCCCCTTCTTGTGGAAGTTTGCTGTAATAGTCTGTAAATAAATGTGCAGTTAGAGCCTACACTGAAGCTGCCTGAAGCTGCTCATGGTAGTAACAAAAACTTTACCTGTTTCCTAATCAGTATTCTTCTAACCTTAACAGCCAATTAAGACACCACACACAGTACGTGTGCCAATTTGCAGAATGCTTTTTCTGTGCTGGAATTAACATAGCATACAGGAAATGGCTGGTGAATAAATGAATCTGTTGGCTTGGCATTACGTTTTCACCCATTTCTGCAGACTTATGTGACCATCTTACTACCTGGAAAGACACACAGACCTGAAAGGGAAACCTTCCTTCTGAACCTCAGCTCTGACTTCTGTAGCTGCTCTGTGCTTTGGCAGCTGCAGGAGGAGGTTATATGTCCCTGCTGCTTAGTCTGAAGCCTGCCAAAATTTCCCTGATACTTGAGGTGTGGTGCTGGATTCAGGGGTTTATTTGAGTTGCAACCCACATTTCCCTGACAGAGAACATTAGCCAGGGGGTTTACAGGGGGTTTGTTGTTGTTGTTGTTTATTGTTTTGTTTCGGTGTTGTTGTTGTTGCTGTTGTTGTTTTTGTTTTGGGGGGTTGTTTGTTTGTTGGTTTGGTTTGGTTTTGGTTTTTGTGGGGTTTTTTTGCAGCGTTTATTGCTGTACAAAGAGAACAAAATGGAGAATTGTCCCTGGGAGCTGCAGTCCAAGACAGGTGCAGGTAGAATTTTGCAAGCAAGTGAATAGTACAATAAACAGAGGAATTAGCAGTGCTACGTTTCCTGAGTGTTTCTCTCTGAGGTCATTGATGCAGGTAGGCATGATAACACAAGTGCTGGTGACAGCTTGGTTAGCAATTAAGAGTATTTATAAAATTTTCTCACCACCTGGATCTTGTTTTATCATATTTTTCCTGCAGTCAGCATACTTTTATTAGGGACTCTGTGATTTCTCTCTCCTGCACAGGCACCTACTAGTGGCTAGTCACCTTACAGCCCTCACTTTTGTAGCTAGGGTAGACAGTATGGAAGCGTAGGAGGTAGATATGTTTGAACTGGGAGCAAGCAAAAATTCATAACCTGATTGTGTTTTGTTGCTGTCAGCTTTTTCGTTCTGGTCTTTAGGGGTCTTCTGTGATTCATCAGGCAGAGGGCAACTAAAGGAAGCAAAATAAATTAGTATGTGTTGAACTCTTTACTACTATTATGTAGAAGGGAGTAAAGAATCATGAACAATTATTTTGATCCTAATGGGAATTTTCCTGGAAGTAGAACATTGGTTTAGTGCCATTCAAATGACACAATCAAATCAAGGGTATTAAAGTGAGCAGTTGAATTGGATTACCTAAAGGATTCAGGGTGAAAGGAGGGTGTATTTAACGAGTATGAGTGATAATGTGAGATTTTTACTTGTGTTACTGCAAGGAATGGCACAAAATCACGAATGAAGTTGAGGTGAGGTCAGCCAGACCCAGGGTGTCAGAATCTGAGTACAAATTGCATCAGATGGAGAAGTCAAACACAAACCAGCCAAAAAATGAGTGTCAAGCAGGTGGGATTAAGCTGTGGGTGACACTGATGGACTTGTTGAAAGCAGATTGAGGAGATGTTCTGGTTTAAGCCCAGCCAACAATCCAGACCTACACAGCAGCTCACTCACTCCCCCACTAGCAGAACTGAGGAGAAGAATCAAGAGGATAAAAGCTGGAAAACTCATGGGTTGAGATACAGACAGTTTAGTAGGGAAAGCAAAAGCCATGCACACAAGTAGAGCAAAACAAAAATTAAATTCCCTGCTTCCCACGGACAGGCAGATGTTCAGCCGTCCCCAGCAGAGCAGGGCCCTGTTACACATAATAGTGACTTGGGAAGATAAACACAAGACAAACACCATCACTCCAGATGTCCCCCCCTTCCTTCATTTTCCCTCCACTGAGCATGATGCCATATGGTCTGGAATGTCCCTTTGCTCAGTTTGTCTCACCTGTCCTGGCCCTGTTCCCTCCCAAACTCCCAGGTACCCCCAGGTGCCTCCCCAGGTGGCTGCAGGAGGAGCAGAAAAGGCCTTGGC
>WEKY01013433.1:24947-49743 GCA_013390045.1 Picathartes gymnocephalus | reverse complement strand
AACTTTATGCAACAGCAGATCTCTTCACACAATCCAGTCTGAAAGCACAGACAATATGTCACTGCTAGAGTACAACAGAGAAAGGTGGGAATGGCAATATAAAGAAGGTAATTCATTACACTTAACACTGAAAACAGCTATGAAGAGCTGGAGTGCTATTTCCTGTAGCTCATATTTGCACATTGGCAGTAAACGCTCTGTCAATTAGGTCCTGCTCCGGAATCCATGAAGCTTATCAAAGGTTGAGTCATTTAGTAAGAGTCAGATGATTTCTATGCTACCAGCAAATTTTAATTTGTTTAAATTGGGCAGTAAAATGAACCACATTTGGTGTCGGTGGATGATATTTCAAATAGGTACAATCTAGTACTAATAAATTGCCAGACATCCTATACAGAGAGTGGGAGATGCAGTACAGGGAGACAACAACCCGGTCACTCCTTCATCGGGCTGCTTGCTAATCTGACGCAGTTTTTGCCGTAAGTAAAACCTGCCCATAAAGGATCAACAAGTTCTGGAACAATTATTTTGGGAAAAGAATAAAATTTTTTTCGTATCAGTAATAAATCAGATTCTTTTGTAGAAAATACTTTACAGAAAGAAAGCAAAGCTTAGTAACTCTGGTATGCTGTATCACAGTGAAAATGGAATGGAAATGCTGTGTAAGAGAATATTATGCCCATGGAGTAAGTCTAAATCTTCAATGACTATGCATTGAAAATTAATTTGGTGACTGTTACCTCAAAATACATTATGTAAGCATCCCTTCAAACCAGATAACTCTTCAGGATGTTCTTTCAGAAAAAAACTTCATTCATCTTTAGTCAAGTGAGACTGACGTAGTTAAAAGCATAAAAGCCTGGAGAAGCAGAGCTTATTCCATACCACAGAAGTCCAACAGCTGTGCTGGTTTCCCACACTTTCTGTGCTATTAATCATCCACAGAAAAGAAATCAACGTGGCTCACGCTTGTGGTTCATAAGGGTAGTACATACAAACTAAGTAAATAAAGCTCAGGATTGAGGGGAAAAAACAACCAGCATTACTCGGTACCATTGCCCATGAGACAGTACAGGGAGGAGAGAGGATGTGCACGCGTGCCATGTTCCATGGGACCTGGTATGTGCTTTCCAAATCATGCCCTCTCATGTGCAGCGATGGAATCAAGTGATTTATGTTGCAGGTAAGCCCCATCTACTGGCCTGCCTTCATATAAAACAAATAAAGAGAAGGAACACCAAAGGTCATGGTATTTGTAAATGAAAGGTAGTTAATGTAGCAAACCCATTTTCAATTCTCTCTTAATTACTTACATAGTTGTAGCTTAAATTGAAATGATCTTTTCAAGAAATTATGTACAAAAATAATAATGTGTAATGCCTTTTTTCTGTTGCAGCCATTGCTGGAGATGTTCAGTATTGACTACCATTATGTGGTAGGGCATATGAGGACATATGGAAACACAAATGACGTCCTGTGGGCAAACAGAATGTGCAAGTAGCAAACACCACAAAAGGTCTTCCATGAACTTCTCAGTGCGAACAAAATTTTCTGTACTGATAAAAGTTTTCAGCATCCTTCTTTCTCCTGGATTTCTCCTAGCAATTTCTAGTCTGAAGCCCGGTTCAGTGTTAACAGCAGTGTGAAACCAGATGCATTGCTCCCCACCATGCAGCAATGAGGGGTTATTCTTGCTGAGATATGGCCCCTCCAAAACTACCAGAGATTAGTGCTCAGAACCAGCACTAGAACGACAAGCTTTCCAGAAAGAGAAGCTTAAGTTCAACTCGGCACCACCAATCCAGGCTCCAACACCTTCCCAAACCCTAAGAAGAAAATATTCAGAGGACATGGGGAGTAAGACTGTCAGGTGTGAACCTAGGTTTAAGAACTGCAACTGGACAAAACTTAATGAAAACTCAGTCTAGAGCACATCTTAAGGCTCCTGCCTAAATCTTGCAACTTACTTCCCTTGTTTTAACACCAGCTCCCTTCCCATAAACAAGAAGTGCGAATGGAGTACTTTGGACTGCAGTGGCTACTGGTACTGCGTAAGCGTAGCCAGGTCTTGGTCTGACCAAGGGTTAACAGGGATCAAGTCTTGAGCCCCAGAGCCTGGTGGAGGTGGCTGGGGCATGGAGCCCATGGTGGGGCACTCCTTGCAAAACCTGGCAGCAGCAAATGTCTGTGCAGCGGTGTTAAGAAAGCAAACAGCACAAGTGCTAGACTGACAACAATACAGAAAGTGTTTTAACAAAGGAAAAGCTACAGCACAGCTAACACCTGCAGTGTGAGCAGACAAATGGAGCCAAAACAGGGAGAAAAACGAAAAAGGAGGACAAAAACACAGGTGAAAAGAAGGATGAGAAAATGACATTCTGGAAAGAAAAGCACAAGAGAGCATAAGTGGGTATGACAGGAAGGCAGGGAAGGGCAGCAAAAGACTTGAGGTAAAGGCAGAACAAGCATAATATTGACAAAGTGCAAATGAAATGTGAGCTGATGTAAGCCTGCAGTCACTGTTACTCAGTTCAAACAGTGAAGACAAAAATTTCTGGGTCTGGCACATGTATACCCTGATAGTGTAGAGCAGGAATAGCTTGTACTTGGGATCACCCAAGAGAGATACTAAGGTAACAGACAGGAGGAGAAAGGAGGTGGCTGCAAGGGCCGTGTGAAAAGAGACAAGCGAGAAAATCTGTTTTAAAGACAAGGGCAGAATAATGTCAGCACAACAGAAAGACCAAGGTCCTCCTCACAAATCTAACAAGTGTCAAGCATCAGGTCTAATATAATCAGTGCTCCATAAAAGCAGGGCTGTGGGTTTGCCAGGTTTCATTCACAGCCAAGATGCAGCTGTGCATTGTCAGTTAACAGTGACATTATATCCCAAACTCTATGGGTAAGATGACAGTGACACTATGTCCCAAACGTCATCAAAACAATGCTGGTTCCTGATGTTTCTTGTTGTTTATTTCCCATCCACACCCTTGTTACATTTGAATGAAGTAACTCACACAGATACTGGCCCTCAATCTGGCCTTGTCCTTGGCATTCAATCATTTTAATTCATACTGCTTTTGGGAGACCAGAGTCAAACTCTAAGTTCTTGTATTTTCCACTATTAAACTTTCAAGTTACTTCTGACTTCTGCAAAATAACGGCTGCCTGGTATACATGCAATATCTCTTTCATACAGGACAGAAAAATCCTACCTTGTACTCTACAAAGATTTTCAACAATCTCCATTTGAACTAGTAAAATTTGGTTTTTACTCAAGTGAAGTAAAAATTCCAGTTCTATCCACAGAACAACTATCTAAATATTTTTGAAGGGCATTCTGAAAAGGCAGAAACAATTCGTTCTTCAGTCCAGAGGGAAGCTCCCTGTTACAGTCACCATGTAGCAATTTAAAAACTCCAGAGATAAAAACCATATGGAGGCTGTTACCAGGAGAATCATTTGTTACCTTCACCTGGAGTGAAACTCACAGGATTTTACTGAGCCATTCCCTGAGAAGTGCTACTACAAAAACCATCCTAGGCAAGCGAGGCCACAGCACTCAACAGAAGCTGAGTCCTCAAAACAGTCCAAGGATTCCTGTGGCAGTGATGACTGAAAACTTTTTGAAGACGGAAAATCCGAGTGATTTTTCACAATTCTTCATCATGACAACCCTCCAATTTCATCTTTAGACAGACTGTGAAGTATACACAGACTTATAAAGTATTTTCACTCTTTTTGCACCTTTAGACCATAACACTCTCTTTTGGATACCAAAGAAAACTGAATTGAGTATTTTAGAATATTCTGTCATGCCAGATTTCTCCTGTGCTTTTTAAAGTGTCTGTTTTATTACTGAAGCCAGGATGTTTACTCATTGCATAATTCAGAGCTTTATTATTGCAGTGAATCATGAACTATGAGTTTCCAACATCAAAGTATAATTTAAAAATCAAACCCGAGAAGAATGAAAGTATTGTTTTCTCCTCTTTTTATCCTAAAATTTAACAAGAACATGAGTTTTTGCAGTGCATTTGTAAGAATGTTCTCTCTAGCAGGTTTCAAAAGGAAAATCACTGTGACAACAGTTCTGTCTCCTCTCAAAGCAAAGTTCTAGTAGTCCTACTAGGGTTGTCCTTTTAACAGTATTTATAAAGCAACAATCTTCACTCCTAATGGTCAGAAATGAAGCCAATATTGTGATAGACCATGTAAAAATCCTACTAATTTACAAACAAGTTTTATTTGAAAAAACCCCAACCAACAAATCAGAGTACCACGCAGTTCTCACAGCCATGATTTGACATATGTGCTTTGGATCCCAGCTGGATTCCTGCACATGAAAGGAAATGTATGTGACACGGCTGTAAATTACAAACAGGGAGTATCTGAAGTTCTTCCCAAAATGGGAAAGTTGCTGAGCTGGAGGCATCTTGACTTTATCTGAAATTCAGGATGATGTAAATACTAAACAAGAGAAGAGATCATGTCAATGATATTAGACAGATGCAATTAAGTCAATAGTGGAAAAACACACTCCCACCCGCCGAAGTATTGGCAATTCAGCACTAGGATGAACAAAACACCAGAGAACGTACAAACTGGGGACACTCATGAATCAGAATTGAGTTGGGCTTAAGGGAATAATACATATTTTCCTTCACCTTTTATTGCTGTCATCTGGCTGTGAACTTAAAAGATATTCTGATCACCTCTATGGTACTGGGTGGCCAGAAGTAAGCCTCCAGATTAATCCTTATTTTACTACTGCAGAGGAGATTTGGCCAAAACAGTCATATTCAAAATCACAGTGGACAGATTTATAGAGGAAATATTATTTTTTTCTGACAAACTGCCAAAAGTGATTTATCTACATTATGTATCCTCTGCTGAACTTGACTTTCTCTGACACCTGTGTTGTCTTTCTAAGAATCCAGTGCTGTCTGCCCTGTGCTTCAGAGCTTACATAGGGAAGACTCACAGACAGAATACTTGAAGTACTTTACAGTACTTGAAATAAAGGCTCTGGAGATATTCTTGAAGTTTGATGGCTATTAAAGAATGGGTCTTTCCCATCTGACTTGTTTCCAATCTTCCCCCAATGACATTTCATAAATTAGTCTTTTCAAATGACTACAGGAGGTGTTTAGAGGGAAGATGTGATTTTTTTGATTTGAAAACACAGACATTTCCTGACAGGAAAAAAACAAGCCCAGATCCATATTAACTAAAGACTAGGTCTCTTGAATTACTGTAGTCTTTAGCATGCCTAAAAAGATTTCATTTCTGATAAAGCATGGACTTTTAACAATAATTTGCCAAGGAGGTGTTCAGTCCCCTGAGTGCCATTCATGCAGAAGAAATACTGTTTTAATGCTTTATTTAGATTAACAAAAGATTAATAGGCACTATCAATAAAGGAAGATCTAATGAGCCTTTAAAACAATTAAAGACTTAGAGGTCACTCAGGAAACGGTCTTACATACCATTTATAGTAACACATTTCTTCTCCTCTAGGAGCTCTCCAATATGCAGTTAAAGTCAGGAAGTTATGAACATTTTACACATGAAGAGTTTTGCAACTGCCCTCATTCAAGTTATCATTAAACAATTACACATTATCTCCCCAAAATTACTGCTTTTTGCAGGGGAGAAACAGGAGCAGCAGAGAGGTTTGCTTGTGAGCCCCAGCTGAGTTCAGACGGTCCAAAGGAAGGACAGTTGCTAAATCCAAAATGATTACTAAGAAAATCCTGCCATCAACAACTTGTTTCAATATGTCAAGCACACATTAAAGACACACTAATTGCCAGTCAGTTAGAAAGCTCCATTTGCAATCAGTTTCCTGAATTGGTGGTTAGTCACCAATATATGTGCTATTCATTGACACTAGGTATTACAATGAGATATGGCTTGCCTGCTTCAGAGACCCCGTAATTTTGGAAACCTTGAAGGCAGGTAGTGCAGAACCCATCTCCTACAGCGACCATACATCACTTCACTTCTTGCCCACTTTTCCTCTCTCTCTTGAATTTTCTCTCAGTATTCTCTGCTACTTTGTAAGTGTCAAAAAACACACCATTAAAGCCACAAGTTGTGATTTTGCTCCAGTGCCTTAGTAAGAGCAAATTGACCTTAGAACACAGACCACTTGGGTGCATTTAGCCAGATTTACCTGACTGCAGTCTCAGAACTATGATGATTCCATCTACACCCCTGCACAGTAAGAGAGTTTGCTACTCAGACAGGTCTAAACAATAATGTTATATCACGCCATCTCCTCATCAATAACTGCAAGCTGTAATTACATAAAGTGACCAAAATGACATTTTTGGCACATTGAGGAGCATGAGATTAAGTGATTAATTCACTCCCTCTACAGGTGAGCAGAAAAGCATGATGAGCTCAAGAGGGTTAGACTTGTCTTTAAAACAATGAATACAAAAAACTGTGAGGATGATTCATGGGAGACCCTCCCTGAGTGATGATATGAAGTTTTACTTCAGGAAATTGTTCTGTGTCAGTGAAAAACTCCTCTCTAGTTAATGCTGGTTATACTACTGTATGAATCAACATCAGCAGGTAAAATGGAGTTACACAAGTCTAAGACAGAGACAAAAATAAAACACAGTTCAGTTTTGGGTAGAAGGTTACTCTTTAATTTCCTACTACAATTAATGTTAGTAGCCTTGTGGTTTACCAGTTTTGCTCAGAATATTTAAATTTTTCTAAGAAATTGCCTAAGAACATGTCTTTAAGGAAATTTTATAGAGGTTACCATGTCACTGCTCAGTCACAGGTCTCTTAAACTAGTCCTGGCAGGCCCAAATACAGTGAACCACAAAGAAACACATTATGACTTCTTTTTCAACAGGCAGACATTGACAGCAGTATTTTCCAAATTTTCGAGGTGTAGAATTTTACTAATCATCAATAAGCATATGTTTGTTCTTAACAGACCTTTTCCGAAGGATATTTGAATTTTCCTGCATTTTTGAGATCCAGGTTTTCAGCATCATGCTGAGTGGAGTTTCCCATGGTACAAACTGTTAGATCCTAATGCCTATGGACAAATATCAATTGTACATTTTTTATTGTACAGAAGTCCGAGACACTCTCAACAGTAATATAAAGAAATTGTTCATGAGATTTTGCAATTTGTGTGGTTTTTTTTTTACCAATGCAATATGCTGTCTTATAGGTCTTCTAAATTTGAAATGTTATGGAAAGTATTTTTCTTAAGTTTTTCAGATTAAGAAATGTCTAAAGACATATTGATATAGTTTAAGAAAACAGACACTAAATGATAAGACTAGAATTAGAAAACATCAGGCCAAAAAGTAAATGCAAAAACCTATTTTAAAGCAAATAACGTGCAGTGTTGATATGTGAAGGAAAATGGAAGAAAAACTAACCAGCTTTGGTTCATTTTCAGTAATGCACTTAAATGAAACAAAATCTGTTGGACTAAAAGATGAACTGTATGTTTGATCAGACTGCAATGGTAAAGTAGTATCTGAAGAGGGAAAAATGAATGTTTATGACTAACTGATGACTAATTTATATCCCAAAGTTGACTACATTTCTTGAATGCAATTCAAATCAGGATCAGAAAGTCTTTGCAATTATTCCCATATTTTTGCTCTACAGATAGCTGCTTCTGTTATACAACAAGAATGACCTTGTGAAATGTTACCCTTTTACTTAGGTACAATTCTTGAGTATACAGCAAATCATACTGTCTCAGTTCATTTAAAAAATTTCTAAGTCTTGATGGTCTTGCAGAGCCAGAGCAAGTTTGGAAAGGTGAGATGGATTATACATTATGGCACATGTTTCAACAGAACTTGTCAAGAGAAAAATTGAAAAAAAAGAAAAGTTGCAGAATATTTACCTTGAGACTTACACTGCTGAACCTGTCAAATAACACTTAAATATTCCTGTATTTTCAGTTACTGCAGATGTTATTGTGCTGAGCTAAAAGCAGCCCACAAAAAGTAGGTGAAGAAAGACAGAAGAAATAAAAAGGAAGAAGAAGCATGCAGAAAGAAGACAAGAACCCAAATTATGAACTATAAAGGCTATGACATCTCTACCTGGAAGCAGCTTTTTAAATGCACGTTATAGAAAGAACCTTAAACAGAAGCCCAAAATGAACGTAAATTTTGTGATTCTTTCTATTTCAAGGAGCTGTTTGCTTCTGCCTGATGAGATGCTGGAGCTGCTCATCCCCACAAAAGAAGGCTGTTTGACTGCCCGCACAGGCAGGGACACGGAGCACCCCAGCACAGCTCTGGGAGGGGTTGCTGCCATCCTGCACCACACAGAGCAGCCAAGCAGGGTGAGGGGACACTACCAAGCCAGCGGGGAATGGCTAATTGGTGCCAAGATGATCTCAAGGGTAGGAGTTTCAAAGCTGTTCCCAAGTCAGGACAGAGAGAGACAGCCTCAAACAAGTTTGATGTGAGGGAGGAGAGTGCTCCCTCCTGCCTCACTTGGAACAAACACCTGGCTGAGTGCTGCTTGAGGAGACAGAAGCCACAGCAGGAGACTGACTAAATAATTCTACATGAGCAGATAAGAAGCTAAGATATCAGTGACATATACCTGCCCAAGACCAAAAAGCCAATGCACAAATGTTGTTATTCAACCGAAATAAGTGACACCAATTAGTCTGTATTACAGCCATAGGTGATATTCTGGTTTTCCAAAAGGTCAGAAGGGACTGCACAAATTGGCATCTGCCTGAAGAACCAGCCTAAGTTTATTCACAAACTCTGAGTAACAGACAAAACCCCCCTAATTTTAAACAAACACTGCTTCCTTCAGAATATTTGATCTTTGCTTTTCTGGGTAGCAACAAAACTATTTTTTAATGAGAACACATAAAAAGAAAGAGCAAAGTGTTTTTGTGGAAAGTTGACATTCAAGAAACTCAACAGAAAGGCAGCAGTTACAGCAAAATATTAGATCTGAAAAAGCTCAAAACAGAGGAAAAGGATTAGATGGCAAAAGTAAACATACAGTCTGTTTAACATGTTGCAACATTTCAGACCTGTTTGCACTTACTGGCATGTCTAAGAAGTGAACTCGTCCATAAAAACCTGTAAGATTTGCTCTCCAACATCGATTTTGAGGCCAGAATGATCCTGAACAGTCAGACAGGTTTACATCAACCATTACAGTTGAACTTTGCAAACTGTGAAAAATATGGATTTGTTTTCTAAAACACTGCAGTAAAGACTACCAAAAGAACAACACTATTTCCACTAAAATGGCCTTCCTTGGCAGATGTTCATTAGTGTTTAATGCTGGTCACAGCTGGATTAAACTCAAGAAAGCTGAGCTCAGCACTTCAAGCTTGGAAGCTTATTTGCATCTCTACAGACAAATTCCTCTTCAGCTTGCAATCCAGCTGAGTACAGCCAGGCAAGTGTTACAGGTTTTGTCCTATGGCTTCAAAACTGAGTTGGAAGTCTTTAAATAGGGGCTTGCTCCCCTGTGACTTTCATTACCTTCCTTTTATAGCTGGGCTAAAAGCAATGTTAAAACAAGGAACGCAGTTAGGCTTTGGAAAAAATAATTATGCCTAGAGAGGCTATCTTGAGTGCTTCCACCAACTCTACACTGCATCACATGTAAAGCTAAGTCCCCAGAGGGAATATGCAAATTGCAGAGGGGATATTCAAAGCTCAAGTCAGCACCAGAATCTGCAAAGTTCTGAGATAATGGTGAACTTCTGGGTTTCTGTCACCTTGTTTGTTTCAGTGACCAAGACAACACTATACTGAATGACATTAGCCATCACTAATGGTTCTGATGGTTACTTCAGAAATAAAGTGCAAATGATTTCTGCTACATCTGCAAAAGATACAGTATTAGTAGAGTATATAGTATAATATGATTAACTTCTGCATGTAGGCCTAGCACACACAAAGACAAGCCTAAGACAACAAAAATACATGTAAGTATACTACTACTGTTTTAATTTAAAATAGGAAAAAATGTTGGTAACTTAGGAAACGTGAAGATCATTCTTTCTCCAGATGTTCTCAGCTGGTGTTTTTTTTTTTTAAAGATAAGAAAAAATATGGATCACATTAGACAGTGGCCAGGCAATGACAGAGATCTCTTTAAAAATTAATCTTTCACACAAAAATAGGAGGTCAAAATACATAACAGCTTAGTTTTAAAAAATAAAAAGCTGTCCAAGCAGTTATATCCAGTAATGGTCCTCTAATATTTAATATTAGGCTCACCCTTCTTCTCACCCGAGATAGAAGAGTAATACAATAAACAAGAGGGACTGACATGGACACAGACGCCTCACTGGTGACACAGAAAATTCCATCTGTATTTTACAATATGTCTCTCTGTTCCCTTTCTTACCAGCCAGCCAAGAGACTTAACTGCTTCAGGATTCAAAGAGATGTGTAGACATGATCTTTGTACACTTTGTCCTGGTGAAAGTGTGCAGATGTTACAGCAGGAAAAAAAAAAAGGCAACTGTTCTCAGAAGAGAGGACAACTGAAACATGAAAGATTATATTCCCCCAAACAGCACCATGTTCCCTCTGCTGCACCACATCTGGTCAGGATCAGCTCCCACAAGGGATTTTGGAGTACATACTGTTGCTCTTGGGCAATGAAAATATAAAATTAATAGTGCAGTTACAATCCACAGCTCAAAAGAAAAGCCCTTCTTCACACTTACAGGACCAGCAATGTCTTTTTGATACAACCATTTGACACAGTTTTGCTATTATGTCAGATTCTCAGGAACCTCATTTACATGGGACTTTGAACAGTGTGACAGCAAGATAGCTGGGACTTTGCATGCACACATCACACTTCCCTTCTCCCCATAAAGCCTGTCCTCCCTGTCCCTCCCATTCTTTTTTCATTTTCCCTTATGTTCAGTGCAGTTCTTCCTAAGATAGGAACACCAGGTATTGCAGGAGGAACTGTCTGCATGATTGCATAATTAATGCATTCCAAAGATGGGGCAGCTGAGATGTTTGCATTTACTTTGGAGCCCATCACCCAGAAAAAGGGTATGAAATGCTGCTGGAGACTGGGACAACTGTGCAAACTGGCCTCCCAAGGGTGCAGGCAGCTTCTGGGTGGATGCCTATCCCCTGATAGAGATGCCTGCAGGGTCCATCCAGCCCGAAGATGTAACACTCACTTTTGGACATCTGAGTAAAAGTAAGATTCAACCAAATATGGGGAAAAATCCTAAAGGATCTCCATAGATGCTTTGTAGCTTTGTAGTTGTGAATTCTGCAAGGCCAAAGACTGTAAACCTGTTCTAGCTGAACTTGCTTATATTATAACTCTTTAGATACTATAATTCATTGCAATCGATGATAAAGTTGTTATTTAGATACTGCACTGGCAATATTTAGATACTGTATTAGCCATAAATCAAATCATAAACATCCTTACAAACCCTGTGTCCTACTTCTCATGTCCAGCCAAGAACCCTTCCCTCTACAACTCTGCTACACTCAGTTTGGTCCCTTCCTTGCCCATGAAGTATCCAATATTATCAGGGATTTCCTTAAACATCTCAAGACACATATAGGAAACCTAAACAGAGAATCAAATCACATCCTAAACCAATGTATTTGCCTTAAGGTGGAGACACAGGATATTCGATAGGTACAAGTTGGATAATCTCTCTCTGGGTTTCCTGCTATTATCAAAGCAAAGGAGGACAGGGAATCTTTCCATGCTGCAATCAGTTGTTCCTGATCTCTACAAACAAGCCTGGCATCCCTTCTTTAACATCTGTAGCACATCTGATGTCAAAACGGCCCCACAGAACACTTCCCAGGGGGCAATAGATACATGCCACTACTGTTGCCCCAAAGCTCTCCTTATCCTGTGTGGGCTCTACCACCTCTCCCTGGGCTTCTTGGCGTGTGTTCTGGGTGCAAAGACATGCAATCTTGCCTTCTGACTTCAAAGGGCTTAATTCATGCCCTGAAGAAAGGAGCTGGGGTGCTTTGATCTGCCATATGAAGATATTGATCTGCCACCTGGAGATACTGATCTCTCCTCCTTGGCTGCAGCTCCTTGCCAGCTCCTCCAGCAGGCACAGCTGGCTGTGCTGCAGGAAGAAGGAGGCTCCAAGGCCACCTTCTCCCTCCTGGCCCAATAGCCAGTATGACCAGGTGGTACAATGGACCAGGGCAGGGAGGAAGCTGGCTGCTACCACTGGAGGTGGTGGTGTGTGGGCTGTGGGCATGGTGGGAAAAAGAGTATTTTCCAGCAAGATCAGTTTGTCAAACCAGCCTGCCATGTGACTGCAAAAAAAGCTTTTGCCAGGCATGTGGGAGGCAGCCATGATTTGGAAACAAGTAACCAGGCACAGATGAGCCCAATTCTTTCACTGGAAGTGCAAGCACTTATTTTGGGGAATAAAGAAAACAAGAAACCACCCTTGCTCCTCATGAGGTGTCTAAGGCTGAGTGCCAGTGATTCTGCAGAGCTTAAAAATGATTCAGGGGTACATTGGGTGGAGGCAGAAGTACATTCGGACCCTTGTCTTGGCCTGTGGTGTGGCTCCAGCAGCCGGAATGAGCATGAAAGACAAAAGAGATCAGCTTGTACTGTTTTCACTTGCACACAAAAACTTAATGAGAACAATTTATACCGACTAAATGAACCTGAAATTTGGAAGAACATTTCTGTCTTGACTTATAACCAACTCCAGCAACTTAGGCTCCAACAAATCTGAGATATGTGAATATTAAAGACAAATAAGCAAGTCTCTTTAGGAAACAACACCGTGATGTTTTATATAAGTTTACTGTGCAGTTTTGCTTTGTTTGAAGTTTGAAGAACTGAAGGTATTTTTTACACTCTTTCAATTATTCTTAATCTTTAACTATGTTTTTTAGTTCTATCAGAAAGAATAAAAGGAAAAGTCAAATTATCGGTAAAAAAATTATTTTCAAGGTATAAATTATTCCAACAAAACCAGAAACCAAAGAACATGGGAAATACCATGTAAATGGTATATACCATGTGAAATTTCCAGGTTCATTTATAGATGACTAAGCTTGAGGAAAGCATCCAAATGAAATCACAACATTTAAATGAAGAGAAAAAGGAAAATTATGGTATTCCACAGACTGCAGTGATAATTCTAAAACAAAACTCAAAAACTTTAGTAGTTTTTGTGACCTCAGCATAAGAGAGAAAAATTGTTGGAAGATGGAAAGAGGGCTGAGAGTAAATTCAGGGTCTGCATGACAAAACAGAAATAGAAGATAACAGAAACATATTAAAATGAAACATATTAAAATAAAACATGTATCAGCAGCAGAGTGAACAATGCCATCTGCTAAGTCTTCCTTACACATCCTACTACAAAATCTAGTATGTGAATGTTTTAATCTTTGCTCTAACTTATCCATTTGAGGTGACAATCTCAGTATCAGGCGCCTGTTTTTTATGGAAATCTCCACCTGAAACAGTTTGGTGATTCTTAAGTGGTTTGCTCATGCTAAGTACTCTGGGTGTTATTAATTTTGAAAATAGTTTTTGAATTAGGAACACCACATCATTTTGTGGAAAATTGCTCCAATGTCACTGTGCACCATAGGCTTCACACTGTGTCTAAATTTGCACCCTGGCACAGGGCACTATTTTATCACGTGAGGTGCAGATAGACTTTTCTTAAAGTGACTGCTTGTATAATGCTATTATAGGTCAGTGTAGGTCTCAGTCTGTTGGTGAGATGTTTGTGCTGTTATCTGAGCTGGGAAACCAAACATAGGCGTGATCCCTTTTGAGTCCTAAGGGCATGAAACATGGTGGCACATGTTGGAAATTCCTATGACAGTGGCAAAATGCTGACAGATTAATCTACACCTGGCCCCCAAACATGCCTACGTATGTCTCACTGAACCATAAATCAAATATGTTTTTACAAGTTTTCTTCTTTTAGAAATCACTCAGCAGATATATTGAGCTCAAATCAGGATCCTTTTTCCCATAAAAGTGCCAAGCCCTTTTCAAACCACTTAAAGTACCAGTTGCTTAAGCATCTAGAGAAGCAACATTGCCAAGGATTACCTCTAATGCTGCCGTGTAGAAGGTAAGTCAAAGAACCATCACCCATTATCACTTCAGAAAGCCTGTAAACTTCTTCCAAACAGCTGCTATTACACTTGCCAGCGGCTGATTTGCACGATGGGGCTCTCTGTGCTCACCCAGCTGCAGTGTGCAAGTCCTGCCACAGAGTTAACCTCCGAGGATGAAACAAGTGTGGAGAGGAGGGCAGAAGTTTGTGCACCCATTCATGAACACACAGGTACATCTCCTTCCCCTGCTTCATCAGAGCTGGAAAGGAAAATCAACATCCTATCCTAAACTGTTTTCAGACAAGCCTATCAAAAAAGCTAAAGAACAGATTTTTAAAAAATAAATATGCTAGGACTTCCCTGTCTGGAAAAGAGATAGCTAAGTAGTGAGATTTACAAAACTAGAAAGAAGAGATGATCTGAGACTGATTAGTTACTGTTTCTTTAAATGAAAAAAAAAAAAAAAAAAGAAAGAAAGAAAGAAAAAAAAACCCCAAACAAAACAAAACCCAACCCACCAAATACCCACCAAAAACAAACAAACAAAAAATCCCCAACAACCCCCCTCCCCCCCAAGTAAAACAGAAACAACCCAAAAACCACAAACCAAAAAGAAAGCTAATGCAACTAGCAAGCCACAGATTCAAAGGAACAAAAGGACACATTTCTCCACTCAGCTTGTAGTTGAGCTGTGAAGATCCTTACTACATGGCATTTAGGTTCCTAAAATTTTCTACATCTGCATGTTCAAGAGGGCAATTGCCAACTTTACCAGAAAAAGTATTCAAAGATAATACATGTCAAGGTACCACCTCTGGCTCCAAACGCCACAAGACACACAACACCAGAGGAAGGCACATTATTCAGTGATTGCTCCACTCTTCTGTTCCTCACTGTGCATTTGGCAAGCAACCACTGGAGATACAGGAGATAGGATACAAAGCTAAAGGAATTTAAGTTTTCACTGACACAGCTATTACTGTTTCACGATACTTTCGAAAAGACAGGCCTGCAAGGAAGACAGACATGAGTAGCAACCTGTGGTAGTTCAAAATATGTTCTCTACTACAATGTAAATTACAGTTTATTTAATTAGTCAACCTAGTTTTGTTATCCCTTGTCAGTACACCACAAACTTAATAACACTTACTATGTAATACAAACATAAGATGAGCTCTTTCCTCTACTTTTAGTAAAGAAATACTGGGCAAGCTCATGTCAGTTCACAGCTCTGTGCCAACAATTCCTGTTTTACTGCCAGAAGAAAACCCAAGTTATGTACAATGCATACACAGAGAGCTCAGAAGGAGGTGTATGGCAGAGGTAGCATGAAATCCAGTTTTGAAAGGTTTAAAGCCTTCTACTCTTCTCTTGAACTCTACCCTGTCTTCTATCTGTAAATGGCACCTCTCAGGCTCACTTAAAAATTACTATATAAGCACAGCCAAGCATGGGGAAGTCTAAGCTGCATTCCCTGTTTAGTCCACAGGCAAAATAGTTTCTTTACTATCTTTTACAAAAATAGGCAATTTGTTGTAGGGAAGGACACACCAAACTGTAAGGAAAGGCAACTTAATAAAGTCCTTTAACATGTGGTCATTTAGGACCAATAAGACCAGTACATATCCCCTTGTGAAAAAAACCCTCCTAATAATTTCTCCATTACCAGAGTAAATACAGCATTCATGGTGTTTTTTTGACTGCTCTAAACCCACCACTTCCAACAGCCAGCAGCACCTGGAAGTTCCAGAGCCAACCTTTCTGAATTCCAGGCAGAGCTGTCACAAGCAGGAGCCATTTGAAGAACTAAAGGAACAGAGTATTTCTTGAGCTTTTGCCATGTTCTTGTTCTGCTACTGAGACTGCACCAGAGACAGATGGAAAAAGACTTATTTATTGCAGGTTATGATCTCCCCCACTCCACACACCACCACCCCCCTTGCAAATCTTGTGGAGCAGTTCCTGCAGCATTTACTCTCTCTGTGATTTCTAAACTACACGTGAAGATAAGGCAGAGGATGCACAGGTTTGGGATCCAGTTGCTGATGACAGACCACCATCAGTTTAAGGGATGAATCGGCGGGATGAAGAAAAGGGAAGGGGCTATCATGGCTTGCAAGTCAGTAAATTCTCAGAAGAGCCAAAAATACCTCTCATTTTCAATCCCTCAAGAATTAAGTGTGTGGCACCATTTCTAAATGCTGTGTTAGAGTGTGGTAGGGCCCACGACACAACAGGAGGAAAATGTGCCTAGTGGAATAATCTAATCCAAGTGACAATTTCGGTGAAAACTGAGCACACTTGGTGCCAGGCACTTAGAAAGGTGAGAGGCAAAAGAAAGGAAATGCTAGGATTTTTAAAGTCCAGTTTGTAAAAAGACAAGAGCTAACATTCTTTTGATGGGAAGATCAGAGAAAACATTCCCTTTCATGCTGTTTCAGAGCATTGAGTGTCTCAGGTTTTGACAGTTAACCTAGTGACAGAAATCTTTTTGGACTTCTCATTTTCTCCTTTTCTTATCCCCTTCTTCCCTCCCTAAGGTCTTTGCTTCCACTGATGTATTCCTTGCGTTTTTCCTCAAGGTGCTTTCACAGGATCACAGAATGGGTCAGGTTGGAAGGATGCACAGCGGGTCATCTGATCCAAACACCCGGCCCAGGCAGGGCCATCCCAGAGCACACGGCACAGGACTCTGTCCAGACAATTCTTGAATATCTCCATTACAGGAGACTCCATAGCCTCTCTGGGCAATCTGTTGCAGTTCTTTGGAATTTGTTCCAGTCACTGCACAGTGAAGAATTTCTTCCTCATGTTCAGGTGGAGCTTCCTGTATATCAGTTTCTGCCCGTTGCCTCTTGTCCTGTTGCTCAGCAGAGCCTCATCTATCCTCTTGACATCTTCTTCCCTCTACCCCTCTTTTCTTTTATTTTCTCTTTGATATGCCACACTACTTGACTTCAAGTCAACATTGCCTCTGATGGGTGCACGAGGGAATGTGTGACACATAATTTCTGAATGTCAGCAGGCTGCTTGCTCAGGGGCAGACTCTGGTGTGGTCCCAGGAACCAGTTCTGTTTTCTGTTTAGGACCACGAGTTCCCAGCAAACCTCCTGACGTGGCATGGTGGAAATGAGCTAATTTAGCTGAATCCAGGGAGAGAAAAAAAAAATCAGCCCAAAAGATTTATGAAAGGATCTATCTTGGTATCTTCAGTTACGGTGCATCCAGCAGTTGTCCTGTCTGCTCCAGAGGGAACACTGAGTTTTTGCTATACAGACAACATAGCTCACTACTAAAATTGGGAAAATAAATTTTGGCAAGTATTGAGGAAGAACGTATGAAGAACGAGGAATAATTAATATTGGGAATAACATATTAGAACGAAGTTCTTCACCATGAGGGTAGTGAAGCACTAGAACAGGCTGCCCAGAGAAGCTGTGGATGTCCCATTCATGGAGGTGGTCAAGGCCAGGTTGGACGGAACTCTGAACAACCTGGTCTACTGAAAAATGTCCCTGCCCATTGTGGGGGGAGTCAAAACTAGATGGTCTTTAATGTCCCTTCCAACTCAAGCCATTCTATGATTCTATGATTTGTGTGAATTCTGTTTTGCCATCTGAAGTCCAGAAGGGTCTGTGAAAACAACAGCTCTGCTACATGACTGTGAAAACTTACCTAAGCGTGTTTAAAGACTGCAACAATAAACATATCAAACAAAACTCACAAGTATTACAAATGAAAAGGTATCAAGTCTTTAAAATACCACACAGCTTTCTCCAAACTGCTGCCACAGAATCCCTGTCATCCTTTCTAAGATCCTTGCATAATGTGGGTGTTTCAGCATTTAGTCATTTGTTACAGAATTTATAAATGGATTTATTTTTTGTCACAGGCGCTCTGGTGAGAAACCTCTTGTTGACACAATGGCAATTTCTTCCATGAAAACTGTCTTTTAAGTTCACATCAAAGATATACTGAATAATCATTAACATTTCAACAGCTTTTTAGAAAGCTGGGTTGTAAATTAGGCATGTCAAGATCATAGTGACTCCTAAGCAGTTTATGTTCTGTCACTAAAAAGGACACAAATTAATTACGAAATGAAGGCAGGGTGGGGCCAGCTCTGCCATGATTACTCATGCAGAACAGGGTGTACCTAGACAATTCCCCCATGGAACCCTTCTGCAAAATGTACTACAGGCCTGTTCAGATTAAATTGAGAAAAGAAATGTAATAAAATGTTCCCTCTTTAACTTCTTAAAAAGCTAATATGTTGCTCCTAAGGAGACCAAACTGGTCTGGTTCTGGTGCAGTGCCTAGGTTAATCTCAGTCACCAGTAGATTTATGTTTTCTTTTTCTGTAGCTCTACTGCACAGTGAAAAAAACCCAAAAAACTTATGTACATAGGAAGAAAATATGTAATAAATATGAGCCAACCTTCCTGAATTCCAACTACAACAACACTGCCAGGATGGGAAATGCCTAATTGCTGGCACTCCATATGTCCTTTGCTTTGACTTGTGCTTTGCCAGTGAGATTTACATCCCTTCGGCATGAAGCAGCAGACTGATGAGACAGAAATACAGTTCTAATTCAGGCTCTGGACGAAAGCAGACTGTAGGGATTATGCAGAGAGTTTCTGTGCATTTCTTTGCCAATGTGATCTCAAGCCTCAGTACAACAGACCTGTCATTTGTTTCTTGCCGCTAGCACAGAATCCACTCTTCCAAGTTGTGTTCAGCCCCCCTTTTTCATTCAGACCATCTTTATCTTTTCTTTGTGGGTCACCACAGTCTTTCAACACACAGCAAGCTGCTGTGCAGGTGCCTTCTCTTTCCCCCTGTCTGAAACAGTCCAGCCTGGCTCTCTGGCTGTGTACCCAGCACTGCATGTCTCAGCCAACACGGACCCTCATCTGCCCTGAAATTACGCAATGCAAGATCACCTTTAGGGCACATCTGCATGATGTTAACAGCAGCAAATAACAGGTACAGGCTGTACAGAGAGCTGGGTTCAACTGTGCTACAGGTAAGCTTATTCTAAAGGACTATCCAAACAGAATTTCAATATTTCAAGAAAATTCTCCTGGAATATGGAGACATTACTACAGGAAGGAGCTGCGAAGGCATGGAAGTACTTAAGTAAGGCAGATAGGCATCAACAGGGCCACCGAGATGCCTTCAGCTCACATCCACACAGCTGTATAAATACAGCCCTTGCCTGTATTCCTTTCTCCCAGTTAAGGTTTTGTCCCCACTAAATTTGAACCCATTCCCTCCTCCACACTGCCTTGGCACCAACAAAGGGGTCACTGAACGCACACAAGAGACAGGCTTCCTGCTCTCGCTTCCCAGGCTTGGCCACATCCCAGCCCGCAGCAGCTGGCTCTGGCTGCTGGAGAAACTCTGCTCCATCTCTGCAGCCCGGGGACACAGCGTGCTCTGACACCCTCCGCCGGGAGCACACACAGGCTCCTCAAGGCTAATCGTTGGGAGAGCCTAAGCACACTGTGATGTCAGGGTCTTTGGAGATTTCAGTTTCTAAGTGCAAGCAAGTTTCTACTGAGCACACACATACAGAACAGAGAGTTCTTGCAGGAGCACCAGAATTTGAGCACACTTTCACATACACCATAATTCCATGGTAAACTACAGGCAACTGTGAGTATTTCAGTAGGAAGACTGAGGCAAATCGTAGCCACATAACATGTTAGCACCACTGCCTACTCTTGTTCTGCCATCAGTGAGCTTGCAAGTGCAGCGGAGGACATAAAGTTGTGTTTATTTATGATGCATCTCTTTATGAGAATGACAACAATTTAGATTAGGAGGGACTTCTTGGGGGTCATCTAGTTTAGCCTCACAGCCTAAGTAGGACCTTTTCTGAAGTTAGATCAGGATGCTGAGGGCCTTGCCCTGTCCTGCTTCAAGTATTTCAAAGATGGAGATCTTATGTCCTCTCTGCTCTGTCTGCAGAAGAATGTTTTTTCTAAGCTCACAAGGGCCATCTTCCCTTGCAGTTTGTGAACCATTGCCCCTTCCTACTTTTTGTGTATGTCTCTCAGAAGAAACTGGCTTGTCCATGAAAGCTACTGTAAGTAAGAGAAAACAAAGCCAGTTTCTTCCACTTTATTGTGTGCTCCTGCCCTCTGCCCATCCTAGTGTCCCTCCACTGGATCACCTCCAGCTTGTCAGCAATATTTGCAAGGATTTATAAAGCTCTCCAGATTGCTCAATCCCACAAGAACACACTGACTTAACAACAGTAATATAAATATTATGAACACATTTTACAGATTCTTCATGATTCATTAAAGAAAATGATTGCTAGCAAAGTGGTAGATCTGGCTGGTAAGTACAGGGCAGTTTCTGTAGGTGTGTTGTACAGTAAGATTAAAAAATAAAGCTTATGCAATAATATAACTATTAGGTAGAAAATGTCCCAAGGCATTTGGTAACTCTAAACCTAAAAGCATGTTGGGTGTAAGTACAGGGTTACAAATTTTGACCCACAATTACTTTCTTTTAGAATATTCCAAATACGGCAAAGTCCCGTATTTCTGCGAACTGAGATGATTCTGATGTGCTTCTGAAAAATATTTCTGAAAAGCCTCATTGATCATTTCTACACTTAAGAATTGGAAACACTTCTTGTGACTGAACAGCAGTCAGTTTGTTTGAAGTGGTCTACAGAGAAGCTCTCCAAATTAGCCATGTCTTGGGAAACAATAACTGACGAAAACTCCTCCAGCATAGTAAGGGCAGTTACCTTATCCTATGGCATTGTTCTGCAGCCCTCACGCAGGGTTTTATGGATTTGTCAGGTCACAGTGTGTTGTTGCTGTCATGAAGCCTGACTCCTCTCTCTTCCTTGCACAGAGAAACAATAAGGAAAGCAGGAACCGCGTGGCACCAGTTCTGATATTCCCAAGGGACAACAAAAATTATGGATTTCTGACAATGCTTGCCACTGCAAGCAGCAGGGCTGCCAACCTCATTCCCATAGTCCTAATACCAAAACCATTGTTAATGGCTTTGGGGAAATTCAAGTCCAGGTTTCCTGGAAGCATCCTTCCTCCACAAAGTATTTCAGAAGCGGCAGTGGACAGCTGAGATGCATCAATACTGGCTGACACTCCTTATCCATATGACACCAGAGGTGCCACTCTACCCCCTTGGTCATGCAGTTACAGCTCAGTGTCTGTCAAAGGCTCTGCACTTCAATGCTCATTCATGACCCTACTTCTCCCATGATATTTAAAAATACATTTAAGTCTCTTTCACAGATAATAGATTTAAAAATTAAATATTTTAGATTAGTCCACAAAGTTGGGTATAAAAATGCACTGAAAACACCAGCATTTATAAATTACAGCCTATCTGGCATATAAAGGACTGTAATCATGGTGTTAAGTGAGACTGGCAGAAACTTTGCAATGTAATTCCATATATTTATAAGTGTACTATTCTAAAATAATAATAAAACCACCGCCACCACCACATAACAACAACAACAACAACAACAACAACAACAAAAGACCACCAAACCAAACCCCAAAAGTTTTCAAAATTAGCATTTGGAATTGAGGGGCTTACTATGTTGAGATAGGTGCAAATACATTTAAAGGCCCAATAATGATTTCTGTTAAATATATACTGTCAATTACTGCATTCTTAACATCATGAGAAGTAATAAAAATAACAGCAGCATAGTAACACATGGGACAGAAAAATTTTTTGCTTAATTATGTGTGCTGCTATGTTCTTTGTTCTTTCTACTGTACCGGTACAGTCATTAATATCTTTGCACCTGGTCTATGTCCCATACACAATAATGTGATAGCAAGAGAGAAAGGGGAAAAGAAAATGTGGACATTAAACTGCTATAAAGCTTCTCCATTTGCAGACAGGAGGAAAATGCTTAAATGTTTTAAACATAATTTTGAAGATCGATGATGGAGGAATCTCTTGTAACTCCTATACATTTTTGACAAATCTAAATAACAGACAAAGACTGCCAGTGGAGAGAAGCGGAGGTCATGTGCTTGATGTGCAACATTACCTACAAGCCCGTAACAGCTGCCCCATTTCCCTCCCTATCTTCACAAAACAACTGTTGAACTCTCCTAACAGCTCCCTGCTTCAGCTTCACATACTCCTTTCCTATCTGGCACAGCACCTTCTGCTATGATTTCCAAATGTCTTCTTGACACAACGCTTGTGCACGTACTGCTGCATCTGTTGGTAATTAAGGAGGGATATTTAGGCTGGTTGGAGAATGACACTCTTTGGCAGGGAAAGGAAGCCTGCAAGTTAAAAACACCTTTTCACTCTATTCCTAATAATTTTTATACACAGCAAAACAGAAAGAAAAGAGCCTGTGAACTCTCTACAGAAGGCCAGTGTATCTGTGCAGATTCAGGTTTCTTCCCAAGCTGCTGGAAAATTACATTTTTTTTTGCTTTCCTCTGAACTCCCAGTCAGATTGGCATTTTTCCACATACCTGTCCATGACCAACCTTTTCTATCAACAGTTGTAAAAACTCTGTCTAGGCTTTCACAGACTGAACAACAGTGTGATACTGCCTAATTCAGCCAAAAACGATAGTATGGCACTGTGGAACAGAAACAGCAGATAAAAGTATCAACTTGTCAGGAGATGTGCAGAGCAGACAAGAAAGGATTTACAGCCTACATTAGTTTAATTTTCAAACATTTTGGAGCAAAGGAACAGTGTATTTAGTACCAATAAAAGTCTTATAGTGAATTAAAGTATGTTCTTGCCAATAAACGGTAAATATGGTGCTGCTAATGCCACAACAACATCCCTATATAGGACAGGATCTTCAGCATACCATAACTATCATATTCAATAAGTTTGAATCTTGCAGGATTCCAACACCCACAATAACACAGACGTGATCATTTATGTCAGCAAAAGTGTGACTAATAGAATTCAATTTTAGATACCCATGATGTATATAGCACAGTCAGCAGCCTCTACAAACAGTGGAGAGACATGTAAAATCAGATGGACATTTGCTTTATGATGAGCTCAATCATGGTTGAAGCATGCCTGTCATTCTTGCGTTACTGTCAATCTACCTCCAAAGCATTTCTACGTACAGGTATTGAAAATTCCCCTATTTACCTTTGGAACCCAGGTAAACTGAGTCTATTGGTGACAATTTTTTACTGCAGACACTGGGCAGGACAACTGAACGAAATGCTTTGCAGGACCTACAGTTAAGGAAGGGCTAGTAGGGGATGTGAAGGTCTACAACAGCGCCAGCTGTGGAGACCATGGGAGTTTTGGAACTGGTGAAGGCAGTGAAGAAGTTGCTGTAATGGAAATTCTGGTCAGACACAAAATTGGGTTTTTTGCCCCGCAGTCAGGGTGGTCAAGGACAGGAAGAGGTTTGCCAGACAGTTTGTGGAACATTGAAAACTTGACAAAGCACTGAGCAACCTGATCTAAGTTCAAACTCAGCCCTGCTTTCAGCAGGTGGGTGGACTAGAGACCTGAAGATTTTCTTTTGATTTAAATTATTCTGTGGCTGAAGGATTCTAGAACTTAATAGGGGCCATACAGAACAGATGATTAACTGTTAACTAAGAAGGCTGTGGTTCTTCAGTTTAATAAAGTGAGCTTCACAAGTTCAACTTTGGATGAAAACAGTAATATCTGGAGATGTGGTGAGAACTGCTAAGGCTTTCCTGAATCAAGTCTTTCTTAAACATAATCACTTCAGACACATTTGAAGACTCAAGATCATTTTTTCCCTGCTGCTGCAAAGGAACAAAGAATGAGTAAACTCTGACAGAAAGAAAATCAAAACAATCTTACAGATTCCACCAGACTCTACCCTTCTTGATAAGCCAGCATTTTGCAGCTTTCATTTATACAGCATTTTCAGAGTGTCCCTGATTTTCGGTTCCCTCATATTGTTATTCTTATCCTTCTCCTCCCTTACTTCGGCTCCTTTATGCATTTTTAGTCCAGTTCAGCCATACTCTGCTGTCAAGTTCATTCTTGACTTTAACTGCAATCCTGAAAATTACTTTATATACTCTCTCGCGTGAAGACAAGAGAAAAAACATTCCGTTGAATACACAAAAAACCATGCATATACACACTTGCTGCTTCTGTTTCCATCTAGTGGACAAATGATGTTTAATTGTCCTAACCTTCCATATACTGATCTGTTTGTTTTGTCTCAAAGACCTTTACACAATTCGCAACCGAGCTAGAAAATGGGTATTTGTAAAACAATGTATGAAATCCTACTGAAGTCTTTTCACCATAATAACATTTAGAAATAGACCTCTCAGACATCTGGCAGCAAGACTAGGAAAATGATAGCTGCACATCTCTATAAACGCACCACGAGCATTTCCAAAAGTAAATCTTACTGTTTCTCTGGAACCTCTTATTCCTCACAAAAGAAAACAAATCTGAAACCCATTGCTTTAAATGCTTGTGCTTCTGTCAGTAAAAAATGCCATTCATTAAGAAGGAAAACCCCTTTTCATGAGAACTGGAAGTCCTACTGACAAATGGAACAGCTTATCATGTCCAGGACAAATGTTACAAATCAACAATTAGTGACAACAGGCAGAGATTTAGGGTTCACTATCCTGACATAGAAAAAAACCCATCTCCAACTTCCATGACAATACCCCATGCAGAGTCCAGT
>WEKY01013433.1:0-24940 GCA_013390045.1 Picathartes gymnocephalus | reverse complement strand
GACAAGCCATGATTTGTTTTTAGAGCTATGTCTGCTATTTAGAAAATCATCTTAATAAGGATCCTTAATTCTTCCTAAAGCACAAACAAGACTGTCCAGCTTATGATAGCAGACAGGAGGGTCAAAACACAAAATGACCATGATGAGAAACTTACTATTTCCTAACCTTGAACAGAATTTGTTTACTTATTTCTGTAGGTAACCTAGTTCAAAGCATTAATGCATTTATATTTTGTATCCCAGATTTCCAAAACACAGGAATGGGTTCCTGTTATGCTGACTGTGTATGTATAAAACTCATGCATACAGCTCCAGACACTCATCAACGAAAAATTTTGCCTGCCTTTTCGTCATGTTGTTTTATGTTAAAAATACCTAGTTGCTACAAATTCCTTTATTCTACTAGAAAAGAAAAAGCCTAAAATACTTTTTTTGTTTAGACATATTCTGCACTCAAATGCAGAAGTAATATTTTAATAGCAGTATCAGCCTTCTTCATTTATCCCTCCTTTTTTCCAGAAAGTTTCATACTCAATTCACAGTTTTTAATTGCTCTGGTCTTCCAGTATTTTGTTTGGTTGCAGTTCCATGTTGTTCTTAATGAATGCTTAGTATCAAGGATCTGTCAGAACTGGTATCCTTCAGCACAGATCACCATTTCCCAAGCTTCCTTCTCTGAACCACTTAACAATGTTGGTAATTGTTAATGAAAGCATTGATAATGCTTTCAGTGAGGGGAATAGTATCTGGAGTTAAGTAAAACACAAAATTAAAAGAAACACAAAAAAAAAATTCCTTCCACCCCTTTCCAAAACACCAGATTTGACTTGCATCCACAAGAATCTATTGATCTTCCAGGGACTAAAAGTCAGAATCAGATGTTTCCTATATTACCAAATTATAATCTATCACTATAGCACATACTTTCAAAACATCATTTTTATTACTAATGTAATAGAAATACGCAAAAATCAGTAAAACAAGAAATCTGCCTCTCCATTAAGATTTTAGTTGTTTCTCTGCCCAGTCAACACATTGTCAATCATCACAGTTCTGGAAAATCACTGTTTCTTTATATTGCTGTTTCCCTCAACAGTTACATGAAAGTACATGAAACCTGTTGTCATTCTATATTAAATCTCTATTAAGTATTTTGATATTCTCAAATGTAAGGTCCTCTCTAAGTAGCATATACAGCAGTCATTTTTATCTCTATATATGGTTCTGTTACTATGTCTGCACTGCATATGAAGACACCAAAAGCCTTCTAAGGACCATTTATCAGAACACACTGTACTACTACTACTACTGCTAAAGTATTCCACTTATTTTGAATCAAGGTGTAGCACTAGAATAGTCTAGGGATTTGTTTTTAAATTACATTGTGGCTTGCCTTGAATGGGTGACCAGGTCATAATCCCCCCACAGCAGTGGCTGGTGAGATTGCTTTAAATTAACTGCTAACAATTACTTGAAAACACATAGTCCTCTTACAAAAAAACGGTGATCCAAACACCACAATTACTTTTTTTTTTTTAAACAAAACTGCTAAGATTTTCTTGATCTATTTATCCAAAATTATTGTCAGCTGTACTTCTTTGATTTTAACATAAATGAGAAAACTGGAAAATAAGCCAGCTACACTTATGAAACAGTACAAAACAAAGACTGAACATTGATTTCAATGACTGAATTTTTTCCACATATTTCAAAACTACAGAGTGAGAATTGGGATTTCATGTGGCGCAGCAGGTTTGATACAATTCACTATCTTCTGTTTTGTCTTTGTGGGTAAACTGTTCACTGCCTATTTTTCAGGAGAAAGAAAAAAAAAACCTCAGCACAACTCCCCACCCTTAATCTCTAATCACACAAAATAAATACTCTAAAATCTAACAACATTAGATAGCCATGCCTGAAGTTTCTCCCTTAGGAAAGCTATTTTCAGTTCTCTTGCTACATCAGATGGGACCAGCTCGCTGCCAAGAGCATGTGTTCTTGGACGTGGCTGCAGTTCTTGAGGATGGATAAAACCTCCTCAGCTGGGAAAACCTCACTGCAGAAGGAACTACGAGAAGAAACACTGAGTGCTGCCCATCATTGTTCAGAAATGTTCTGAAATTTTTCTTCCCATGTTTTTTTCCTGTGTTTGTTTTTGTTTTGTTGTTTTTTACTCTAACTGGAATAGTACTCATTTCTTACCAAAAGCAGAAGAGGAGCCAAGGACTCCCTCAAGCTGACTAGAGACTAGACAATTTCCAGTATTTTTTGTGGAAATAGCACAAATATCAGAATGGAGGAGAACATAGCAAAACAGGAGCAGCCCTTATTCTCTACTACATTTCTATTACTCCTGCTTGATAACTGAATTTTCATCTGGGCACAACGTTTTTAAACTCTAGCTTAAGGTTGGCAGACAAACAAAACAACCATGGAAAAGTAAGACTTCCGAGACCCTTTTTTACGGATTTCTTTTAAAAACTGGCTGTGTACTATTTGTCTCAATCAACTATTTTTACCATGTTCCTCGAGACAGCTTGTGTCAGATGCAGTAATTAGTATGAGAGGGACTAGACCCAACCAGAATTACTTTCACTATCATGCATACACTGAGACAGAGTGTAAAATTAGCCATGCCAGTGGGATTCCTCTATCCAGGGCATGGCTTGATGCAACCTGTGTGCTGCCATCAGGTAGGCTCTGCACACAGCAACCCAGCTGGTCTCTGTGAGCACAAGTGAGAGAAACCTTCGGTGTTGAGGCTCCTGGTTCCTCATTTCAGGACATCGATTATAGCAGCATCTGAGGAGCAACAGCTTCGGAAATGTGAAGGTGAAGGAAGACCTTCAGGGAATCTGTTACAGAGCTTTGCTCATCCTTATTGGCCTTCTCTGCACTTTTCCAGCTCTGCTGAATGTTGTTGGTGTGGGGAGGAACAGAGCTGTGACAAGCACGGAGCTGACCTTCTTGGGGACAGCCTGTCACAACAGCAAAATCCCGTCTCTGAGTCATAACATTTGGAGTGCATGAATTTATGTGCCACGTTAGGGTTGTACTTTGCCTACAAGCATCATTCAACATTTATCTACACCGAGTATTGTTTGCTAATGATTTATTACCCAGGCATTTGCCTTGTAAGGACTTTCTGCAGCTCCTTAGCTGTCCCTTTGTGGTTTAGTGGGGCACTGACAAACTTCTTACGTTGCAAACTTCAGCATTTGCCTCCTTTGCTTTGTTTATGAATACACAGGAAAGAACAGGTCTCAGCACAAATGTCACCTCACCTCACTGACTCCTGCTCTCTGTTATCCAGCCTGCCTGCCAATGCAAGTACTGCCTCCCCTGTACCTCTAAGGGATTAACCTTTCCTTACACAGATATGAATGGTGTCCCTCCTACTAATGCTCACTGTTTTGTGTCTGTACACTAAATGATAATTCAAGATGAAAAAAGGATTCCAATCAATTGCAATGAACCTACTAGATTCCATATACTTTCCTGAACTGATTTACTCCCCCACACAGCTTTGCTGCTTTGGCACACTGTGCCTACTGCTTTTAGGGAAGAGCTGTGTCCCAGTTGCAGCTGGGATAGAGCTGGCTTTCTTCCTAGCAGCTGATACAGTGCTGTGTTTTGGATTCAGTATGAAAATCACACTGGTGACACAGTGATGTTTTGGTTGTCACTCAGTAGTGCTTACCCTATGTCAAGGACATTTCAGAGAGACTCTATATCTAGCCCACAAAATGTAATTTCTGGGGCTTTGTAAGTTTTCTGAGCATTTTTATTCACTCATTCTGCATGAAATGTTAAATTAAATTAGAGGTCTCAAAAAATAACAGAAAAAGGAGAGACACTAATTCAGCAGGATGGTGGAATCCTAACTTGGGCAATGGTTGTGATCCACTTTTGTGCTGGAAGCGTGTTATTTTAAACCTTCCATACTACTTCANAAACCTTCCATACTACTTCATCTTTGAGGATGAAAGAAGGATTTCAGTTTCAACAGCTTTCAACACACACCACTTTAAACACACCAAAAGTAATTAAAAAAAAAAAAAAAGAAAACATACAAATGGCAAAAAAAAGTTCCTTACAGTAAGAAACCTCCCACAACACTGAACTGAAATGCCCAATATATATTTCTGTCTCCTCTAAAGAGATTTCATTTGCTGTATTTTGCTGTATTTTATGAACAACGAACTATTTTAAGCTTCTAAATTGCTGTATGATTCACGCTGATGATAAAAGCCAGCAGAACACATTTGAACTTTGCACACATCCATCTCTCCTTGTTTTTAATGGTTTAGAACAGCCCTAATGTATTTACACAAGTTAGGCAGCTTAAAAGCTGGAACACGGGAAACCTCTGGGCTAAGCTCAATATGATTAAAGTTCACAGTAATGGATGAAAAGAAAAATAAGAACACACTACAACAAAAAAAATCTAAACAACTGTTTTGCAAACACATAAATAGCAGAATTTTCAGCTAAGTACGGTTTTCTCACTCATTAAAAAATACTTTGATCACAAAATTTTCTTAATTTTTCAAAAGACAATTTGGCAAAAGGATTAACTATTACATCTGGGATATGTCCTTATGTAGTACATTTCGTTCTTTAAAGTAACCCATACACCTAAGAATCCATCTTCTCCAGTAAGGCACTTTACAAAGTGAAAGAAAAATGAAGTGAATTAGAAAGTCATCTTGTGCTCACGGTTCTATAACTACAATATGACAAACATCTGTAATTGTATTTCAAGGAACTGAAAGCAGAGATTTCTCTACTTGGAGATCTATAAAGATATTTTAAGTGGCCCAAGTAACACATACAAAATATTATGGTAAGTCATCAAAAATACAGATAGCAATTAGATAAGTTACCTTGAGGGCGGAAAAACAAAGCCCTTCTTCTTTTACAACCTTAATATTGATATTTCACTAAAAAGGTGCTTTCCAAGATCATGAAATCTTTTGTAGCTTGGACAGGTTTCTGTCAAAATTTATGCAATTCAATTTAACTAATTCTTAAAATTCTTTAAGACCATTTAAAAATAGTGAAACTTTTACAATATATATTTTAAATTCACATTCTTTTTGCAAGGTCTTTAATTCATGAGTAAATTACTCAAGACTAGGAAAAGGAGGTAATGGGCGTAAGTTGCGCTCCACGTAGAGATGTTTAGCTTGGTACTCTCATTTTCAATATGACAGAATCAATTAGGTTGGAAAAGACCTCTGAGATCATCAAGTCCAACCTGTGACTGAACACCACCTTGACAACCAGACCACGGCACTGAGTGCCACATCCAGTCTTTCCTTAAACACCTTCAGGGACAGTGACTCCACCACTTCCCTGGGCCATCCATTGCAATGTTTAATCACCCTTTCTGTGAAAAAATTCTTCTCAGTGTCCAACATAAACCTCCCCAGGCACAGCTTGAGACCATGACCTCTCTTCCCTGTTGCTGGTTGCCTGGAGAAGAGATCCTGGCCACAGCCTCCTTTCAGGCAGGTGTAGAGAGTGATAAGGTTTCCCCTGAGCCTCCTTTTCTCCAGGCTAAACACCCCCAGCTCCCTCAGCTGCTCCTCACAGGACTTGCCCTCCCCAGCTGACCCTTCACCAGCTCTGTTGCTCTTCTCTGGACTCACTCCAGGACTTCAGTGTCCTATTGGAAGTCTATGTGTCAGTATTTACATTCACTATAGGTAAAGGAGTATAGTTTTTGTGAGCTCTCCCAGTTTAAAGCAAAATTGTCATTACGGAAATGCAAGCATAGCAACAGTGTGACAATTAGGTGTAAATCACATCTCGAAATCTCACTAAGTATCTCTAGTCACCTGTAGTCATCTGTAGTACCATAATAAATCATAGTCAATAAAATTAAATCCAGCATAATAAAATTAAATTAATGATAATTAAATTAAATTTACAGTATGTGTAGTCTATTTCTTCTGACTTAAAAAAATCTTTCAAAACAAAACAAAACAAAAAACCGAGGAAAGCAGGGAAACAACCTAATAAATTACACGAAGTCACACAGTTAGGGGATCATTAAGGCTCATGCTTCTGTGACAGCTATGGCTTATCCTTTACTTAGGAAAGGACCTGCTGGTGGCTAAAGGTGCTCACACACAACACGAAAGTGCTAGACAGGAACAAGTGCTAGCTTGCTGTCTCAAATGATGCTATAATTAACATTTATATTAATCCAGTCAGTATTTGGGTATGTAGAAGAAATTGGCAGGTTAGACTGTTTTAAAGGCAGGGAGGGAGCCAAGCATTGCACTCTACTGCTGGCATTTCTTTCGTCTCACTAACAGTGCCAAATTCACAGTCCAAAGCAAATGTGTAGCTCAGCCAGTGACAATGCAGCCTTTTCCACAACATTTCACCAATGTGCTTGAATGTGCTTCACACAGATCTGCTTTGAAAGGACAATGGTACAGTGAGAGAAGTCCTTGTTCCTTGACCCTAGTGATTCTGTAATGCTGCTTGCTAGCAAGTAGCTTGGCTTCAGTAGCAGGCCTAAAAAGCTTTCAAAACCTAAGCAGCTTAAAAATAAGTCAAATTTAACCTATCAAAAAGTGTATCTAAAATTGATTAGAGTACTTGCTTGTCCAAGTACCTTCCACAAACACTTGTTGGTTAGGAGAAACCATGTGTCAGTCACATTGCCTTCTCCTGTCCAGCAGGCACCTTGGTCACTACCTGCCACCAAGGATGGCTAGGTCACTTCCAGGTTCTCCAAACTTCAGTCATCTGAGCTGGGATTCTCCAAATCAAGTGGAAATCTCACAGCTCAAGTATTTTAGAAAACTTCACTTAGGACAATAACAGCCTGAGTACAAGAAAATGGGGAAATGGGTTTATAATTCAAAACACAATACTTTCTTCTCTGAAAAGCTCCAGCATTTGCATTTTTATGTTTGCATCATATTTTATTCTGTGGGGAGAAGGGCTGCAGGGTCACACTATCAACAATTAAAGAAAAAGTGAAAATTCCTTAGGACTGATTGTGCCTTTCTGTCAGCTCTGAGTACACCAGTGAACTGAAGGAACACCGCAGGGTACTCTGGGCATGTCAGCACTGGAGCAGCCCCATAAGACATAGTGTTCCAGGTGTGGTTGATGCTTCCAGAATCTTTAAGATGAAAGGCAACCTTTCATAATTCAACTTGACCATGCTACACCAGGGAAGAAACATACACACTCTAATGTGCATATGCTGACACACAGATGGAACAGTATATCTGAACACAAGCTCCATTCAGATATAAAAGTGTGGGTGGCCATTTCAGAGTTTCCCATGGCAACAATTAGTTATGGGCCCACACTAGTACAAGTCCTTGCCTGTTGGAAGAAAAGCATAGCTTCTGCAAGTATGCAGATTTACGCAGAAAACAAATATGCACTGGTGGACACTTCAGTGCTTTCTCTGCTTGTGGCGGTGTCCCCTACCTCCTGACAAGCACACAGCCACCTTTCCCTGCCTTGGTGGAAGAGGCAGCCTGCCAGCTTCATGAGCACTGGAAGAGGAGATACAATTTTCTATCATTTTGTTCTGCACAATAAATGCAATGCTGTTGACAGAGGATATTGCACAACCTCAGCAATTTCATTGACCATAATATCTGATAAATTCAGATTAAGACGTTTATCCTTAAAGTGCCTTCTCACTTTTCAGCTAGGGAGGCAGAACACAATAATCAATTTTCCAAGGACTCAGAGGAATTTCTATTGCACAGGCAGATGAAGGCTTGTTTCAGACTAGTGTCATTATTCCAGAACTACCACTCTTCCTGGAGTTACAGGGATTTTGCCTTCTGTAGGCTTTGGAAGCTCACCCATTTCTGCCAACACGCCTTATCAGGAGAGCTCAGATTATTGCCACCTCTTTTCCTTTCTGCTGAGATCAGTGACAGGTATGTCTGTCAGTGACAATTCAGGTAAATGTTTCCCTCCAAGAAACAACAGAAATGAAAATGGTGATTTCACACCAATCATGTGAGAATCACCCACATGAATAATAAAAACAACCCAACTAACCCCGCATCACACTCACACCTTAGCACTGAAATAAACACTTGACAACTTAGGACAGCCTAAGACTCCTAGGGACACGTCTACCCTGTAGCCATCTCAAATATGGAACAATTTGTATTCCTTATTTAATACCTAAGATTTGCCCTGATTAAAAGGAAGGAGGTTTCATTTTTATGCATTTTTTTAAAAAACCATGTTTTTCTAACATGCTGCATTTAAATGCTACGGTGCATTAACTACCAGGAAATGCTGAGAGATCTCCCCACATATACAAGTCACAGCAGCTTTACCTCCAGTAAAAATATGATGGATTCAGGGCTTTCCTAAGAGTAATTTGTTAGGAGACTATAGCTGCTTTTCATAAACTACAACTGATTACATGATCCTACAGCAATTAGAACAACATACAGAGGCCACTTCTCTTTAGATCAAGGAGTCCGACCAATGTAAGCTATATACTATTTTAATCAGTTCCAACTTGTGTTCTTAAACAGGCCACATACTAAGGCTAATACTCTTGCTTCCTTTAGGAATAGCTA
Source organism: Picathartes gymnocephalus (assembly GCA_013390045.1). Lineage (NCBI taxonomy): Eukaryota > Metazoa > Chordata > Aves > Passeriformes > Picathartidae > Picathartes > Picathartes gymnocephalus. Next base: position 16,352 of record WEKY01013433.1, on the reverse strand, counting down.
TGGCCTTGGGAAAAACAATGCTGCTTCTAGAAAGCCAGTGCTTATATATTGGTATCTGGGGATTACTGAAACTGTTAATTGTATTTCACACATCTTTGCAAGTTGCTGAGATGTAAAACCCATAAAGTAAAGAGCACTGACATGGTCATAACTCATGTTTCTGGAGAAATTTCCAGGGGGTATAATGAAATTAAATAGCAAGGCTTTAACTGTTGACACTCCTCTAAAACAGAAGAAAATGCAGTCTTATTCTCTTAAGAAAAAATGCCCTTTTTGGCTTAAAAAATTGGAATAAAAATACGTTGAATTCCAGTGGTAACATGCTCTCACAACTGAAAAACAGCATTTAAAAATAATTTACAATCAAGTCTTCTGTTATAATGCTGGACTACACAGAGCAAACGCTAAGTCTGATAGATGTAATCCTTTCAGTCCTTCCTGTAACTAAAGCTGCTACTGAAGACAATTAGCTAGAAAAACTGGTGTAGTAGAGTATCAGCACTGCTGTACCAAGGGGATAAGATAACATGTCAGATTGGGAGCTCTGCAAGGAGAATATAGTTATTTTGAGATGGTCAGGACTTCTGGAAAGAAACCCTCACCTCCTGCAGAACACCAACTGGAAGCTGTCACTCACTTATCTCAGCAAAACATTCACAAGCTTGTACCACATGCAAACGTGCCAGATTCTGTAACGCATGTTCCTCTTGGTAAAAAACAAATGTTTCTTGACTCAGGGAGGAAAGAAAGGACAAACCAGAGAAAAATCTACTTTAAACTATGAACAGTGTTCACAACCTTGGAAAAGCACATAATACCAGCTGCATGTTTTGGGCCACCACATGAAATTCTGACGGCTTTGTCTCTGCTACTTGTCTTAACATGAAGCCTGTCAAGAGGGTTCTTGTAATGTTATTACAAGTATTTTTGTAGACAAGGATTTAACTCCACTTAACTGGCTTGGCCAGGAATGGGAGGTTAAACAGATTCAGCTCTGACAGCTCGATAGCCTGAAGAGTTCCCAGTGCATCCTTTCAAGAGCAAAGTCTTGCCCTCTACATCTGTAAAGTATGGCATGATCCAGCCAGGACTTTAATTGAGTTCTGAAGGTCCCTAGGTGTGTTGAAAGGCATGTGACAAGAGTACAAGGAGATACCTTGGGTTTTTCTGATAAACTTCTACAGCTTCCTATTGTGCAATTGCTATGGAATCAGAAAGGGAAGATAATAAATTATTGATCTCACATCCATTTCACTACTTGTGGAGCTGCCCTAGATGCTTTCCTTTTTACTGCAAAGTGGCTTAATAGATCTTCACAGCATGAAGGCTGAGCTCTGGAGCCAGATGGCCTTGGGTAACAGGGAAATTTCAGACAGGACAGTTACAATCAAAACTAGCTCAACAAGTAAGCAAGACCAAACATCCTCTATAAATCCACTGAAGAATACACTGGAGAATGACACAGTTCACTAGAAAATAAATTATGTTGTTTATGTACACACACCAGCATTTCTGACATTTTTCACAAGTGTTTTATACCCCCCCCTTTTAATAAACCACTCATATTTCTTTTGCCTTGTGAAATAAATAGGCTTAATAAAGTGGTGGAGAATAATCAGACCAGTGATTTGCACTTCCAGACACCTCACTGGGATGAACCCCAAATATTGCATAGACTATGACAGAAAATACTCTGTGTTATACTCCACCCTCAACCATTTCTGATGCAGGAGCTCTCTAAAAGAGAAACCAAGAACTTGAAAAGGCAATTCTTTTCCTTGCCAAACCATGAGCCACTAATAATTTCCATTCCTTTAATAATTACTTTTAACTTCCAGAAAAACACTTCACTGCAAGCAAAGAACAACCCAGGATATATACAAGGATTAAAACAGATAGTTTAAATTAAAACCTATACAACAATAACTATAGTTGACAACATTTTTTACTGAAGTAATTAGGTTGACTATTAACTACTTGATCACTAACAGCAAATAATAGATAGATCATTAACATTTATAGTTATTACCTACATTTGCTTCCTTAGCACTTGCAGTTTTCCTGTTAAAAGTAAATTATCCTGTTATTCTTTGTTATTCATGTTGTTCAGTGTTTCAGCTACGAGGAGACCAGACACAAATTCAAAGGGCATAATGACATTATTTTACTTGTACAAGTTTTTTGTTGAAGATTTAATATTTATTAAATACTATCTCCTTTTCCTGTTATACAGGAGGCATAGGTAGCAAACACAAAGTGTATCTTAAAAGCAACATGATGCACATGGGTTTTACCTGCCAGGCACATAATTGGTCTTGTTGTTTCGTGTTTACAAAGTGAGAAACAGAGGAGGGTTCCAGCAGATAGGGATTCAAGGGTAAATTCTTGATCCAAGTCAGTTTTCAAATTTGCTTCTAAAGTTCCTGTGTCAGCCCTAAAGCCAAGACTACACATTTCTAGGAGAGTAATAAATAAACAAAATCCCAGACCAAACACAAAATGAACGTATTTCCTTTCCACATGTTTCTCTGAATATGCTCAGGGTACAGCTTGGTACAGAAGACACCCTTCTTGGTCTGTGTGAGTCTGTGGTGTCTCCCTGGGCAGACCCCCTGCCCCTTGCCAGCAGTGCGGTGCCGAGTGTTTGCGCACACGGCTACGGGGCTCCAGCAGCCCCCCTCGCATCCTTCTCCATCACCCCTTGACACCTCACAGAACTGCTGCTTTCCATCCCATCCTGCCACAGAGCTCTCCCAGCAGAACAGACTTCGATGTAATTCCTCCCTGTGCAATCTGTAGACAGGAGATACCCTTGGATGTGGGAGCTCATTTGTTCCTTTTTGTCCCCTTTTGATTAGTTTTTTAATCCACACAAGTCCTTCCATTTTATCCCTGGTGGTTTTTTTACGGAACCTTTGCTTACAGTGCGGCTACAAGGGCTCTCACAAAATCCACATGGCAGGGAGTGAACAACTATCTGTCTCCCTGACTAATTTAATGAGAATAAAACTCGGGACTGAATTAGCATTATGCATGGCTCTTTAGACAGTTCATGAACTTTATCAGCCTACATTATGGCTTTTCAACATCCCTTTGCACCAAATGACTTAGTAGAAGACATTTAATTATCTGAAAAAAAACCCCTGCACTTCTTAAAAAGAAAGTCTTCATTGCATTATGCAGGAAGAATTCAAAATCCCTAGCAGGGCGACAATGTGTTAGATGTTCTTAAGAAAACTGACTATTGCTGTTACTACTCAATTTTAGAGCATGCTTCTACAAAAGGCAAGAATAGCAAACAAAGTAGAGAAACCTCCATCTTGTTAAGTAGTAAGAATTGTTCCAGGTTCAGAAGCTAGGGGGTCCTATTTGTAGTTTGCAGCTCTGCCTCTCACCTACTGCATCATTCTTCCATAGTTCATTCTGGCTACCTCTCCAGCAGTACAGAAGGAAAATAGATTATGCCAGGTACTTTTATTCTCCAAGGGGAACCTTGCCAGAAACTTGTTGTGGAGGGTCACACTGTGGCCAAGCACCCCAATAGTATCTCATTCCCACTCCCCTTTCCATCCTCAGAAGTTGATAATCACCTGGGTACCAGTTTAGTGTGCTGGAGTGTAACAAGGAAGACTGGGGCAGCTGCCTGAGTTGGAAACAGGCAATCAGGGGAATCTCTGGAGCCCAAGGGACAAAAAATTCCTCAAGGCTGGAATTAGGCATGCTTCAGATGGTGGCTCCAGGTCCAAAACTACCCAACTGTGCTGAAAAGTTCTGTTGCAGCCCTAAGAATCATCTGGTTCTGCTGCAGTTGATGGCCAGTGCAAAGCTTTCAGAGCCACTCTGTGTGACTCAAGAATGGCATCTCGTGAACTCCTGCTCTAGAGTGTTTCTCATTCACTTCTGATCCCGTGGAACAATTGAGGGGAACACCCAGTTGTGCCAAAATATTGCTGAGGTGCACACAATACTCACTCATCTATACTGATAGAAACCAGGTCTATTCAATTACGGCTCTCCAAATCCAGTCACGCTTCTACTCAGTTTCCAGTACAATATCCACTGTCACAACATCGAAAGGGAATGTGCAACATTGCAAAGAGTCTCTTGGTTCTAAAATCCTCTTGTGTTTTAAATCAGACAGTGCAAGTTACTGCACAAAAACTGCATCATTGTTTAAATTAATGAAAAAGTCACCCCTTCTCATGAGCATTTCATTCCATGCTATGAATATGCAACAACTAGAGGTTCTTTTCCCTGTTAGAGATGGATGATATCAAAATAAATTTTCTCTGTATGTACTATACTGTATGGAATGATTCATTATAACTTATGTAGTCTGCTTTTATAATACACACTAGTGTTTATTTGCTAGAGCCACTTTTCCTTCCCCTGGTGCAGAGTTAGTTTTTTAACTGCATTGATTGGGCTAGTGCAGTATACACTGTTTCTCTAATTCACATTAAATAAACAATTATATTTAAAATACAAAGCAGAGTTAAAGTAAAGACTATAACTAGGAATTTTCTCACTTTCTAGCTTCTTAGATAGTGGTAAGAAACTGCTGTGCAAGGTTTTGCATAATTTCCATCATCTGATCTTCCTCCATAAATACACAGACTTCACTGCATGTGTGGGCAAAAGTTCATGTTTCAAACTGGCCTCACTCTTCTGAAAGCAAGCCAGAAGTGGCCACCATCAGTCAGTGGGTTCTGGGTACAGCTCTGTTCGGGTAGAGGAGGAGCAGTTCTGCTTCACAGGAGGAGCAGTGTGTGTGCTGGTGGCTAGGCTGCAGTCTGCAGGTCTGCTTGGGAGAGCAAAGACCTGGTGGGATCTCAAGCTTTGCCACTGGGAGGGAGAAAGACTGACCTCTCCTTCTGACTACACTAGGCACTAACCACTGATGAGTTGCTAATCCTTGCAAGTTGCCTCAAAACACAGCGATCAGAGGAGAGCAAATTGGCAAGTCTGTGTTTAGCAGAGAAGAAAATATGACAGCAAGAAAAGAGCAATGAGGGAAATACACACAATAGCAGGAATATTAAGTATGACAGAGAAAACTGGATGGGGAAACTTTGGCACGCACGTTATTTTACAGGGTGTCTGACTGAAGCTGATTGTCCATGAAGTGTTTTTGGCAGGCTTGTGGGTGAAGATATTCAAAGGTTTGAAAATCTTCAGTAAATGCTGGAGTCACAGATGGAAGACAGGACAAAGGAGACAAGTTTCTGCACCCCAAGTTAGCATTTAAACCATTGGATCTACTCAGATACAAGCCTAAACACAGACATTTAGGGGCACAACTTCAGGGTTCAAGTATCTTAAAATTTGTTTATTTTCTGAGTTTTCTTATAAAATATAGCCCTGTCTGCAATTAATTTTCAGCATGTGTTTTCCACATTTAGAAATCCCAAACTGTTTTCTGTTAAAGAGAGACAGGCAAAGTGAAATCCTTTCCTCTCCATGAGGTACTGTCACACAGGCCCAGACAAATGGTTTACCTGAAATACATACTGCTGGATAGGAGGCAAGAGTGGTAGAAGTTACTCAGAAGCGCACTTCCCTGGCCTTCCCTCAGATTTTTCTGGTGTCATCAAAGCCATCCTTAATCCCAATGGAAAGTGATGATGGAAATACTATTTTTCTCTCTGCCAAAATGAATCGAATCTTCAGCTGAAATGGCTTAGCCAGATCAGTGGTATAACTTATGCTTCCCTGTGCCAAGCTTTTTGATTCTGGCTCTTGGAATGTGTCTGTGGCAATTTCTTCTACATAATGGAACACACTTCTTGCTCAGAAACACTTAAACATCAAGAAATAGGGCAACTATTCTAAAGGCTTTGTTTTCAGGTGGACGTTTTAAACCTGCCTTCTCAACAGTTCTGCCCCCATCCATGCAAACCAGGATGCACCACACTGATCACTGATTTTCAGCTTCTCAGATTTTATTGCCAGCTCTGCTTGGACTTGTGTTCCATACCTAGCTGCATTTAACTGAGAAAACAGGCAAAATAGAGAAAGGGCATAGCAAAGACAAACCAAACTAGAAGAATTAAGAAGACAAAATGACCACTATGAATGAATGACTCCCAACTGTATTATGGCACTACTATTTACCAAGAGAAGGCAAGAATGTCTGCAGCTTAAACTAAGGAAGAATCTATCCTTTTGTCCCTTCATAATAAGAGTAGGATTGCAATATATGCAAATATGTCTACTCTTCATGATTATGAAAGAAGTTATTTTAAAAACACCAAAAAACAAATACCTGAGAAATGATTTGTCACTGGCTGCATCTATAAAATTTGAGCTCACCTAAATCACTAAACTTGTTTACTGACAAGACCATTTTTCTGAATGGATCAAGCCAAGCAAGGAAATCCCTGGTACCTCCTGATTCCATGAACTGATGGATGAATTTCTCTTTCCTAGAAGCGAACATGCTGTCATTCAAGGGCATCCTTCTGTTTATTTTAATTCTAATAATTCCTTCATGTGACACAAAAGTCTTTAGACAAAATGTGTCTGCTACTAAACTTCATGGTGACAGCAAGGCCCCAAGTGCTTTCCTAACAATCCAGTGAGAAGACCCCTCACCTTGGCAGTAGCAGAAAACCTACAGTGTGTGGCAGAGAAGTTATGACACTACCCAGAAGAAGGCATGCAGAATTACGCACACTGAAACAATGCAGCTGCAAAGACGAAGCTCAGTTCAAAACTCCCTTTATGCCACATAGGCATAATCCAGTTGCCTAAACATCTGTATCTATCTCAGAGTGCCCAGGATACTCTTCCTGCCTTCCAGTTTCTGCTTAAAAGGCACAGGTGTGCTATCCAAAAGTTTTATGCAGACTTTTTGAGTACCTAGAGGATATCCCTGTGCTGTATCTTATCCTTAGGTGTCCGAGCTCCCAACAGTCAACAGGGAGTTAGTCAAAACAGGCCCTGGAACAAAGAGTAGCCAATAGTGTTGATTTAATTGCCTGAAAAGAGAGGGTAATTATGTGTCAGATACCTGGCCTTAAGGTTTTCAATAGAGATCTTAAAGCTCCTGATCAATGCCGACATCCTGCAGGTCCTCTGGTATCACTGGGAGCCCTGCACAGGAGTCTTGGCTGCTCAGGCATGTCTTTAATGACACTGAAGTCCTATGCAGGGGTTATGGATTCAATCTCCAGCTCTGCAGTTGGAGCACTGATACCCAGTGCACATATATAGTTAGATGGTTTATCATCAATATGTAATGCACACAAAGAATTAAAGTACAACAGACACCAGTAAAACAAAAGGACATCCTGATGGAAATAAAAATTGGATTGGATTTGTTCCAGAAAGGAAAATAACTAAGTCTGTTTCTTACATAAAAGTTATGCAAATAGAATATTTGAGCATGGCAGATTCATCAAATAATTTTAAAAGTTGTGATGGAAAAAGAGAAACATATTTTTCAAATCCAGTTAGATAAAATGACCAATAATTTAAGGCTTGCTGCTCTTAAAATTGTCATTATACAAACCCAGTTCACTCAAAATTATTTTTCTTGTGCTATCATTAAATATGAACGCCTCTCTAAACCTGTTGCAGAGGATGAATGAACATAACCATAATAGTCTTTGAATGAACTTTGATCTAGCATAAAAGCATGGTAAAACACATTTCCCATTTTTTCTCTAGGAAGAAATTCATTTTGGAGTTGCTTGAGCTTATGTATTGTTTTATTAACTGGGACTAATTCCCAGTTTATTCCTCTATGTCCTTATTTGACCTACACTCATCAGCTGTAGAGAAGGAACAAGCAAACAATATCACAACTTTTTTGCTTCCTAAATGTATTTTAGCCTATGTTTGGAGCAAGTCCCCTCAACTACTTCTTATGTCAGCAGGTACAGTAAACCAAAATACCTTGGTGAATTCTGGATACAATTTTGAAACACCACAGTTACATTAATGTAGAATCTCAAATACAAACTGCATTTGTATGCAAATATAAGCTTTTATTCTTTTTTCTGAACTACAATTAATACTGCACAGATGTAGGAGATCTGCTTATGAGGCAGTACTCTTTCTCGTTTACATGCCTAATTAACTAAATTAAACTAAAATGTCAAAATCAAACAATTCCCTGTCTTCAAATAAACCTAAACTCCCAGAAACCTAATTCTGTTGACAAAAACATCTTAATCAGCTGTGAAAATGGGCCTTATGCTTTCCAACCCTGGAGGCACAGAACCCATTGACCTGTGGAGGAGAGCATGAAAAACCAGCTAAATCAATAGAAAGCCTCCAGCAGAACTGGATACCATCCTGGAGACAGCAAATAGGTGACTAAATGTCCAATATCTGGTCTCAGATGTTGTGCAGTTGCCTGGCCAACTGCTGGCCTCGCATCCTTGATTCCTTGAAGGAAACATGTATGGGATTTCACTCTGTCTTGGGTGGATCTGACCTCATGCCACAAAGCCAGCTCCAAGCACTCTCTTTTAAGGTTGAATTTAAGCTCTGTTTATTTTCAGGACTTAAAAGCACCCTATGTAGAAGTCTATATTACACTGGCTCAGTACTGGGCTTTGATACAAGACTACCAAGCATATGTAATTTTTATTTCTTCTGCTGCCAGAAGAAATAGAACTGCTGAAGTGAATTTTTTAGGGAACCATGACACCACAGATCCTGTCCCCAGGCAATATATCAGATATGGCACAACTACAGAGCACATTTAGTTAAGTTTATACAAAGGTCTCAGCAAGACTGTGCTGGGCAGAGCACTGTAAGATTGTCAGGATTCATCACCTGAGCAGGGCTGGATCCTCATGAGAACTTTTGCAGATATGAGCACATTCTCATGGGAGAAAAAAAGAACAAAACATGTAATAAACAGATCTACTCTAAGACTCTGTCCTAAATCACAAAAGAACAGCAAATGGATGATCTTTCATGCTGTTATCTCAAATACCCCTGTTCAATTAATACTTCCTTCTCAACTGAGCATGTGCCCAACTCAGAATGAATATGTCAAAGCATTAGAAGCAATTTAGCCATTAGCAATAACTAACGAAGTGATTCCCTTCACAGACACAATCTTTACTAGTACAACAAATCAGGACATAAATATGTAGTACTGTGTCTTGCATTTAAGCGCAGAAACAATCAAAATATTTGTAATTTTTTGGTTCTGAAGGTAATCTAATGGAAGTTACTATTCCGTCAGCATTGACAAAGTTACACAAAGATGATACTGTGGTCAAGTTTTATTTATAACACAGATTTTTACTGCAGTTAGGACATCTGGACCACAACTCATCTGCCAAGGATCATATAATCCTCATGTGCTCTTAAAAGTCAGGAGAGAAATCAGTTGGTCCAGTAGACTGCCCTGGGGATTATTTTTGACTGTTGAATGAGTCTACTGTAAAATGCAGACATGGCGGGGGAAAGGATCAAGTCAGGACACATTGATTTTTGTTCTCCTGACCATTCTGTGGTGGCAATGAATAGAAGCTGGTACATGTATATATTTAGTAAATGTTAAAGAAAAAAGCTTAACTAGGAGTCTTATAGATTCTCTTTCTGATAACACAGAGGACAAGAATTTGAGCCACACACATAGAAGTAAATAAACAGAAACTTGTGTTTTCTCTATCCAAACCTGTTTGTTAAAAAACAGAATGAACTTTATAGAAGAATTATCTGAGACCTGAGCGCCTGAGGTTTAATTATTTCTTATTTCAGCTTAGTATCTCCATTAACATGAAAGTAACACCCTGTATGCCTCTCCAGTGCTTCAGCACATCCAAGATACCCAGAAATTCAAAGTATGCAACTCCAAGAAAATACAGAACTGTATCAGGACAAAGAACTATGATTATACATTTAAAATGTAGGCCAGTTGTCACTACAGGCAACTATGCCATAGCCTTTTGGCTTACTACCATATTCTAAAACTAGCACTAGAAAGGCTAATAAAACATGGCTTGCAACTCTATAGATGTTTAATTTACACTCAGTAACACTAAAGTATGGAGCTGAAGAAAAACAAATGAGAGATGTCAGAAATTTTCAATGAAAATTGTATCACTTATAACTAGAGTTAGCTGTGGGAGCTGTTATCATTCCACTTTTAATAAAATTGCTTGACAAACTGCCCTTTCTGACTTGCTCTGCTAACACAGATTTTGATTAGGAAGTCATGAGGGGCACCTGTTTACAGAGCTGCAGCTGTTCTGCAGCTTTGGGAGAAGCAGTGACACATCTCCATAAAATTAGTTATTATGGAAAACTGTTACTACTCTCTGTTCTGAAGAGCAGAACAGCACAGAGCCGACCAGGTTGAGCTGCACTTCTTTACATAATTAGATCATAACAAGCATAAGCAAGTTGACACAACATGCAAGTCTCACTGGAGTTCATGAGTTTTGTTAAATGAGTTAAAGACCAGACCCAGCTGGCTGGTTGAGGGTACACATTCTCTTGAAACCTCATAATCTCTACTCAAGGATTACTAAGTTTATTTTTTATGAAACTTGCTCATATTGGCCTGAGATTCAAAGCATAAGGTCTTTAAATGCTTCCTTGTATGTCCAAACAGTCCTATACTTAACATAAGAATATACTAAACTTAACATATGAATCTACTAGAAGATTTGTTTAGGAAAAAAATGCTAGTTCACATAAAAAAAAAAATGAACCCCATGCAATTCTTCTGTAACTTCAATACCCATGCAAAGAAAATCCAGGTGTGTAACACTAACGGTGATCCATCTTGCTTACACATCAGAAACTGTCTATGAAATTCCCCTTCATTCTGCAACATGTCCCAACCTCATCCACTATATTTACAAAAAGATTAACTGATGCATTTTTCACATTACATACCTGGATTACTGCTCTCAAGAAAGTTGCACAGTCATGAAAAATTCAATATAAAAATACTGTTTATATAAAGCTACACATATATATATATATATATCTACACACACAAAGGCACAGAAATGTATCATAAAACTTACCATCACTTGCAGAAAGTGAGTCATTTGCACAGATCAGTGCCAAAGTAAACAGCAGATGCCAAAGATCCATACTTCTAACTCTGTAATAACAGAAGACAGTAAGAGAGTTTCTTAACAAGCACATATTACTAATACGATAAGACATTTAAGCTATTACACAGTTTTACTGAATTTCTGACTGGATTTAAACCAGAAGTGTATCTAGTCTATTGTTTATTGCCTCATAAAGTAATATATCCTCTTGCAGTCTAGAACAGATAGTAAATACTGTATTTACAGGAGAACTCCCTTATGCCTCTCCAGTCCGTTAAATCCAGAGGGAGGAAAAATCAAGTACAGTCAATTGATAGACTGCACCCACAAATGACTTTAAAACTTCCAAGAATGCAAACATTTACAATCCTAGCATAAACTAGCAAGCCTTTACAACTTCCCCAAAAAAGCACACCCCTCCTTTTCCTTGACTCACTTGTGCCACACACACATTGTACAACCCCACTGCACAATGCTGTTTTGAGGCACTACTTTGCTCCTGCCATTATCACCAGCATCTGGCAACAACAGTGAAGGGCAGCAGCTGCTCTGTGCTGGACTTGCAGACTGTGCAGACTTCTGCACAAAACGGTACCTTGCTCCCAAAAACCTCATGAGGTGTCCATAGGAAGTATGGGGAAAGCATCCATACCATGGGTTATGACCTGACCATTTACAGCCATAGAGATTACCAGAGACCTTCAAAACTAAAGTTACAACACACATGCTAAAATGAGCATGATGTTGAAACAAGTCAGACAGCAGTTTTTTGTTCTGTGGCACCAAACTAGCACAATACACTGACACCCCACTCAGAGAGGCAGCAAAGGGAGAATAATACCTCCACTTCCACATCTGACTGTAAATTGGTATGACAGACCTTGATTCTACACTGGACTGTTTTCAGTTAGAGATTTCATTTCTTTATCTAACAGGAGATTAAATCACAAGTGTCCAAACAACCACGCAAATTAATGAGTATCCATCTCTAAGTAGGTGTTATCAAGTAACAATTCATGCTACCAAATCTGGGTGTCAGAAACTAGTCAGTTTCTAAGCACAGTTTTCAAAGTTTGAATTAGGTTAAAGACCACAAAACACAAGAATGCAGAGTATGTAAAGCCATAGTGGTGCTGAATTTAAAAGGTAATTCCCTCAATTTTCTTACACTAAGAGAACAGAATGAATCACAGAAAGACAGAAAAAAACACAGAACTATTACCAACTCCAGATTTCTCATCCATGCTGTTCAGTACAAAACTTGAAAATCAGAAGGTACTTTCTCACATCCTCGTTAATGCAACTGCTCAATAATTCTCAGGTTCCAGGATCAATATAAGTGGCATTTACTCAAACTGCTCTAGACTAGCAGAACCTAAGCCAGACCTGCAAAGGCAAGCCAGGAAATGCTTCCCACAGGACACACATCAGGACAAGGATGCCCAGCAGCACCACCCAGACAAGCTTGAGCCAGCCTGAGTGGGCATGGGACTATTACACGAAGAGAAGAGCTGTAGGAGCTCTGTGGACTGGCCAGGCACCAGCAGGACTTTTCTCTGGGCAAGCAGACATGGGTCACTGTAAAGGTGACCTCTTTCGTTAGTGGACTGGAAGGAAGTAAAGACGGGTACAGAACTGGTTTAGTGAGGATTTGGGGCCATGTGGGAGTGAGACAACTTGGGGAGCAGGGCCAGGAGAAGTGACAGCTGCAACTGTTGGAATGCACAGACCTGGGACAAAGTTGACAAAGCAAATCACAGACCAACAATCCTCCTAATGTTCAGAAAAGGAGTTACACTGCCACAGCAGAAGGTTCATGCAAGATCAGCTACATTTTCATGTAGTTCAGTTGGTCTTCCTGCTTCATCTGTACTCTTGTTAAAAGGATTCTTCTCTGTTATTAATGAATCTCCTACAAAAATGTGCCTCTGTGTTTGTCAATTCCTCTTCTCTTACACTTCTACCCCATCAGTCTCTTCTCTCCTTAGCTCTTCCACTTTCTCCCTAAAGTTTTATTTTCTCTTTCACAGGCCTGAGCGTAATGTCACTTTATTTATAAATCTCCTTTCCCAGTACCCAGGAAGCCCGTGCTGCCTTCCTATTCACACTTTCCTGTTTTTCCATGTCCACTAGTGTCTGCTAATGTTCCAACCACTCTTTTCCAAGTCTTTCTACTTCTTCCTACCTGGCCACAAGAGAAGGCCAAACCCTCACAGGACTCCTCCTGTGAGAACAGATGTGATCAGAATCCATCATTCAGAGCATACTGTTTCATTTTTCATAACCACACCAAACAACACTGGTGGGACCAGGGTTGGTGCCCACATGCAGCTGCCACAGCATGACTGTGATCCTCCCCATCTCTGCACACCTGGCTGGTGGCCATCTCAGCTTCCTTGCAAGAAGAGTGGTTTGACAGCTGAAGCACTAGCCCAGGAGCCTGGAAACACACTGCACTTCAGTAAGGTCTTGTTATTGCAGAGGAAAACAATCCTCTTCCAGTACTGCTGTTCCTCTTGCAGTGGCAGACTTGTTTACATACCTGTGACACAGTGAACTCTATCAGGAGATTGTTCCAGTTAAAATGAATCCATAAACATTTATTTTAATGAACCTGTTTGCAGACTGGTTTTAACAGGACTCCCCAAAGACACAGCCCAGGAACAGAGCCAGGGCAGCACAGGCATGAGAATGAGCAGTCAGTGGAGGGGAGGGCACAGCCACCCTTCAGCAGCAGCTATCACTTGTTTAAGAGCAATTCTACAATTATTGGGAAATTCTGTGCTCAGCCACAGACCTTGACTAAAACAACCAGCTCTCTGAAACAGGGCACAGGATTAATTTGCATTCCTAAACCTCAGAGATGAAAAAAATTGCTGCTTTATCTCTTGTCCTTTTGCTAGTAAAACACAGTATAGAAACAAATGCTTCTTCAGTGTACTCTCACAAATGCCAGAATCTCAGCAAGACAAAACACTGTCTCGGCTCTGCCTAAAACCACATGGGATATCCCACTGAGTTACTCATGCAGACAAGTTATGTCTGTGAAAAATATCCAACTGGTATACTCTGAACATACCCAATATGGACAGGACTGAGCTCAAAAACAGTAACTGCTCTCATCTTAAAATACGGATGCATCATGCTCCACCCTTTGTGCAAGAGCCTCTGTAAAGGACAAGTTGTGCTATCTCCTTGGAGCTGCAACCCAGAGCCCCTGGGATAGGGCTTGTGCTCAAGGCCTCACCCAGGCAAATGGAACTCTGCATGGGGTGTGAAGCACCAGGGACGTGACCTCTGCATCCAGCACAAACACCAAAAGCTCGGCTGGGCTGCAGTTATGATGGCCACTTCTAGTAGTATTTGAGATGAAGCGAGAGCTATGCTGCCACGGCTCCAAACTCATGGGAGCAAATTAGTGGAAAGCAGGGGCTGCCCCATCATGACACCACTTTTGGTGGTACAGAATAAAAATTCTGAGAGAAGGATCCTCGGAAGTGCCGCCTGTATCGCTACCAGACAATTACTGCCTTGCAGAAAGTTCTCAAAAATCTGTTACATAATGACCCACTGCCCTTCCTCTAAGATACTCTTGTGAGCTTGCTGTCAACAAGAACAGTCTTGTCCAGAGGCTTCAGTGTTAACCTAGCAAGAGACATCTTCAGTGTAGACATTAGGACAAAACTGACCTTTTACCATGCAGTAGTATCTACCTCTCAACACCTAACCCATGTGCCCATGAAAGACATATGGCACTAATAAAGTCCCTCTTATTCAACAGAAAAAAAACCCCCTCAAGTGTCTGTAACATACTCTGTTCTAAAGAATAATATTCTGTGTCTTACCCAACTCCAGCAGCTTGTAAGAATGAACAGAGTTAAAATCAGGAAAAAAAAATTACAGCAGCTGACTGTCCTCAAGCCAGCTGAAACTTGACCACAGAAACATTTGGCTAGAGGTCAGCTCAGGCTAATTACTTCAGTACAGAAAGAGAGCCAGGAGTTATAAAAAGGATAAAAAAAATATCTTGGCCCTTTTCTATAGTAATGTTGGAATAAGGTCAATCACAAGTGAATTTAAACACAACACCTCACCAGTGGGACGTGAACAGAGTCAGCATAAACAGGCAAAACTGGGTTAAGAAGCTCCCTGAGAAAGAACAGTTTAGTCACAGCACATTGAGTTGTTTGCATCTGCTCTGGTCAGGTAGAAATGTTAACATTCAAAATAAACCAGAAGAAGTCTTCGTTATAAACAAAATTTGTTTTAAGTGAGATCTTGATCTTTAGATAGTTTCTGAACCTGAAAAGACCAGAAGGAAAGAGAAGGATAAGGACATTTAACTCCACCTATTATGGCACTTCTGCTTTTGCTACCACCATTAACTCAGAGTATTCCAAATATGAAAGTTTTTCCCCAGTAACCCCCTCCAGTTTAGCACTGCTTGCCACAGCAGCTTCTCTGCAGCTAGTACAGAATGAAGGGTAGCCTCTCTGCTGCAAACCAAACCAACCCACAAAATTATTGAGTGAAGGATTAATCTGAAAAGTTTTCCATACACTGCTGTTTCATCATTCCATTAGATCATGAAGAGGCTAGAGCACAAGAGTGTGCCATGCATGTGAATATACACCAGCAGATCCACCACCAGAACAAGTGCTGAGAAGGGAATATAACTCCAGGCTCTCCAGGTCTGTCCTGACTCTTCTTTATTGCAACTACTAAATATGTATGCACGTACTTGTGCAGAAGTTTTCTGGGTGAAAGGCCTTTATTTTTCACAGTGTGGACATTTCTTAAAAGTTATTTCAGGGCATGACCAGTGACACCAAGAGGTAATCTTTCTGTGCTTGCCTAAAAACACTCACATCACTTTGGCTGATCATACATAGCTGAAATCACTTTGCCTGCATACCCTCATTCCCCCGAGTGCCAACAGGATGGAGTCATGCTGCAACTGAAATTAGTTTTAGCCCTTCCGATCAACACAATCTAAAACTGCAATGGACTTAAAGCCTTCTTCCCTTGCTTGCTGATATTATGTCTTGATTAAGTCATCAGCAGCCCTTGGACGAGTGCCTGTTTCTATAGAGCCCTTGACAGGGCTCTGTACTCAGCCACAGTAAGAAACAGAAATAACAAATTGTCTCAGCTGATATGAGTAACACACCATTCACCTATTGTGTACCATTATCCTGGATATAGAAAGAACAAGGAATGATACCACAGAAACAGAAGTTACACACTCCAAAGTAAAAAACCAACCAGTCAAAAACTTCATAAAGGACACACTAAAAACCAAAACCAACCAACCAA
>WEKY01013431.1:181244-233450 GCA_013390045.1 Picathartes gymnocephalus | reverse complement strand
TGCAGTGTCAGGCTTGTTTCTTTTTCACATATATGTTTCTACCTTTGGGGCAGCTGCAGAGCCCCTGCATAATCTTACACTGAGGATAGGGATTGGAAAAATGATATGAAAAGATCTCACCTGCTCATTACACAGTGCCCTGTGACTTCAGTGTTGTGCAGGGACTGATACCCTCCTCTGGAGTGGGATTTGGCAGTGGGGTGATGCTGCAGAGCTATGTTAAATGCCATTTTTGGACAAGCAATGAAAGATCCCGCTGTATCCACTCACAGCGATGGGCTGGGTGACAGAACGGAAATGCCATGGTGGAATTTGCCTTTGCTGCTGACCCTTGAATAACATGTGAGAGTTCCTCATCACCAGACCTTTGTTTTGCCCTACCCAGAATACAAAGCAGTGTTTCGTTGACATGGCTGGCTGTTTTCCTTCTGTCTTGACTTGGTGGCAGAACTGCAGCAAGCTTTCCAGAGATAGACTGAGTTTTCCAGTTATCATCTGCTTCAACCCCAGTCCTGTCCTGCCAAGGCTCTCACTTGTGCTGTTGCAGTGAAGTGCTCAAGAAGCCTTCAAAGGGAGATGCAGCTCTGGAGCTGAGATCTTGGCCTTCATTTTTGGCCTGGAAAGCTTCTCTTGGAACAGTAAGCATGAGATTTCTCTTAAAACCTTTGTGTGCCTTTCTGAAGAAATAGCTGGAAGGAGAAGACCTGTCAGTTGAGCTCTCAAAGAGAAACCTATTGGCTCTGAATACACTGGGGACATTATTTAAGGTCAGTTGATCTGTGAGAAGGCACAACTTATCTAATGCAGCCTAAGGTTAGTTATGCAACAGACAGGCTGTTCTTTGTTGTGAAGAACAACTTCTGTGTGTGCCTGTGAAAATCAAAGGTCTTGCTGAAGGCATGTTGTGTTCTGTCTGGAAGCTATTGGGTGTCCTCCTCTAGTGATTTTCCTTCTGTAGTAGATTAGCATCACGGAATGGTTTCCAGTGGGAAAGGCACTCAGCCCTTGCAGGGTGGAGCTGCCAGCAGATGTGTGCTCTGGTGGATGCTGGTGCAGGGCCACACTCGTGTGCTGTTGTTTCACACCAGCTTTTACTGCTGTCTGTTCCTGCCTGTGCATCTCTCTCTGTGTCATAGGCCAGGTCACTGGATTGTCTAGATGCCTACATAGGGCAGTATTTTAAGGAAAACACTGCAGAAGGGGTGTCTTCTGACTTCTAAAGAGAGAGATGTAATAATTTGTTATTTATATTGGTTTGAAATACAACATTTGCAGTGTGCTGGCTGCATGGCGCTTACATCTCCTTTCTTGGAGAACTTTTCTTTCCCCATCATCTCTTATTAAACATGCTGCCCTGCCAAAGTGCCATTATGTCTCCAGAGAGACTCAGCAAACAGAGGAAAGAGTATTTTTTTCTTCTAAAGTAGAATTGGTCTCCTGTGCCTTGTGGGGTAGGTCAGAGTGAGCAGTTCTGGGTAGGCATTTTTGGGTTTGAGTGTCTGTGTACAGTGAAAAATGCTTTATTGCTTGTGCAAAGGTAAGCATAATATCCAGCAAGATTGCCTGATATGCTCGTGGGTTGTCTTCTTTCTGTGCTTTTTATTTGTGTGGTATGTACAGTGAGGTTTAGCATTTGCAAAATGAGGATATTTTAGCCAGCTTTGCACAAATACTGGTCCTGCGTGGTTTGTTAGCTGTGCATTCCTGGGCAGAACTGTGGGGTGGTAGAAATCATCAAAATCATCAAACACCTTGAGCCTTTTTTTCTTTTTTAATTTTTTTTTTTTTTTAGAACTTTATGTAGGGGATGGAAAAATTAAACTTAAAAGGAAATAACCAAGGTGTATCGTCCAAAAATGTTGTTTTTCTTAAGTTTATATATAGACACCTTGATGAAACCCATATTGCCTGTGCCAGAAAAGGTTGACTGAGATGTGATGTGATAGTGGGGGAGCAGATTGGAGTGGCTGCAGCAATCCCTGGTTTGGGTGCCTTAGAGATGCAGATGCTCTGAGCTCAGGAGGAGTGTTCCCTTGATGCAGTTTGGGACCAAAAGGGTTTTCCTGAGTTGCCTCTTGCTCTGAAAGCTTTTCTGTTCTTGTAAGCTCCCTTTGAAGCACACTCAGGTGTTGCAGTTAATAAGAAATTTCCTCTGCTTTACAGAGATCAGATTCTGCCTTTCCCCTTCTCAGCATTCAAAATGATTAACAGTTCCTGTGAACCCAAGCCTATGGATTTTATGAAGACCCCTGACAGCCAGAGGTGATTGTGTTCTCCCTGAGTGTTTCCTAAGTAGGAGGAAATCAATGCATCAACGGGGACTGTGCCTGACATCTATTAATTACACTGTCCCCTTACATCTAACGCACTAGAAGAGGGTCTGAAAGTCAGCCCCCTATGCCCTGGCTAATTGATACAGAAACAAATTGATACAAATGAATTGAGCTGGTTCCTAAAAAAAAAACCCAAACAAAAAACAAACAAACAACAACAACAAAAAACCCAAAAACCAAAAAAACCACCTAAAAAGGAAAAAAAAAAAAAAAAAAAAAAAAAAAAGAATGTGTGTTTTGTAGCTGGAAGTGGAAGGATCTGTTGCAAACTGAAGTACAACTCACAGCAGTGTGAGATACTTGGTTGCAGCAGCCGCCCTGAATGGACATCAGCCCCACAGTGCCCCATGCTAAATTCTTGGGGATAAAACACTTATGCTGTTAATGCTGCATCAAATGAAGGCATTGTGGAACATGCCTGCGGCAATGGGCCGGGGGATAGTTACTGTGTCCTTCCCTTAGATGAGCTGAGTTGGAAGCTTTACGATCCTGACTTTTGCAGCACACATTCAGCTGAATATGACATCAGTGCTAAGAGCTGTGGCACTTGTGGTTACAGCCTTGGGACTCCTTATATTTACTTTCTAGGGAACTAAAATTCAAAGCAGCTTTTATGGCTGTCATGACAATACTGTCAGTTTCAAAAGAGGTGGCTAAATGTGCATTGACCTTTAACTAATAGGCCATATCCTATTTTCTGTGTGTTTCCAATTAGGAGAAGTATGCTATGAATTTTTAAAAGAAATTGTTAAAAGAGAAAAGTTACTTAACTGTAAGACTTCTGCTTTTTTCCCCAAATAAAAATAGTGAATTTTTGTCTTAGTGCAGAAGGTTTCATACGACTACTACTATAAGCTGGAAATCAAGATTTAATAATAGCACATACCATCTGCCACCAGTGGTGGAAGAACAAGACTGAACCCTTGACTGCTGTATGCACTTTTAATTTGCAGCTTGGAGTGAGGTTGCAGGGCTTCGCATCCTTCTGTGGAGGAGAGGATGGGATTCTTGGTTACCACTGCTGATTCTCTTCCTGAGCTATTGGGATTTTAGCACTGTAAATTGCAGGTGCATCATCTTGTTCTTGCTTGGTGTGGTGAGTTGTACCTTCAGAGAAAAATAAAGGAAGGTGTTGACTATGCCAGGCTTGACCCAGCTCTGTCTGAAGCCAGCCAGTAGTTACCAGTAAAAGCTGGAGCAGCTCTGTGGGAAGACCAAGATGAGTTTTTTCACACGTTTTGATGGTGGTGGGAGGTGATGGGCACATCTGGCTGAGGTGAAGAAGTGTTTCTTCCCGTGCTGCTTCTTAGAGGCTACATCTGTCCTCTTTATTTTCCTGGATGTACGTTGCAAAATAATTTTAAATCTTTGTTCCTAAGACTTGAGCTCATTTTCATGAGCCGTGGTGGATCTTTTGCTACCGTAGAAAAAGCAGAGCATATTTTTCCACTTTTAAAAATGTACTTTCCTGAATAGGTATTTTTGTCAAATGGCAGTTTCCTCCAAAACATAATTCTTTATATAGAAAATGGGATTCCACCTCTCCTAGACCTTTGCTAACAGCTGTTCTGCTAGCTAAATGTCACTGAATTAAAAAGAAACAAAAATAAGAATATGATGGGTTTGGATAGAATTTAGTTGACTATTTCGGTCCTAGGTAGAAGTAATCCTGCTCTCTTCTGAATGTGGAGATATTCTGGGGATTACTACCCTGCTATTTTACCCTGCAGAGCACTGTGATAGTGCAGCATTTCTGGAAGGCTGGGATATGTGTATAACATGTACATGGCTTTTGCCAGCCCAGAGAAGTGCTGGGGCAGCCCCGTGGACACTCGAGAACTGAGTGTGCTGCTGGTTTTGGCAACTCAGCCTTTAGAGCTGACCTATAACAAAGTTGATGCAACAGGATAGTTTCAGGTTGGGATGCGTAGGAAAAGGGGACCCGTGCCAGCCTTTTGAAGGTTGCTTTGATTTGTTGCTGGGCACAGTGAGGACTCCTGGGGTATTATCTGAGGATTAAGTGCAACATTAAACATTGGAGCTCGCTTGTCAGAGAAAGGGCAGGTTATCAAAATATGATTTATAACCAACAGTTTACTACTAGCTACAGTAATTA
Organism: Picathartes gymnocephalus; assembly: GCA_013390045.1. Lineage (NCBI taxonomy): Eukaryota > Metazoa > Chordata > Aves > Passeriformes > Picathartidae > Picathartes > Picathartes gymnocephalus. The sequence continues at coordinate 229,001 of WEKY01013431.1, read as the reverse complement.
ATATGGAACATGATGGGGCCCATCATTAATATGCTTTGTTGTCTCAGCTTGCATTACTGCTGCTGGCAAGGCCAGCTTCTGAGGCTAATGAGGGACAGGGAAGAAAGAAATCTGTGCTGCTGTTAGCTGATGGTAATATTTCTCCAGGTCACACAGTGTGCTGTGCATTGCATGTGATCACAAATCTCAGCCAGACATACCTGTCCAATAAAAGCTACTTTCCCAAATTCTTGCTTAGAGAGACCAGAATTGCTGTTTGTGCCAAGGTCACTCAGAGCCAGTGACAAACTCTGTTAATGTTGGGATGGAGGGAGAGGGTGCTCAAGCTGGTCTGGAGGATGAGGAGAGATCTTGTCAGTAGTCCAAATCCTACTCAGGTTATTGATGAGGGAAAGCAGTTAATCTCCAGTGGTGGTGATTAGTGAACTAGTCTGAGGGAGGAGAAAAACGGAAGAGGCTTTTCCAACATTTTCTCATGGCCAAGCGCCCAGAGGAGGGCAATGACTGGTGCTGTGCTGCTGATGGGAATCTGTTGGCAAGGAGCTTGTGGTTGGTTTGAGATGGGTCCCACTTCCTGATAGTCCATCTCGAGCTGCCTGAGAGCCGTGTGACTTCAGCAGAAGTTTTATTATCACGCTAGTTTCCAGAGAGATGTTTGGAGCTGTTCCCAGCGTTGGGTTTAGCTGCACCAGCAGCTTGAGCTCCTTTCTGGTGTTTTGGTGAAGGGTAGAGCAGCTGATGGCTCTCCTAAAGTGTGTCAGGAGTTCATGTTAAAATAAATAAAGCTGTTCCCATGGTCTGTTTGCTGTGTCACGTCTGGGTTTACCTGTATTCCAAAGACAGATCCCACAATGTTGTCCAAATTTGAGAAATACCTGAGGCTGGAGGGATGCAGGATGCAGTCAGGTGTCTTGAATGAAGATAGCAGTGGGAAAACCAAAATTTGGTTTGCTTGAGCTCCATTGATCACTGTGATCAATTGTGATCATGATTTAGAAGAATATTTTTGGCTTACCCACCCGTACATTTTGGTTGAACAGCACTTTCTGACCTGCACCTGCCCACGGTGGCAACACCTAACTTGGGCACTTTTACAGCAGAGTGTGGTGTACCTTAATTTCATTGAGCACTGCCCAGATAGTTGAGAAGGATGTTTTAAAGAGTATTGTGCCAGTCTGGATTTAGCTGGTATTTCCCAAGAGCATCAGGACTGTCTGCAGGGAAACTAAAAGGTTACAGCAGTTCTGCTTCAGCTAGAACCAGGTAAGCAATAGTCTTCACAGTCCTCTCTGTACATCTCTTCCAAACATGTCCTTTTTGGCCTGTTTGGTGATCTAATCAGATACATTAATTTCATGTTAAGATGACATGATAAATGGTGCATTTGGCAGTTTCATTTCCATGGCCTTGGTTATAATGGTTTTTGCTGCGTGCCTTTAGTCATCCCTGTTGCTGGTTGTAAAGGGTTGCCGGGATGTGTCTTGTGGGGGATTACATACACCCGTCATGTCCTTTTTTTTAGACCTCAGCACTTGACCTTCTTACTTATCCCATAAAGGAGTCTCTTGCACATCGACTAATCCCACCGAGATTTATGCAGACTGGCTGAAAGCCAAGTCCTCCCTGGGTGGTTGCAAGTTGCATCAAGGAGTTTGAACATTTGTGTCCTGTCTTGCCTGAACTAATCTAAGTCGAGGTAGCTGGGTGACTGGGTAGTGCAGTGTAATACCATTATTATTAAATTAATGCCAGATAGGCCCTGATGATTTTATGACCATTAACAATATTTGTATGCAAACTGCGAGGCTGGCCCAGAGAGATGCAGAATGGGGTATCACTGAGAAGTGGAGACTCTTTAATGTGTGCATTTAGTAGATTCAGACTACAGAGCTGATCAGATGGCTCACCACAGGGTTGATTTACTTTGCTTCTTCAGAAATATTTAGTATTCTAGTTTGTTTTAGATTTTTGTTGTTGAATTTATGTTTGTGTTGTAGCAGCAGGAGAATTTTCGCTCTGGGACCTTCAGTATATTTGACAAAGATGCATTTCTCTGAGAGCCACAGGGAGAGCACAGTCAAGGATTGTGGAGTAGAGTACATGGCCAGAAACAACTATCTGGAAATTAACATTTCTGGCTAGAATATCAGTGTCCTTCTCTGTTGTGGAGAGGGCTAAAATGCTATAAATGGCTTAGTTTGGTTTGATGCTAGGGCCAATAGATTACCCATTCTCAGTAATTGCAGTATCCTTCCCATTTGCAGGGTTCTTCAGAAATTTTTGCTAGAATTAGATTCTTGCTTTGCAGAGGTGGGGGGAAGTTCTAAATATTTTGAAGTCTTTCTTTTTTGAAAATAGTAGCAATCTAACCACAACAACTAGCACAATAGTGATGTATACACAGTGGTTCAAGTATTGCTTAATAATCTTTACCCACTGCATGTGGTGCCTTGGGCCTGTCAGCATGAAATTCAACAGAATTCTAGTTGCTTTTCTGAACAGGAAAATAGTCCTTTTCCCCAAAGTAAAGTTTGTGTTTGCTGCCTTGTGTGTCTGTACAGATAGACACATGCATAGGTAGACTTGGTAGCAGTAGTGATGTCTTGGGTGGTTTCATGCTGTATTAATGAGGAGTGTGTTGTCGGCAAGTTTTCTAGTATTTGTTAAAGGTTTGCATGGGTAATAAAATCTTGTTGGGAAAATTGATCTAATTTTGAGATTGAGAGGTGTGAGAATAAAAGATGCTTTACTGTAAATTGTAGGTAGATAACAACAGAAACTCAAATATTAGAAGAAACTGGGTATCGCACAAACCACACACTTTCACATCACTAAAACAAGAGCTGTGCTCACACAGAAACATGAACCTCTTTACAAACCGCAGAAAGTAAAAGGGAGCTCTCCTGTTTCATTATTGATCTAATTGCTCTTTTCTTGATATGAGAAATGATATGAAATGCTCTTGAATATTCCAGTATGCACAGAAACAGACCATTACTTTTGGAAACTTTTAAAGGCACAGCACATACTGGTAAATAGCAAAGTCATTTATTTCTGAGAGTCACAACTGCCTACCTAATGTCACCTAATTGTTCTACTGGAACTGAATATGTTATAGCTTTGATGAGAACTTTCCAATCGGGAGTGATATTAAATGGAGAGAGCCCTGCCTATATTTTCACGTGATTAAATCAGTTTTGGAAGATCTGTTGGTGCAATCCTTTTAAGTGAGTCCTGTTTTAAGAAAGGGTCCTCTTTTTGGAGTACCTTAGTGGTGGAGTGCTTTAAAGCTCCCTTCTAACACAAATTGTTCTGCAGTTCATTGTGGTTGTTGCCTTTATCTGTAATCTCTTCCCTTTGGTTTACAATCCCATTTAAGACCAAGTTTCCTGAGTAACCTGAAAGTTTGGGCCTGCGGGACTTGTGCAAAATGTGTGTGGTTAAAACCTCGCCGTGTTTGCGTGTGAGAACAAACATGCATAGGAATGAGGTTCCTGGGTTGATCCAGCGAAGTCTGGACGTGTTTCAAAGCTGTGAGAGTCTGACGAGCCGTGCTTTTCTGGGGGGGAGCTGTGAAGGTGAGCGTCAGTCTGTGCTCACCTCCGTGTTTTACAACACTCCTCCATTTACAATCTCCACCAGCTCTGCTGCTCCGCCTGCTCCTGCCAGCAGTCTCACCTCCCACTCCTCTGCCAGGCTGAGCAGATTCTGGAGTCTGCTGGCTGCAGGCAGTGCCAGCTCCCTGACAGAGCCCTTCTTGAGACTGTGGCAGAGCTGACACAAGGGGACCCTTGGTTCTCCTGGGGTTTTGGAAGTGGCTTTCTCCAGTGGCACTAGACACCTTTTCTTTCCCTTGTTTCAGCAACTTCTCTCTCTGTCAGTTTCCACAACCTGAAAGCACCTGTATCACCAAATTTGGGACTCTCATAGAATGGTTTGGGTTCAAAGGAACCGTAAAGATCATCTTCCAACCCTTCCCTGGGCAGGGACACTTTCCACTAGACAAAGACCCATCCAACCTGGACCTTCAACCAGAACTGCACAGTGGCTTTTTTTTTTGTAGCGGGCAGTTCATCTGAAATACCTGATAGTGAGAAAGAAGCACAAATCTACCTTTAATAGAAGATTTTTGAAGCAGTTTAGTTCATTTTGAGATCTACTTTTCACTTCCTAGAATTTCCACCATTTCAAAACGGTCTTGAGATTTGCAGAAAAGATCACTTCCAGCAGTAGCTAATAACAAAAGGTGGAGAGGAAGAGTGACTTCTCTCAATAACTTGTTCTTAAGACATCTCAATGACTTGTTTGATGAATCAGGGATAATTTTTTTTTTTTACCTGAATCTCCTGGCAATTCACTTTAGCTGTATGTCATGTTAAGCTCATTGTAATTTTCCTTTCTCATTTATTGATTTGTTGATTTTTTTTTTTTCCCCTCCCCCACAAACCCCAAATTAATTAGGTCTGCTTAAATCAAGATGAGGACAAGTCTCCTAACTGGCGAGAATATGATTGCATGGTTGGAGAGATGTCACTGCTACAGAGAAAAATGACCTGGTAGTAGTTATCCAAATTGATGTTCAAATCCATATTCATTTTAAGGGCATTTTCCCTTCAATTGTCACACAGTCCCAAGGTACTGAAGACAAAGTCAAACATGCCTATCCAAAAGTCAGCCTCTCTGAAATCTTAAGAACTGTCTGGCTTTGGGTTTCTGCTCCTGAGCCAGTAGAAGAGGAAGCTGGCTTTTGGTTTAGGCAGATCAGGCCAAAACCAGATTTGTTTGCATTTGTGCACCAAGTCTTGTTTTGTTTCTGGAATAGCAGCTGTATATATATAATGTAATGTGGGAAAACATTAAGTAAACTCCTTTCAGAAAAGTTTGAAGAGACATTTGGCAAAAAAGTAAGAAAAGATGATTTTTTCATTGTTTCCTCAGAGCTCAGCAAACCATTCTTTTGAGTCAAGGTGAATTCTTGATGTGTTTGCAGGACTAAATAGCTGTTTCTAAGATGCAGATAAATAGCCTGCAAGCTTCCAGATGCTGCCAGGAGGAGAAGTAAACATTTAGCTCTGGAAATGTGCAGATCCCTTGCTCGGGTCCCCTGCCCTTGAAGGACTTCTGTTCTTGTTTGTTGATGTTTCAGTGGCACGAGGAAGGCCTCAGTTTGGAGCAGTTCTGTGTTGGCCAACTCTGTGACCGCAGGCCATGACTGTCAGTGAGGTGAACCACAGTCACAGCAGGTGGATGGGGAGAGCCAAGGGGCAAAGGAGTGGACAGGGTGGAAATGGTGTTTCTGTCAGTGTTTCAGTACAGCCCAAGTGCAGGGCTGATGTTCATTAGCAGTGGTGAATGGTAGTGCTGTGCTTGCTTCCAGCCTGTTCCTAAGAGTGGTTGAATATTTCCGTGCCTGCTGGAGGGGGGCTGGGGAGAGGAGAAACATTTTACCCCAAACTCCATCTGGAGAGAGCAGCTGAACCAGGAGGAGGAAATCTTGACCCTTCAGCCTTGTGGGATGATAAGAAATTAATTTGTAATCCCCAGGCAAGTTCAGAAATTTTAATCCTCTAGCTAGCTGCTTTTCTTGTTTTTGAATCAGAAGCTGGAGAATACCAGCATACATGAGTTGGATTTCCATCTTTTTACATCCAGTCACTTAAATTTTAAGTCCATCTTCTACATGTTCAGGTGCTTGGCCCACATAGTGGCACTCTGAATTGTAAGAATCAAAATTAAACCCAGCTTCCACTTTCCAGAAGAATGGTGCAGTTCCCACTGAAGGATCATGCTGTCCTGAACTCTCTCACAGTTCCTGCTTGATGATTTTCTTCCCTCCGTTATGAACTAAAACACGGTGCTCAGTACCCATCCAGAGACAGCCATGGCAGATGAAATTATTCCTGGCTCTATGAGTTTGTAAAACACTTTGGGATCTTCCAGAATGGAGAGTGTTGTTGTTTGTCTGAGGCAATATTTTCACCATGCTTTATTTCAATTGCTCCTGTTATATGTGTTGGTTTTCATTATAACTTCAGATAAGGCTCATATGAAATGGGCTTCTGTTTTGTTTTCTCACCAGAGGAGTGATTCATATTCAAATTGAAATGTTGTATTGCTCTTAGTCAACTTCTTCCCCATGTGCTTATGGGAGGAGAGGGAGAAACAGGCATGGACCAAGAAGGATTATTTTTCTCCTACTGCATTTAGAAACTTTCCAAATGGCTTTTCAGGAAGACACATGGACTTAACTGCCTGGCATGGGAGAATCCTGGTCTTGTATGTTTTAAGAATATCAGATGACCTTGAATCTCATCAGTTGTCTGACATATGCTGTCAGCTTTGTTCTTAAAAAAAACCAAAAAGATAATTTGATCCCTTTTAAGCTGAGGATTTTTTTTTGGGGGGGGGTCCTATATTTTCACTTTATTCATAACACTAATTTAAAGAAAGTTACTTGCACTAGTTTTGGGGCAGTGACTCCATAGGCACCTTCTGCAGCATGGCCAAAGCCATCAGCTCATGGTCTCTGCTCCTGCCTGATGCTTTCTCCAAGGGAGCTGGTTGCCATCCACGGGAGAGGAAAACTGCACAGTGTAGCAGATGTTTCTGTTCTGGTTAGAACTGGATAGCCCAGTACAAGCTTCCTCATGAAGCTTTACCACAGGTACTCAAAAAGGGAGAGGAGAGATGCTGAGAGTCCAGCTGGGGCCTTCAGGGTTGTGTTGCTCTGTCACCTGCAGCCCAAAGTGAATGTCGTGGATCTTGTGGAGCCTGTCCATAAGCATCCAGACTGAGATAATAGTGTACTTAATGAAAATCAGTAAAGTATACGTGAATATTCTCACTTTAGTTAAGGTGATCTAACTGAGCCTACTCAAGAGGATATTTCCCATGTTCTAAACTTAAAACACAGCTCAGTCTATTTCTTTTCTTGGTCCTTCCAAGCTGGGCTTGGACTGGTGAAATGATTCTTCCTGACTCACCCTTTTCATTTTCACAGTTTGTGAAACTATTTGAACATTCCTAAGGTGCCCTCAGGTTTTGAGATAAATGAGAAGACATTGACACTTTTAAAGTAGCACCTGAGAAGCTGCTGAGCCTTGGACGATCCGCTACCTTTATTGGAGTATTGGTGACTACGTCCTCTGTGCTGCTGTGACAGTTCAATTACATCAACAGGCTGGGGGCATTGTGAGGATTGAAAATATCCTGCATTTTTGATTGGCATAAAATAAGAATTTATGAGAAAGTTTTTCCAAGGAGGAAGAAAGAGAAGAGGCTGTGACAGATCTTCATAGCTGATGGAAGGTTCATTCACCACAGGAGAGCTGGTGAGACAAATGTGAGACCTTGGTTACACATCACCTAAATACTTTCTGACTTAAGAGCATTTGAGCTAGAATCACTTATAATTAGCATGGGCTTGGCAGAAACTGGCACTGCTGCTGTTTGTGCAGAAACTGCTTGCACAGTCCAGTGGTGCCAGGGGGAGAATTGCTGTTAGCAGTTACCACAAGGGTAGTCTTGAGGTGGTGTCTGTGCTGTGGCTGCTCTTAGAACAGCTGATGTCCTTGATGGCACAGCAGCAACTCTACAACCAGCAGCACAGCTGTCTGTCACCTGTACCCTGTCTGTCACGCAAACATCATGATCTTTAACCTATTCGCCATCATAGCCACACATTTTTTAGGCAGCTATTGGTGTCTGGGAGCTTTTAACTGAATTGCTTGTGGGAACCTAGGCATGCACATGGTCCAGGAACCTTGGCTCTGCTCTTCACGGTCTGCTTGGATGAGGCAGTTTCCTCAGCTGGCTGTGGTCAGACTGAGGCTGAGTGTAACCTGTTGCAGGCTCAAATGACCCAGCTGGGAACAATTGCCCAATTGACACAATAAATTATATCCAAGTCTGTTAAATTAAGGAAATAATGAGGACTACAGGGCACCTGCTGATCCCCGTAACCTGTGTTGCTGGAGGTTGGGCACAGTGCCGCCTGCCTGATGGAGCCTGGGAGCTTGTGAGTGGGTGGTGTGGGAACTGGGGACAACTGAGGATTCATACAGGGATGCAGAGTTGCTCCTTGGGGCAGAACAAGACATGTATGATTCTTGGCCCCAGAATGAGGAAAGCAAGACGCTGTGGACTTGTTGCAACCTGTGCAGTCTGCAAATGTTTTCTTCTTGTCAGATGCTGCTGTCACATAAGTTATTTTGTTGCTAAAGGGCAGGGGATGAACTAGTGAAGTGGGAGAGAGGGCTGCTTGTTGTACAAATCAGTGCACCAAACGTGCAATACTTTACTTTCTGCTTTTGCACTGTTTATTTACCTATAGGATTTGCTGGGGACAGGAGGGATGGTGGTGTAGGACGTACATCTGTCTCATCCAGGGGAAAGTGCATGTTCAGATGAGAAAGCATTATGCATACAATGCCTGAAATCAGCCCTTAAAATAGCACACTCCACATCTTAGTAATGTATTGAATATATCTGGATAAGAAACAGTCTGATCGAAGTATTGAGCTTATTGTAGCGTGTCTGGTGTGACTCATCAGGAAATTGAAAGTCTTGAGACAAAACTCACCCCCTTCAGTCTTTTTGGAAGAGACGGGAATTAGTCTTAGATGGGAGGTAATTAATTGTTCTGTGATTGCCGTAAATAGGTACTGAACAACAAGCTCATGCTGAAATATTTATATCCTAAGCCTTGTCTTGTGAGCCCAACTATCCAGAGTCTCCATCAGACAGAGACAGTGAAAAAGAAAGTTCTTTGGAATGAGCAGCACTTCCACCTACATGCATTTAAGTAAGACTGGTTGGAGGTGAGCTGGTAGGCTGCATGCTGTAATAAGCCATTTACTAGGATAATGGCTGTAGGCTACAAATGCTGTTTCTCCTTAGTCTGTCTATTCAATGCAAACATTAAAAAAGGAAAAGCTCTCTCCCTCAGTAAAGTCTATAATACTCTTAATCCCCAGTGTACACCATGAATATTAACTCGGCCAATGTTGTAACACCCCATGGAGGCAGATGATGCACGTGCAGCCTTTTTCATCCACTGGAGAAACTGAGGCAGGGGGAAGGACTTTAGGCTTCTGGTTTTGGACTGGGGCAAAATCCTGGGGAACAGCCTGACTTGATGGTGAGTAGGCACCTGCTGGCTAGTCCCTTAGAGCATGGGAGTTATGACTTTCAGAGTCTAGTCCCATAAATTTAGGGTTTCATTTGGAGAGGTTTGCTGCCTGCAGACAGTGCTGCCCTGCTTGTGGAGTCACAGAGGGTGCACTGGCACAGCTGGCAGAGGTGGATTGTGAGGGGATGAGTATGTGCAGGAATATCTCTGTAGTTTACTGAGTAGCTATAGCCATTATGTATCTGTGTGACTGCAGGATATTGCTGGGAATCCAGATGTTGAGAAAAGAAGCAAGAGAATCAAGATGATCAAATACCTGTTTAAAAAAAACAGCGCCCAAGGAAAAGGAGGCTTTGTGTTTGTCTGCAGAGAAGTCATGGCAACAGAGAACTCATTCAGCAAAATTAACTGTTTCTCTATCTTACTTAAAAAAAAAAAAAATTCAAATGAAAATGATGCAAGGGAACATCCTTTTATCTAAACCAAATGAGTCCATTTGTGCCAAAGCAAAGGAGTCATCCTGGGGAATTTGCTCCAGAGAGCTCATACTTTATTGGTACAGAATGTAACAGTTGTCCCAAAGCCATAACTGCAAAAGCATGGTGCCTTAGGCAAGTGCTTTCAGTAACAGGAAAACCAAACTTAGGTTCCTGCACCTGTATGGTGTTGAAATAGAAGCATGATTTTAAGCTTTTGGTTGTTTGGGGTTTCAGCTCAGTTAAGATCTGGATGCAGCTTTCAGGGTTATAATCTCTTTTATGTTCTTTATGGGTAATGCTTAGTTTTGAAATTATCTAGGGACAAAATGCTGATGCTGCATTGGCTTGGGTGTACCCAAATACTTGTAAAAAACCAGTTGCCTCTAGATCCCTTTGACTTTCATTAGACCATAGGCTTCTTTGTGCCCAAGACTCTTTTTCATCTCCTAATTTAAGTACTATTTGTAGTAATTCTCATGCAAGCCCCAGAGATGACCCTTCTGTGCTACTTCTGTTTTGATGTTCACTCCCCATCTCCATGCACAGACCACTCTGTGAAGCAGTACAAGAGGTGAACCACACAGTGACTGTATTGGTAGGCATGAAAGTTCATTTTACATCACTGAGAACCTCATATTTGGAATTCAGAAATTGTTCATCTTGGTAACGAGCAGGGGCAAGCTCCAGGGAAAATATCACGAACTCAAATGTGTTGCTTGAGGCGCCTGGAAAGTGGTGTTTCTCTTAAGCAGTGTTTTCCAACCAGATTTTACTTTGTGGCTCTCTTGGAGATGGTTTTAGGCAACACCTTATGGTTTCTCTGAAAGTGTCTGACAGCAGAGAGGCAGAGCTTTTATCTGTGTGAAGGAGTGCAACAGTTTGGGGGAGATTTTTAAGGATGATTCAACTTTGAGATGGTTTCTGTCAAAAATGTTGGGTAAGCATCAGACTATTTGGAAACCTCCCCTTTCATTGAAATCACAGAATCCCAGAATATTTTGATTTGGAAGGGACCCACAAGGCTCATTGAGTCCAAATCTTAGGTCAGTGCTCACCAGGTGACTGTTCCATTGGTTCTCATACCTGGATGACACTGATGCTTTTTTCCTGCAACTTAAACTTTGGTTTAATGAAAGAAAAGTGAGAACTGAGTGTAGGGAAGGAGTTCTGATCAGTGAAGGAAAGCTACAATAATTGTATATCTAGGCAGATGACTCAGATGTTATTTTGGAGGTGATCCATGTAAAAAGCCAATGTTTGAGGGGTTTTTTTGGAAAGCATCCCTTTCAGGAGGGACCTCATGTGAATAGTGGAGCTCTTCACCCTGCTGAATCATGCTTATCAGATGGGTTGCACAGGCTGACTGGGGATCAGTGATGCTTCCCAACTCAGGCTAGTGTATTTGCAGTAGTGGCCTGTTTCTTTCCACTTGTTTTTTCTCATCCCCAAGCCTGGACAGAACCTTAAAATGTTAACAGTGTGGGAGCAGAAGATCCAGGCTGAAGCAGCTTCCTGGCACAGCCCTTCCTGTGGGCTTGGGTGTTGCCATCAGGAGAGAGGAGAGCAAGGGACTGAGGGTGGGAATGCAGAAGAGCCCAAGTGGTTGCACATCAGATGTTGTCAGAGGATTCTAAGGAGTAACAACTCACATCTCAGGCTTTCTTTGGTGAGGGATGAGATCCCCAAACCAGAATGTTCCCAAGTGAGGCAGCTCCAGCCCTATGGGTTGTCCCAACACGCTTGGGGCGGATAAGCACAGCGGAAAAGCCTGAGGAACTGCTGCCAAACGACTGGGAAGATGCAGCCCACAGTGTCTGTTGTGTCTGAGAACTCTGTAAAGTCTCTCGCATCTTTCCTCAAGTTCAGTTTTCCAGTGGAGGCTGTTGCAGTAATGAGAATGTCTCCCATCTGCTCCTCACATGTCTTGGCACATTTAGACAGAATATATATATATTTTTATTATGGGGTTAGCCAGTGGTAACCATGACAATTAGATTTATCATGCAGCAATTTTTTTCCCTCCTTGAGTCAGTTTGAAATGCTGACAATTAAATGGATGCAGTACACTTTAGAGATCCATCAGTCTCTTTGTTGTCTTGACAACCAGAGTATATTTAGAAATGTAACAAGTACATGGAGTTCAATTGCACTTTTGCTAAAACATAGTTTTGTAGCTTGAGAATTTAATCTGTTGTTTGTAGATCCAGGTGCTTATTTGAGCTATGCCTGACTTTCTCTTTGGTCTCTCTGGGAAGCTCCTACACTGGCTGGTGGGAAGAAGGTCCTTGTCAAGCAGGAGCAAACCTGTCCACTGTGTGTGGCAGGGGCTTGGGTGAGGGGCTGGCAGCCACTTCCCACTCAGGTACTGGATGTGCTGAGCTGGGTGCTCCTGTGTGCTTGTGGTTTGGCTATTGATTTGCAGTGCAAGAGGAACATGTGTGGTTGTTGTCCCAGATGTTTGTCCCTGCAGATCCAGCTCAGCAAACGGGGCTAGGGAGCCATGAGCAGCATGTCCAAATACCCTCTCCCAATGAGCTGCTCTCAGGGTTCAGTGGCACTTTGGCACAGGAGAACAGTGCCATGTTGATGACTCTCCTCCGGCCCCTGAGCTACCTAAGCTCTTTGGTTGCAACTGGAAACAACTCTTGGCCATGGAAACAATAGCAGGGACTCTTTCTCCCTATCATTTTTTCTGTTTTGTCTTTGCTTTGATGGAGGCGTGTTTCTTTGATTTTAACAAAATACTACTACTAAATTTTTTTTGGTTCCTTCTGATTTGACTGGCAAAATTGAGCTCATCCTCTCCCCACTGAGCTGGAATAGCAGCGTGTGGGCTAGCTGTCTGGAGCTATGGATTTTTAAGGCTGCATCCAGTGCTGGAAGAGAAGGAGGGAATTACAATGGAGTGCACTCTGTGGAGCTCTAAATATGCCTGTCTCCCAGCACCCCTATGCACACACTGATGATGGGTGTGTGTGGAGTGTCAGTGTTACTCTCTGCCCTTTCCCTTTTGAGAAGAAAGGAGAGCGCTATGGTCAGTGCAGGCACCTGAGTGGGTGTGACAGCCATACCTGCAAGTGTGGTGACATGCCAGCCCAGAAGAGCAGCTGGGATGTGTGGCCCCCATCCTCTGCCACCCTACAGCCCAAAGGCTGTGAGATGGGGCTGGCACCACAGTGCCCTTGTTACACTCCTAGCAGAGGATTCGGCGGTGCCACTGCCTTACCTGACATGCTGGCTTCAGATCTGTGTCTGAACTTGTGTGGATCAGAGTACTTCCCTGCCTTGTGTGATAAATGAATAAAATGAAAGTCAGATGAGGAAATAGCTCAAATATTCCCTGCTGCCCTTCTACCTGGCTGACCCAGAGTTGCCCTGGTCAGGGCTGTCTCTTCAGAAGGCTTGAAGGTTGAGGAGCTGCTGAAAGAGACTTCTCTGTGGTGAGGTGTTGATGGCCTTTCATAATTACCACCTGAATCCCATGGCAGGGCCTGGGATGTTCCTGTATTTTCTGCAAAATGTGAAGCAAGACTCTTCCATTTCTCCCTGTCTTAGGCTTGGCTGTTAATTGATTCTTGGCAGTATAATTCGGTCAGGAGAAGTGAAAAAATCCAAACAAAACAGAATTCTCCTTTATCAGCAAAACTGTGGCAAAGCAGCAATCTGAACAGGAGAATGGTTACAGCAGATGGAGTGGCCTTTTGCAGGAGGGAACCAGTTCATTTGGTGAGATGGTTTAAAGGAGACAGTGGTGTGTCCATGGTGTGGGTGTAGTGGTGTTCACCCCTGGGTAGAGATCTGTAAAACTCGTCAGGAGTGCTGCTCTGCTCCTGGGCAGCATGGCCAGCACAGGTTTGCCACTGGAATGGTTTATTACAAGGAGGTGAGGAAGGCTCCAGGGAGAGGAGCTCACCCTGAGGTCACCTATTAGGGACAGTAACAGCCAGAGAAATGTATCTGTATTTCCTTGGCTGCACAGTATCTTGTCTAAGCACTATACCCAAAATATCAATAAGGCTCAAAAGGAGGACAGAATTGCATGATTTTGCTTCCTTCTTCCCTATGTTTCTTTTTCATTCATTACCTGTAAAATAATGTGGTTGATTTCACAGTGTGTATGCATAGCTTAGTTTAGTTTTTGTATTTTCTTTCTTCTCTCTGTTTCACCAATTTCCCAATGAAAATCCCAAACCATAGTTATATTTCCACTCCAGTTTTGTTTGTGGACTGTTCACATGCTTTGTTTCAGTGTGTACTAGCTGCTGGGGTTAATTCTTAAGATATAACCACCAAAACCCAGCAATCCTAACGACTATTCAAAATTGCTTTAAATAAGTTATACCAATCCATCTGACAAGGATAATGGTCTTCTATTAGAAGGTACTTAGCTGGAGGTTGGATGAGCTGTAATGTTTATGGGTCTGCAGATCTGTAACTGGACAAACTCAGAATAACTCCTTGGATTTCAGTGGAGCTATATTTGTTTATTACAGCTGAGGCTTAGGCAGTGATTTAGATGCAAATTGCAACCTCTGTGAAGTTAAGTGGGGTTTTGATTTAATTTCTGGAAGCAGTAATGTCAGCAGAGAAGCAAAGAGCTGGGACCCACATAGCCCAAAGTCTGTAACTTTGGGTTGTTCTCTTTCCTTTACTGTCAAGATCAGATTCCCTTGGTTGGGGCTACTAATTAAAATGCAGCTTCTCTTAAGCATCTCCTAAAGGCAGGCAAGAGAGAGTGGAAGTGCAGTCTATGCAGATTATGTATCTCTCTCCACACTTTGCAGAAAATGCCAGTGCTTGGGTTGTTCTCTCTGACTTGTGGTTGGGCTGTTGACCTGGAGTTTGTACTCTCAGCTCCAAAAATGCAAAGGCACTATGCTGAATTATCTGGCTCTGATGTAGAGATAGCTGGGATCTCCTTTCCCCCAACTTATCCGTGTCCATGCAGCAGTCAGAAGACACGGACCGCCGCTCATCGCCCCCTCTGTGTGTGGCATAAGTGATTCACCATGCATTCATTTCTGGTCACATAAGGGGCATCAGTTTAAAGCAGGCTTGAGATATAGGTTACTCTTAGCTATTTGAAGTCTGAAGTCTGAAAGCAACATCAAACAGGGAGCAGAAAATGTATCATGCACAGAAGAATCTCTGGGATTTGCTTCTCGCTTTAAAAAATAATGGTAATGAATTCCAAACTGTTTGCATATGCTGTCTCCTCTGTGGTCAGGACACCTGTCTGCCTCTTTGCTGATACTTGATACAGGCTTACAGTGCTTGCAAAAATGTTAATGTGAATTTTTTGTCATGGCAAATATGAAAAGAATATCCAGTGTCTGTGTGGGCACGTTCTCAGCAAATTTTTCTCTGCTTTTTGTGCTTCGGTGTGGATCTGAAGCAACTGCTGAAATTCTGCTTCCTTTCCTTTACCCCAGACCAGGAGGGCAAAGCTGCTGCCCTGCCAGACCTGGTTCTTCTGAGCAGGACAGCTGATAGTGGGGCTAATGAGTTTTAGCTTGGCTTCGTTAAAAAAATAATATATGCAACTGGCTAGATGTGTCTCTCCTTCTCTTTAATGACTTTTAGTCCTTGGCTGGTCTCAGGAAAATAGGGGTGAGAATGCAGTTAGGAGGAGCTGGGGGTCACCTGGTGACACCAGGAGCATGGTGGGCTGGGAGACCTGGGGCAGGCTGAGGTGGACCTTTCACTAATCATCACTAGTACTTTTTGAATTTGCTCATTTCTTCTCCAGGACTGAGATTAAAGGAAATAGAAAACATCAGAGTAAGCTCAGATATCAATAAGCTGGAAGTATTAAAGACTACTGGTTGAAAAAAGCTTGTGGTAACTTAAAAACACAGTGTTTTCTCTTTAATTGGGTGTCTTTGGAGGCACCCAGAAAGGAAAGCGGGGCTGGAGTTAGAGGTAGGGTTTGGGCTGTCCCACCCTGACTCTTTTTGCACAATGGCTGTGTGTTTAATGCATCCCGTCTCTGCTTTGGTGCTCCTTGATGCTGGCATGGCAAAGCCAATGCTGTGGGAGTGACTCACCCTTGGCCTTGAGCGGTGGCTGAGGCTTGGGAAGAAGAGGCCCTTTAAAGCATGAGAGGCAGAAGGGCATCTGGTCAGGCTTTGAAAGAGACTTTGTTACCTGCAGCCCTTAGGTCAGTGCCTTTCACCAGCTCTGCAGTGATTTAAAACAAGTAGCTTCTCTTCCAAATAAACCTCAGCTACTCCAACACTTGCTCAGATGTAATCTGTGCTGCCAAGGTGTGAAAAACCCTTATATGGGTCAAAACAGGGACAGACTGACACGAGTTGTGTCAGAGGGGAGGAAAAAAGGCTATGGCCTGCTCTGTACAGGAGGGCAGCTGGCCTTACATGCCCTTTTGGGGCTGTTTNAAAAGGAAAGACAACCCAACCCCCAACAGCCCGCTTGATTTACTTTCTACTTTTACGATGAGCAAAATGTTGATTCTCACCTTTCTGTTTGCACCCGCAGAGGTCCCTTGGAAGAGCCTGTCTGTACATCTGACTGGGTGCCTGAGGAGACTGCCTTGCTTCCAGGTGAGGAATGGATCAACTCCCAGGGCTTTTGCCAGCTGCTGAGTTTAGGGACGGTGGGAGGACCTTGGTACCACGTTTGGTCATTCAGCGACTGATGGGCATTTCTCCAAAACCTGGGGTGGTGGGAGGCCAGCCTGCCCAGGAGGCTTGAGGTGATTTTACTGTTTCTGGGTCCAAGTTTGAAAGCAGCAAACATGCAGACCCTCCTGCAGACTGGGAGTGTTGCATGGGAACAATTGCTTGGTCCTATGGGTCATGTTGCTTTGACCTCTTTTTTGAACACAGCTTTCCTGCTTGTGGACCTGAACTCCTTCCCCATCCATGACATGGCTCTCTGCAGGCTGTAGATGCTCCTGGCTGGTGATGGAGAGCTGGCTGTACGATTAGCTGTGTTTCAGTGGACAAATAGAAGTTACTGTGAGAAGCAAATTCATTCATTCTTCAGAATTGCCAATTCTGTCAGATTCACTGGAAGTATCTAGCTGTGACTTAGGGATCACTGTGATGACCCACCCCAAAGTATTGTAGGAGTCCCTTGGTGGATTATGTGTAGGACATAAACTGTCCTTTGCGCCCATCCCATGATGTAATGGTTTGATTGCAGGAAGTGTAAGACTGCAGAACAGGACCAGTGTCAGGGCAGTGGGTCTGTCCTCAAGCCTCTCTCAGTTGTGTCACTCCAGGAGACAGAAGGGTGCTGGAGATGCTACAAAGGTGTGGCAACTGAGGGAAGAAAGCAGCACGTGCAACCCGGCTGAGAGGTGGATGATGAGTAACCAACTACCCTGGTGGTTTTGATCAGTGGAGCTTCTTTGTTTGCTGTGATGTTACCTGACTTTAGGATCATGAGACATCTGTGTGGCAGGCCAAAATCAGGAACAGTAAATCTTCACTCCGTTGTGTCACTGAATTTAATTGCACTTTCATTCTTCTCTTTTCATACACAATGTACATCCCTCCTTTCTTCCTTTACCCTCTTCTTGAGTCTAATTTTTGTGTTGGTGTTTTTTTTGGTGTGTGTAAATTATGTCTGCCTGGAGATGAGATTTCAGTATCCTGTTTACTGCAAACAGTTGGGGCCATTAATAAATGTTGACAGACAAAGACAGACCAGGGATTAATAAGTAGAGGACAGGAGATTAATAGCAAGAGTGTAGAATCTGGATCAAGGCCTGATCTTCCCAGTTGCTGGGCTATGGAAGACTAATGGCAGCTCTTCTGGTAGTCTCACTCTTTCTGTGGTAGCTTTCCTGACTAAGTTTAATAAACCATCCCTGTGGGTTGCTGTAAATATGAAATCTAGGAAGAAGCCCATTGTTATATTAACTATGTCTTTGTGTTAATTAAATGAGACAGTATTAGTTTTGCTTTCTAGTCAGCACTTGAGCAACATCATCAATGCATTTGTGGATGGTGAAGTCAGATTTTCAGGTGCTTACAACTGCTCTCAAGACAAAAACATATAAAACGTATCTTCCGAAGCAAGCTGTGTCTGACAAATTGGTTTTTTATTCCGTGTCCTGTGTAAGACATTGATTTCTCTTCTCTTGACTGCGTTTTCAGCTTCATTTCTGTGAAAAGTGGGCTCTTGACCTGTTGAATCTGGACTCTCATTAGGTTTAGTGTGAGATTAGATCATTGCAAGAAAACACTAGCTTTGCAAAGAGCAATCCTGGTTAAACTTGTGGGAGAACTGTAGAATGTGGGACTGCATCACAGAAAGTTTTATTATGATAGAAGGGTGGGTGCTGTTCTGGGTATCCTATACAGAAAGTCTGCTTCAAACTCTTTCTTTTTAGGCTGGAACTGTTGATTCAAGCACTCCTGTAGTCTGTTGACCTCTGCCCTCAGGTATTTTCCATAGTCTCTGCAAAGATGATCCCCAGCCCTTTGTGCATAAGGTTATGGTGATATATAGGTATGTGTATGGCCATGTTGGGAAGGAAGCAGCTGTGTTCCTGTAACAATGAGCGTGATGCAGCTGGGACTAACATCAGAACTTATTGCAGCAATAGCTGAATTTCTTTTTCAGGGAAGAAAGCCTATGCACTGCTTTGGTGGCCCTGTAACAAAGCTTTTCCCCTCTTGTCTGCTCTTGCAGGCAGTGCCCTTGGCTTTTCAGAAGTTAATTGACTTGTCTATATTATGATTCTCTCTTTAATTTTATTTGTGTAAAGAAGAACACACGCTAATCTTTCTCCAGAGGAATGTTTTGCGTTGTTCCTCTTTGAACGTTGGCCCTAGGTCTGCTGTTTCTTAATGAGTCTTTAACTAAACAGCTACGGTTCCCACATGCTCCAGCCTTGACACACACATACTTGTACACCCACGTGCCTGCTCCCAGCTGAACCGAGCCTGCCTGCTCCCCTCTGTGGGGTTTGCGCTGGCCAGGCAGCACCTCCCTGGGAAGCCCTGCATGTGAGAGGGGGCTTTATACCTGCACAGAGGGACAGACTTGGCCTCACATGAGCTGTCCTGTGAATTGGAAGGGCTGTAACCTTTCTGCCACCCTGTCCTCCCATCCCCTGGCTCGTTTGAAGAGCGTCTCCAGGAGTGTGGATTCCTGTGGGCTGCGCTGCCTGCGGCGAGGACCTGAGTGAGCTCTGAGCACTGAGCCGAGCACCCGATGCTGAATTGCTGTCTGGAATGCCACTGGCTGCCAGATCCTTGATAGCTTGTTTTTAATGAAGATTCCTCCTGTAATTCCTAGAATATCTTGCAGTGCAAAAATAAATGAGCGGTGTGTGTATTTTGCTGTGGGCTGAATTTTTTCCTACTCTTCACACTTCCCTCTGTGAACAGAGAGGAGAGGGGGGAAGCAGCTGACTGCTTTTTTTTGTTGTTGTTTTTGTTTTTCTACTTAACTTCTGTGAAGTGTGTGGTGATCAATTGCTCGCGACTAACAAAATGTTTTTGTTTCTCTTTGCAAAAGCATATGGGAACTGCAGGAAAAGCATATGGGCGTTTTTAGGAAAACATATTGGTGAATGGACAAATTATAGCGGTGCCAATATGTTTTGGATGTCTGGCTAGACCACTGCTACTACCACACTTGCTGGCATGCACACACATCCACAAGATTTCCAGCATATGAGGGGTGTGTAGCTGTTTCTGGGGAAAGGCAGGCTGTGCTGGATCGAGCCCCTGCTGAAACAGTGCTGTGATCCATCGTCGGGGTGCGTGACAGCCTCATCATGTCCTGGGCTAGGCTCCGGGCTCATGTTTACGGCAGTGTATCCATTCTGTCAGGAGACTGAGCCCAGAGCTCCACTTGCAGCTGGCTGCAAGCAGTGATAATGGTAACCATTTTTCTTTCCAAAGCATTGGACTGCAGTCCTTATAACACCTGAGCTTCTTGCAAACAGCTAGGTAGCCTCTGGTTTTCCTCTGCTGCTCTAGCAAGATCTTTGTGTTAGCTTGGGCTATGATTTTTAATTTCTCCATCGAGTGGTTTGCTTTTCAGGAAATGCGGAATGTTGGCAGTATTGTTTCTGATCCCAGTCCTGTTTGCTCTGATACTAGTGATCCAGGGAGAAGCATCCATAAGCAAGGAGGAGCTTGGCAGGGAGCTATAAGGGGATTAAGTTGTCTTGGCTGGTGGGTTCTGGTGACTCACAGCATCCCTGCAGTGTGAGCTCCCCTGCTGTAGACCCCTGTCCATGAAGTCCTTGGTAGCTCTGATGGGGCAGCCGTCCCTGCCCACACTCTGTCTGGGATGGGCATGACTATGCTGGGCTGCAGAAAGGGGCAAAACAGGTGGCTAAAGACGGAGGGGATAAGCAAGATGGACATTTGAGCAGTCATTTGGACGTTGTGTTGTTTATCTCAGCTATGAACCTGCACTCAGATGTTCTGAGTGGTAATTCGGCACCTTTTAGTGCTCTCCCTCTTATGCCAGCTTCAGGGTGATTTGCTAGTGAGTAATTTTACATTATTTAATGTAGCCGCTTTCCTTATAGCTCTTTTGTTCTGTGAGACAATTCCCTATTTTATTATGCAAACAGTACATTAAGATCCTTGTAGGCCTAAGTTCCCAACAGTGCTTGAGATGATGGTGGCGAAGTAGGTTATTTCAGAAATCATGATTCTCTCCTCTAGAAGCTTTCTTGGAGTTCTGCTTTAACTGCTTTTGATATTATACGTGCTTTAAAAAAAAAGCTAAAAAAATCCAGTACTTCCTAAATGTTACAGAGCTCAAAAAATACACTGTATGCCTTGTCACAATATTTAATACAGAGTGCTATTTACAGTAATGAATCAAAATGTCAGTTTTTAAAATATGAACTGTCAGAGTGTTCCTACTTTGCAGAAAACTTTGATATGACAGTTTGTTAATCATATGACTATTACATCAAATGTGTCTAAGAGTACTTTTGCTCAACAAAGTCTTTTTTTATTCTTTTCCCCTCCCTTTTCCCTGTTAATTCTGGCAGGGTTGTTTGACTGAATGCACTCTGATCAGAGGTCAGAAGAATCCAGAGCTGAATGCTTTTGTTTATGGACAGAAAGAATGTGTCAGTGCCTGTATTCTTGCTGGTCATGGTCACCTAATCTTACGTACAGCCTGGTTTGGATCATGTCTCCCTTGTGAACGTGGTGGAGCAGTCCTGATGCCTCTGGGGTAACTGCATTTGGGGCAGCTGGGCTAAAACTGTCTCTTGAGTGATAAAAAGCTGGTTTGTACAGTAGCATTTCTAATCCCCATAGCTTTAGCATGAGGGCACAAGTAAAATAAAGAACTCTAGGTTGCCTGTGCATCCTCGATGGGCTGAAGGGCTGGTTGTGCAGGGCAGGGCTGGTGTTGCTTCTTGAGGAGGAGGCAGGGGCTGGGGATGCCAAGGTCCTCTCCCCCAGTGCCTTTGATTACTCTGGACCCAGGTCAAGGAGTAGGTTTGGGCTCTGATTTCCCTTCCATCAATTTAGACCAGAATGCTTTGTTTTTTTAATTCTTTTGTTTGCTTATCTGCAAAATGGGGGTAATTAATTGATATTAGTTAACTCACAAGTCTCCTTAAAGCAGATTAGTCAAACAACTGCACTTCTGGTAAAGACAAGGGAGAGCTTATGTAGATAACCGTGCTTTAGAAAACAGCCTCTGGAAGGAGCAGAGGGTTCAGTATGCTGATGTGAGGACTGGAGGTCAGACCGGAGTCCCAGGTGTAGCAGAGTGGTGTACCTCTGCCCAGAATGTCTTTGTGCCACATTGCCTGAGGCTTCAGATGGATTCTTATTGCTTGTTAAAACTCTCAGTTACCATTGCGTAGGTCTTACAAGTGCAGTATTTCTGAGTCGGAGTTGGCCCAGCACAGCTATGGGAATACGAGGAGTCTAAAAAGGCAAAAGCTGTGTGTCAGCAGTCCAGAAAAGAGGAGCATGGGCAGTGCAAAACAGTAAATCTTAGAATCAAAAAATCGTAGAAAAGTTTAGGTTGGAAGGGAACTTTGAAGACCCTTTAGTTTGAACTCCCCTGCCATGGGCAGGGACACCTTCCACTAGAACCGGTTGTTCCAAGCCCCGTCCAACCTGGTTTTGAACACTTCCAGGAATGATGTATCCATAGCTTCTCTGGGAAATTCATTCTGGTGTCTTCTCATAAAAAAAAAATTTCTAAGGCCAAATCAGATGGTCTTGATTGTGGGTGTTTCTGGGGGTTTGATTAACTTGGAATTTCAGCAGGGCATGTCTATTAAATAACAACCTCTTGCAGTAATGCATGTCTATTAAATAACAACTTGCAGTAATGTTACTGAAGAGATGATAAGAACTTGTTTTCAAGGGTGTTGTCACATATTTAAGTGCACTTTTGAGCAGCTCATCAGGTAGCTCTGATGTGTGGAAGGCCCAGGTAAAAGGCACTGCTCACATCTGAAGTCTGGTATGCTGAGGCCCGCTGGGTCTCACCACTGGAAGGAGGTTTGGGAAGGTGAGGGCAGTGCTGTAGCATTCGTCACATTAATATCCTGCTGATAGAGGAGGTGAGGAAAAAACAGAGGGGGAAGAAGGCAGGAAAAGGAGGTGCTGGTGAGTGAGGTGATGATAGCAGGAGAGGCTTTGCTGGTGGTGGTGCCTGGTGTGGACCACCAGGAAGCCTCAGAGAAGCTGTCGGGTGAACCAGTCCCAAAAGGGCTCTTAGACAAACACAGGGGTGCAGAGGGGCTGCCACCAGCAAAGGCCACTGGCAAGGCGTGTGTGAAGGTATTACTTTGCAAACCATGTCTCTGTCACCTCCATTGGGCCAGTGCTGCTGCATTTCCTCATCCCACAGAGGAACATTGATTATTACTCAATTTTCATTTTAGACAAATCACATTGTTAGTGCGATGATTTTTCTTTTATTATCGTTAGTGCAGTGGATGGAAAAGGAGCTCTAACAGATGTATGATTAGCAGGGCATGAAATTAAAAATGTTTGTGTACAAGGAAAAGGTTGTTTACTACCAAATTCCTCATTTGAAAATGAAATGATACTAAGATTGGCCGTGTGATGCTGCGATTCCCAGTCCTTTTCTGTCCCTCCCTCAGCAGCGTTGGCTGAAAAGTAACAATATTTTTAATGTTATTTTTATTAAAAAAATAATAACACAATTGAAATGTCAGTACCTGCCTTTGGAGGCAGATTATTTAAAGAGGTTGTTCTTGTTCTCTGGCACTGATGGAGTCAATTCAAGAAAATATTTTGACTGATGCTTAAGCCCCACTGATTAGGCCGAACTGATTATTTTATATCTAAATTCGTTTGGGTGGAAAATAAGGTTCTGATTGAATAATTCTGAGTGTGGGTGTGTACCTGGGTAAATAGTACTTGTTGCCAAAATGTTGAAAAATTCATATTTGGAGCTGCTGCTGCTGCAGCATATGCAGAGGGGTGCAGGTTGGTATGTGGTACTCAGTTCTTTCCCCCCCTTTGTAGGTCAGTCTTGTAGTGGTTTTGCACGGGAATGGTTTCAGGCTCTGGTAGAAAGCCATCAGCTCTTAGATTTTTGTCTTAGAAGTATGGAGATTTATTCCTATAGAAAATACCTGTCCTTTTTTATTATTCCCCCTCTCCCCCCGCCATGATAATGGAATTTTTAATCTGAGAAAATGATCTTTTTTCCTTAGGGGCTCTGTCTGTGATGCCCAATTCTCAAGTACAGCTAATCTTCCTTGATTTTTTAAAAATATCACAGAATCATAGAATATGCTGAGTTGGAAGGGTGGATCAAGATCATCGGGTCCAAGTCCTGGCCCTGCACAGGACACCCCAAGAATCACATCATGTGCCTGAGAGTGAATTTTGAAAGAGCTAGGTTAAGAAGTGTGCATCAGAAACACTTCATTTGTGTTGTGTGTTGAGATAAGCCTGGTCCTACCTAGGTCTGAACATTTCCCAGGTACTTTGAATTTTTCACCCATCTCATTCTTTGTCCTCTAAAACCCTTGTGGCCAAGTTCAAGGCTGACACTGTTTGGAGCCTGTTGAGCTGCTCATGTGTGAAGTTTCACCTGGGTGAGTGTTTGCGGGACCCAGACCCACGGTATCGTGATGGATTCTGCCTGCTGAGCCTGGATGGCATTGAGCAGAAAATAGGAAGAGGGCTAAGAGATTGTTCTTGCACTCTGGGAACAATTGAGACAGAAAATTGCTTCCAGGATTTCTTCACTTTTCCACAGGGAATAATCAGCCTGTGTAATTCTCTGCCACAGGAAATACTGCCTGAATCTGTTACTGAAAGACAGCAAGCAAAGTTCAGATAGCAGCCTGAATACCAAAGGTATTCAGAGCAGGGACTATCCCTTACTCAGGGGTTTTTTTTTGTATAGTGCCATTTTTTTGCTGTATATGTCATGGGGTGTCACAATGGTGCAACTAATATGACAGATAATTGAATAATGGCTTAGGTAGCCAGTCTGTTCTGGTGCACAGTTAGACTTTGGTGCCCTAAACAAGAGGACAAATTTGTATGCTGAGATTGTAAATGGAGTTTTGCTTAGCCTGGTGCTTGGGTTCTACACCTGAGACTGTGGGGGAGCTTAGAGCAATTCCAGTGAGGTGATGGGTGCCTGGTAATTTCAGTCCTGCTCTTGGCTCATTTTAATCTTTGCTTCCTAAATGTAAGCAAATCACTGCTTTTGCACCTTTATTTGTTAATCTGGGGGATGGGGCAGCACCTGGGCTATTTGCCGGGGTTCGTGTTAAGTTTCTAATAAGGCCTTTCAACCATGTGTTTTATTCCAACTTTTAGGGGATATTATTTAAATTTTTTGAGTGAGAGTAGTTGTGGCCAAATCATTGCATTGAGAATTATACCTGCTGGGCTCCAAAATTTGATTCCTAAATTTGCATTACTGGGTCATACTGGGCCAAAGGATCTTGAGCCGCTAGAATAGAAAGGAATAAAACAGAATGGAGTTGGTGTTTGATTATGGGCTCTGGATGTCATTGTTCCTGACTGTTCATCTGGCTAATGTTTGTGTACTATTTGTCTGTGTCTGTGCTTCTTGTGCACATGGGGAAAAGGAGGACAAATATCACTGGGGTAGAGTAGCATTAAAAAATAGTTAACTGATCAAAGCCATAAAGCTTGTCCAAGTGAATTCTTCAGAGAAATAGTTTTGAATTTCCCAAGCAGCCGCAGGCTGTAAAAGGTAAGCACTATCGTTCAGAGATGCAAAAAATCCCCTTCTGTTGGAGTGTTGGACCTATTTGTTCCCTTTTAGGAGGGGATTCAAAATGTTTTCTTAATTTTCTTCTGAACAGCTCACTGCTATCCATCATGAGTCTTTGCCAGCTCTGCTCCCCCTCAGTTTTAACCCTCCATTGAGATCTCTATATCCGTACTTAGAATTTTGGATGCCTTTCGTTTCTGTGCACTTCGTGGTGGGACAGCTCTTAGAGACCCCACCTTGTCTCCAAGCTCAAAATGTTGTAAAGGAGGGGCTAAATGTTGTCCCCAGTGCCTTGGTGGAGGTGACAGGGAAGGTGGGATGCAGATGGAGAGTGATGCCTGGAAAGGTTTTCCAGAATGCCTGAAAGGATGGCAGGGGAGCCCTGTTCCTGATGCCGTGCTCTGTCTTGTTACTGGTGCTGCCCCAGCAGGAGCACCAACCCCACCAGGTCTGCAGAGCAGGTGGGACAAAGCAGGAGGGAATTTCCTTTCTCTCACATGGAGGAAAGAAAGTAAATTGTTTGATTGCTCAAAGTTATTGAAGGCTCATACTGAAGGTTAAGCAACCACCCTCTGGAAATTGGTCACATAAATTTGCTTTGTGCTTATGAAAGTCTCTTTCACAGTGTTTTGCTTTGTTGCTTCTCCTTAAGATGTAGAAAAGAATGAAGTGCTAGTGTATGGTCCATACACAGGGTATTTGGCACAGTCATTAATAGGAATGAAAATTATACTGTGGTGGCTCAGAGCTTGCCAAGAAAAAAAAAAGGAAAAACACTCAGAAGACACGAAGTGCTTTGTAGCTGGAAGTGCCTGTTGGCCCTGGAAGGACTCAGCTGTCCTTTTCAGTCCCAGTCTTCTATTATTGAAAATATTTTGCTGCCTAATACCTCCTAGCTTTTTAATACTGCTTAATTGTATGCACGCCCCCCCAAAAGAAAGCCACACATATTTTTCTGCTCTTGTAAATGCTCAGCTTTAGGGCCCCCAGGGAGGTGTTAATGGCTGTGTCCCGGCTGCCTTTCAGGCAGAGAATTCTACTTTTACTTTCCTTCTGAAATTTGGAGTTTAATTCTCCAGATGACCAAATTGTAATATAACCACATTTANATTAAATGTTGTAACAAATATGTATGTATATATTTTATATATATATATATACACACATATATATAATTAATTATTTTTAATGCTGAATCCTAAGCATATTCTGGTAGAAACTGAGGTCGTCTTTGTAACAGGTGGGCAGTGCATGGAGGGCAAAGCTGTGTCTGAGGGACAGGACTGCAGCTTTTGGAGAGGGATTAGAAGTTGCACAAGTGTGGGCATGGCATTCATGTGTGCCATGTATACACATCCTTGGTTTCTGTGGTAGAGCAGAGATGATTTATCCACATAGCAGGGCCATTTGCTAGGGTGAAGTCATCAGTGTTTGGTTCCTGAAGCAATAGAGAGGTGCATCCGTATACAGGGTAGTGCAAAGTTAAAGGGAAGCTCATCCTTCTCCTCCAAGATTGTACTTTGGCCTCTTGTATAGGCCACATCCTACCCTCAAATGGGAGCACTGCTCAGCTCTTGATAATATGAGGAGGAATTGAATCTAAAGCCCAGGGCCCTTCTGCACAGCGAAGCCATTGCAAAACAAAGCCAGGGTGTGAATTTAAAGTGCAATAGCTGTTCCGAGCGTACTTCTCATGTGGGCAGTCTTATTCTGCTCTGAGAGGGCCTTTGTGCAGTTCTGCTTCATCCAGTGCCAAAGGCACTCTGAGTGCAGAAAGAAGAATGCCCACACAGGGAGTGGATAGCTTTTCCAGGCTATTTCACCATGCTGAGGAGTCCCAGGAGATGCCATGTTTTCATGTCCCCATGAATGTTGCAGGAACCTACCCATCATTCAGCTCACTCTGCATTCAGGCTTTCACAGGAGAGCTTTGTGGTGGGTGTGTGGCAGAGTTGTGTCTCCTGGAACCTGCCAGGTGCAGTGTGCATCACTCATTTGCCTAAAGTTTTGGGACTGATCTTGGGGATCCCTGAGGATCTTGGTCTTGTCTGGGTGTTCCTGGTGTTGCAGTTTGGCATTGTCCATCAGGGCCATCTCCTCTTGTGGTGTGTCCAGGCTGCTGAAAAGAACTTCTGTGAGAACCTGCCTATGTTCATGTGTTGTTCCTTTTCCTGTGAAATTGCCAAGCAAACCTGTGCACTGGGTATGATCTTAATCTGAACGCTGTTGAACAGGGAAAAAAAAGCCCATCTGTTCTACAAAGAGGCAGTGTAAAGAGCAGGCTCTGTGACTAAATAAATTCACATCTGTTTAGCAGAACCATCAAATGGTGAGCAGAGGGGCCTAATGTGAATCACATGTTGAAACCACAAGTATGAGTGAGATGAGCTGCAAAAGAGAGAGCCTGGAAGTGTTGATCCATGTGAGCAACTATTGGTTTCTCTCCTTATTCTTTCCTTCTACCAGTTTCCTGAGCTAATGGTGCGGAATCAAAATTTCAGAGATGTGCACATGTCTATGCATACTTATGTGTGTAAGCTTGTATTCATTGCATGATTTATTAACCTTCCTACGTTATTTTGAGCCATTAGATCATAACTTCAATTGGAAGGGCTCTGGATGGTGGGGGAGCTGCAGAGGAGGGACAGTGGGGCTGCCATGAAGAGAGTAGGTGAAGCTGTTCCCTAGTGGAGGTGCTTCACAAAAAATGGCCCTGGCGTATCTTGTTTTAAAAAGGAAATTGACTTGGAAGTGATTCCTTGTGATGATGTCTCCAGCAGTGTCATCTCAAGGAACCTGATGGAGCAATGTAGAGATTTCAAAGGGTAGGCTATGCCTTCACGTGCTCAAGCTAATTTCAAAATAGGTATCTGTGTACCAGTCCTAACAGACTGCATCTTTCCATGGATCAATGAAATTTGTTGCTTAGGATTTCCCCTTAGTGTTTTAAGCCCTGCAGAAACAAAGGGCAGCTCAAGTTTCTGTGTTGGTTGCATTTGTAGTTTATTTTTCTTTTGTGCCAAGAATATATCAATACAATTTCAAAATGCTATTTTTTGTGACTTGAGGCAGCAGTTTCTAACTTAAAAACAAGAAAGCTTTGGGGAGGTACACACAACTCAGGTGCCTCAGTGAAGGTTATTTGTCTGGTCTCCATAGCCCCTTAAGAGTGTCCATGCAGAGGAGCAAGCATCTTCTCTCCCAAAGGGTCTCATGAAAAGAAACACACAGTGATTTTAGTCTCAAATGTGGTTTCTTGATACTGCCTTGCCTTTTGTCCTAGATATTTTGCAGCAAACGAGGCCAAACTTGCGGAAACAAAAGAGTGGTGGAAGATAGGCTGTTAGACCTGATTTGCACAGACCCTGCTCTCCTGCAGCTCAGGCTGCTCTCTGTAGCTGACAGAGCTGTGTACAGCTCACCTGGGATGTGAGCTCTGCAGGAGCCGCTGGAGGTAATGAAGCACTTAAGGGCTGATGTGTTGAAGGTCCCCGAGGAATGATTAAGGTGTTGGCAGCTGTGTTACTTTGAAAGAGAAATATGTGCATTACACAGCAGAGGCATGCTGAAATGCCTTTCAGACGCTTGGTTGTGTGTGGGAATGTGCTTTGCCTCAGACCTGTGAGATAGTGGTAGCAACTCTTGAAGGGCATTTGATAAATAGAGCTGTGTGTGCACTTAGCAGCTGCAGGACCCAGCTGCCTGCCCTAGCACAGCTCAAAAACCAGTGGTTGCCAGCAGTGGCTAAAATGCAGTAGCATATAAATATCTCTGGATATATTAAAAGTTTGGTTCTTCCTTCCCTCTTAAAGTACCCTCTGCTCATGATTCATTTCTTCTCTTCCATGACCCCCTGCCAGTCTTTTCTGATAAAGTACAGTGAAGGTAAAAGAGCACTGGAATATTTTCCTGGAGACTGTCAGATTTGAACTGTTCTGCATCTAGGGAACTGATGTGGCCAGTCTAGTATGAAAACTCTTTTGTCACAACAGAACTTCCTACTGATTTCTGGAAAGGGGAACAAATGACTAATTTGGGTGGTCGAAAACAGAAGACAGCAATGCGATAGTGGTGGAGCAACTGGAGACAGCTTTTTAATAGGATGAGCTTGTTTAGCAGACTTGCAAGGCCAGTGTGGATGCCTGGCTGGGGTAACTTCGTTGCTGGTACTGTGGTTTGCACCAGCTGGGGAATTAGCTTCCACAGCTTTGCTTATCACTGTTCTTGAATGAATGGACACTGAGTTAAAAGGGAAGAGCAGCAGTTTTTTGGGCTTCTGCTTGGTGCTTTTATGAGTTTCAAAGTAGAATTGAAAATCGAATTTCAAGCACTTGTCTTCTGTCACAAGTTTCTTTTCAGAGCAGAACTAATGCCCTATGGATACTAAACCAGAGCTTTATCTTCATGCACTCCACAGTGTCATGATGACCTTTGCTTTTAATATTCCTCTTCACCCATTTTCCTGTGCTTTGAGAACACCGCCCACCTCTTTGAACAGGTGTCTTCTTAATGAGCTATATGTCATGTTTATTGCAAATAGCATAGCTAACACCACCTTGTGACCTACCCTCCCATCTGTGTGGCCATGGCATCGTGGAGCTCCTCCAGCTTAGGCACTATCTCAAAATATGCCTTTTATTCTTCTTTATTTCTTGACAAAAAATGGAGCAGGCAGTGAACACCCAGTCAAATATGAGTCCAGTGTGTGCTGTGATTTTCAGTAAAGCAAACTGGATACAGGGCTGCTTCAGGAGGAGCCTGGACTGTAGACTGAGATGAGTTATTGCCCACCTTTCCTAACTGCGGATGCTGTTATCCAGTCCTGAGTCCACCAGCTCAAATGGGATGTGGAAGAGGTGGAGAGAGTCCAGAGAAGGGTCAGTCAGGGGCTGAGAGCACATGGCCTACAAGATGAGGCTGAGAGAGCTTTGGCTTCTGTCTCTGATGGAAAGGAGGCAAAGGAGTGATCCAATGGCAGCCTGTGACTACTGCCAGAAGCCTTCTGAACATGTCAGAGCCAAATGCTTCCATCCAGATGGCAAAATAAAGTGCTGTGAACATGCATAACGGATTGGGAGATTCAGCTGGAGAGTTGGAAAAGCATTTTCATTGGGAAAGTAGTGTAACACTAGTACCAGTCACCAGGTAGCAAGGGATTCTTCATTTTGGTGATTTTCCAGGACAAAGCCACAGCAGGCCTTATCTTGGTGTGGTGATGGTGATAGTTTAGTCTCCTGCTAAAAGCAGGACTTGGTCGCCTGCAGAGATCCTCTGTCTTTCCTGACAGTACTGCAGGCTTTCAGCTTCTTTAAGGAGGAAGCAATTTAAATCTTTACTTTTGCTTTGTTGCAGAAGGGAGACAAGAAGACATTGGGGTGCTTGCGTATTGATGATGTCAAGTCACCTGTTGTCATAAAACTCAGAGAAATGTAGTCTTTTTCCTGACTGTTTATGCAAAGGTGTTTGTGTGCTTCCTTTCTTAGTTTCCATACACTCAAATATCTTTCTTCCATTAGCAATCTCTCTGCAGCATCAATTTCCAGTCATCTGGCAGCAATCACTCTTGTGTGTTTTAAGATACAGGATTTTCCATAGGAAAAAGGTTATTTCCCCTGATTATTTGCAAAGTGCTGTGAACTGAGCTACCAAAACCAAGACACAGGTTGGTGCAGTGCTCAGGAAGAAGTCATCCAGGGATTTGTCGTACTTGAAGCTGTGACTTCCAGGATGTCTTGAGATCTGAGGGAGGAAAAGTTAAGTGGATCGGGTGGGAGGAAGAGAATCAGGGATTAAAGATTTTGACCCTGGACATAGTTCCTGCCCATTAATTGACTTAATTGCTTGATTTTTAGGCAGTACAGTGTCAAAGTCTGGATTCTACTGCCAGCTCCATGAGGTATCAAAAGAAGGTTATGGTGATGATGGACCTACAACACCCTTCCTTCCTGAGTGGGGCCTGTGCTGTGCCCGTGTTCTGAGCTACAGCCCCTTTTCCATTCACAGAAATCCTCTTGATGGCTTGGGGTTCAGACTGCCAGTAGCAGATGTGTTTTCTTCCAGGGAGGGCAACATCTGACTCTTCCTGCAATCACAGCAATTTTTAGAAGAGGACTGAAGTGCAGGGAACCCCATCATAAATACAAAACCCACCTACACCCACACCAGCCTGGCTGGGTAGGACCTCAAGCTCAGCACTGTTTCCTTGTTCACTCCATCAGCTTCCCACTGAGCTCAGCTCCCTCCTATTTCTCCCCAGGCTGAGCCACACACACGCACTACTCTGCAAAGCTAATACAATTATCTGTGTGTCAATATGCTGCCATGGTCCAACGTGGTCCCACTGGGGTCTTGTTGATATCTCACAGCTGAACTGAATGTTAGTTTTGCACAATTCCTCCTTGTTTACAGCCAGCATCAGCATCCAAAGTACCTGAGTTTGTTCCAACAGCCTTAACCTTGCCATTTCTTGTTGTCCTGTTTTCTTTTCACTTAAGTGAGACTCTTGATATGCCTGATTTCAGTACATCTCCATCAGTTGAGAAGTCCACTCCCTTAAAATTTTATTTGATGGATAAGCTCTGCTTTGCTTGGCAGCCCCTTGCTGAAGTAGGAAGCCAAGTATGGAGCTGTGCTATAGACAAGACATTGAATAAGGGCACAGAAGGAATAAAGGCAGCTTTTTTTGGCAGAGAGGTCTTGAAAATAAATTGTATGCAGGAAAAAAGTATTTGTGTAAGGGAGCTTATGATCTGAGACTCCCAAAATAACCTTTCTGCATCATTCCTGGTTTTGCTGTCTCTTTTAATATATTTCCTCTCTTATTTTATATACAAATTTCTGAAACATCTATCTCAAACTTTTCTTTGTGGTACAGCAACATCTTCACAAACTTGTAGGTCAGGTTGTCAGAGGGAGAGGCTGTAACAGTTGGAAGAAATTTGGCTGGCTCAGAGCTACCTCCTGGCTTAGGTCCTTAGGTTCAGGATTAAACTGTATTTGAGTAAGCCAGCAGGTCTGCCTCCTCTGTTACAATTGCCTTGGGGTTTGTTGTGACCACAAGTAGCTGAGGCCTCATGTTTTATCCAATATGATTATGTTTGGAGTAGCTGAGGATTGTCTCATGCCACAGAAGCCAAGAATCAGCTTGCTCTCTGGTGAAATTGCAATGCAGTCATTAGAGTTGTATCAGATTAGATAGATCTATCTATCTCCAGGGAGCCGGTATGATCTCTTTGTTTCAGTTCACATGGACAAGTCAACTTCAATTTATTGGAATTTTAAAGCCTAGTTTGTCATCTGACACCAGGGTGTGACATGGCTGTAAAAGGAAGATCTCATTCATCAGCTTTTATGCATGCGTTTTGCAGCAGCAGCCAAATTCAAATAGCCAGCATCTAATCCCAAAACTCCTACTGCAATTATATTGGGAAAGGATAGAAGTTTTATGTTTAGTTTGCCCTTCTACCTTTTCCACTACTGAAGCAGATACAAGAAAAATAAGCTAAGAGGGAATCCCTAGGGTGGGTTCTTCGTTGATACCAAAATCATCCCAGAAGCAGGGTTTTGAAGTAAGAATGATTGTGAGATTGGGTTGGTATCTGATGAACTATTTTCATGATGACATTAACTTTTATCAAGCATCTTTGTACCAGAGAGACTGTTCTTTACCATCACATCTTTGCAGTCTCCACTACAGACTTGCTGTCTTCTTTTTATGTCTCAGTAATGCTGTAGAAGCTGTAGTGACTTAAATGTGTACAATGAACGTCACATCCCAAAATGGTATGGATCTGCTGAAAAACAAATGAACTGTGGATGTAGCTAGGAAAAAAACTTACTTTCCAAGTATTGGTTATTTGCTTAAAAGAATGGGCACAAACTCTGTTCATTTGCAAACCATTGCAACTAGAGAAGAAGGAATATAATGTTGCATTGCCAGTAGGTGATATTGCAGGCATATCTTAAGTGGAATACAATATATTGCTAAAAACTGGAAGGAACTGTTGAGTCCCTTGAAGGCAGGGAGGCCCTGCAGAGAGACCTTGATAAATTAGAGGATGGAGCAATTGCCATCCGTAAAAGTTCAACAAGAAAAAGTGCTGGATTCTGCACCTGGGATGGGGCAACCCTGCATGTACGGACAGACTGGGGAATGAGAGGCTGGAGAGCAGTGCCACAGAGAGGGACCTGGGGGTCCTGGTTGATGGCAAGGTGAACATGAGCCAGCGGTGCCCTGGCAGCCGGGAGGGCCAGCCCTGTCCTGATGCATCAGGTACAGCATTGCCAGCCAGGCAAGGGAGGGGATTGTCCTGCTCTGCTCTGAGCTGGGGCAGCCTCACCTCAAGTGCTGAGGGCTGGTTTGGGCACCACAATGTCAGAAAGACATTAAATTATTAGAGAGTGTCCAAAGGAGGGCTAGGAATGGTGAAGGACCTTGAGGGGATGCCNATGGTGAAGGGCCTTGAGGGGACGCCCTGTGAGGAGCAGCTGAGGGCACTTGGTCTGTTCAGCCTGGAGGAGACTGCGGGGAGATCTCATTGCAGTTACAGCTTCCTTGTGAGGGGAAGTGGAAGGACAGGCACTGATCTCCTCTCTGTGGGGACCCAAGGGAATGGCCTGAAGCTGAGTCAGGAGAGGTTTAGGCTGGATAGGATATGTAGGATAGGGTTCTTCCCCCAGAGGGTGGTTGGGCACTGGAACAGGCTCCCCAGG
The DNA here is from genome assembly GCA_013390045.1 of Picathartes gymnocephalus. Lineage (NCBI taxonomy): Eukaryota > Metazoa > Chordata > Aves > Passeriformes > Picathartidae > Picathartes > Picathartes gymnocephalus. Next base: position 195,470 of record WEKY01013431.1, on the reverse strand, counting down.
AAAGTGGTCACAGCACCAAGCCTGGCAGAGCTCAAGAAGAACTCGGGCAATACTCTCAGGCACTTGGTGTGACTCTTGGGGATGGTGCTGTGCAGGGCCAGGAGTTGGACTCGATGATCCTTGCTGGTGCCTCCCAACTCAGCAGATTTGTGATTCTGTGAAACCCTTCTGAATGCAGATGAAGTCACAGCTGGCAGTCTGGGTTTTTTGAGTCACAGAATAATTGATTTTGATCCCTCAAGGGATCTCTGGAGGTCATGTGGGCCAATCCCTTACTCAAACCAGGGTGCACTTTGAATTTAAGTCAGGTCTTCTGGAGGATCCCATGCAAGTTTGATTGAAGCTGTTAAAGCCAGAATGAAATACAGACTATATTCTTTGAGGAATAATTAATCAGTGCTCTAACTAGGTTTCTTTCTCCTTTAATTCCTTTGATTACATTAGTGACGTCCCACAGCAGGAAATAGGTGAATGCTCTCAGTCTTGTTTAACTGAAGAAGTGACTTTGATTTCATGTACTTATTTATTTATTTTACTTTGAAGGGTTTGGGATGAAGATACAAAACCTTGCCTTATCCTGGCAATCAAAGTAAACTATGAATCTGAGAGGAAGAGGCAGCTCCAGCTGATACCTACTGTGAAAGACTACAGCAAAGCATTAGGAAATGTCTATAAACTATGTAAAATGGGTGCAGGGAAAGAAACCTGATCTTGGGGAGATACTTGCCACAAGGACCTGGAGTCCACGTGCATCAAGTTTGCCGAGGGTCAGGAAGGCAGTCACTGGAGGGTGATACTGTTTTCCATTCCTCTTCATCACCTCTCAAAGTCTCTTGGTGGCTCAGTTGGCTCTTCTTAGAGCTTCACTGCTCACTGGTGGTAGAGGTCACACCAGCACCATGCTCAGGATTGCCAGTACTCAGAGTTGTTCCTGAAGCTTTGTGACAAAGGTCCGGAGTCAATTTGCTGCAGGGGGTGTTTGAGGGAGGAGCTTTATTGGACTGGTTAATATTGCAAGAGTTAAATTTGGAGAGATGTTGTGCAGATCAGCAATTATTAAGCGAGTTCCAAAGGACTCCCAATTCCCCAAATCACATAATTTGCCATATGATCTAAAATTGATGAGAATAAGTAGTACCATATGGGAAAGGCATCCCAGGAGAGCTTGTGATGAGTTTATAAGTACCTATGGCACTTCCTATGTTTGGTTAAAGACCTCTAATGAGACCTGAATTTTGACATTATACCCTCTTTTGAAGGCCACAAGAAGTAGAAGAGCTTCATGGCTAGAGATCATGTGCCATAAATGAAGAAATAAATTCATTTAACCTTCAGAGGGGAATATTGCCAAGAAAAACAAGCAGCTTTGGGAGTTTGTAAAGAGCAAATCTCTCTGCTCAGCCTCAGTCACTGCATTTAACTAATTAGAAGACTGGAGGTGATGAGGGCAAAGCAAAGAACTGTATTTTAGGAGGGCATTTGAGGTTTGGGATTTGGGGAATTTCAGGCAGGAAAATGAAGACAAATCGGCTTAGAGGAGAGACTTCCAGACATGTAGGTTATACGTCTGACAGAATGGGTGGCATGACTTTTGCACTGTGAAGGATGTCCCCTTGTTTTCGTTCTAGAGCTGATCTTTAAACTTCATTTGGAAGGTGATGTAAAGTCAGAAGTTTTCTCTTTGAGTTCTTTTACGTGGATGGAAGAGAAGAGAGAGTGGGGTGGATGCAGTTTGCCTTTCTACACGGAGTGACAAATTTGAGTTATCCGGGGAAGGTGATGCTTGTATTGTGTGTCAGAGAAAAGCTCCAACACAGCTGTCAGTTGCATCTACTGTCAACAAACAAGGTCGTAATTCCCCGTACCTGGTCAAACTCTTGGCCTTAGGAGGGATGGTTCACTGTGCATGGGTGATACTAAGGCAGAACACGACAGACCTACATCAAGCCAGTGAATTTAGGAAGGCGTGGGATGGAAGACACAGCAGACAGTCTGCAAGCACAGACGGTTGTTGCTCATTTTTTGTTAAATGCTGTTGCTACCCGCTACGAAGCATTAGCTTAATTAACTCAGGGACAAAATCTTCTGTCTTGGCGAAGTCCATCAACATCCAAGGAGTATCTGGTCCATGTTACAAATATGAAAATGAAATGAAGATTTATTTGGGTACAATCTAATTGCAGAAAAGCCAGCCTGTTTCAGAGATGAATGTACTAACAATTTCAAAAGTAGACAAATTGGTACTCTACCCTTCCATTGCTTATCTGATGTAAGGATAAATTGACTTGGAACCCTCAGTGTTTTACCTTTGCTTCTCAAAGGTGAATGACATCCTGTAATTAAAAGCAAAAACAAGCTCTTATGCCCACACATCTGAAAAAAGAAAAAGGCAGTGAAAAAATCTTGTCAGGCTGTTATTACTGCATGGTATTATCTGCTATTGATATTCCTGGTCTGACATTTTTAGATAATGCGGTCTCAGCTTGGGATTCGTGGATTCCAGTTCCTCTGCTGTGGTGTATTCTTTCATGGTTAGAATTTTCTGAACTTACAGCATTAAGATTGTCCTAATGATAGAGCCAGAGCCCACTATTTGCCTTATTTATGCAGTGTGATTTCACTCTTTGCTCTTAATGCTATTTATCATGGTTAGTCTGGTCTTACCCTCTGCCTCCAAAAGTAGGTGATGACTAATGCTGCCAAGGAAGGAGGGATAACAGAACCTCAGGCATCCACAGCTGATTTCAGTCAGGTTTTTGTTTTTGATATTATTCATCATTTTACCTCTTCTATTTAAAGTTACTATTCTTAAAAATGGTCTTACGCTACCAGCCACCATTTCAGAAAAGGGAGCTGGAAAATTGAAGAGAATTCAGAGTAAACATACATGAAAGAATCAAGAGAAATCTGCCCTTTACAGGGAGTTTAATTAATACTTAATTTAAATGTTTTGGTTTGATTTAAGCAATGATCTGGCTGCATTCTGAAAGGATCTACAAAAGGAAGAGAGGCAAGTCTGTAATGCTGATGACAGGAGCATAACAAAATGCAATGGTTGGAAGTGGAGCTAGCTAAATTTTAAGCCAGACATAAAGGAGAAGCTGTAATTATGGTGCTTAATTGCTTGTCCAAACAATTTACCTAATGCTATGTTGGGTTCTCCAACACTTGTATTGTGTCAGTTGAGGCTATGTGTCCTTTATAAAAATATTCTTTAGCTCAGCAGAAGCTCTGCAGAGCAGTAGCTGGGGATGGTTCAGGGTTAGTTAGGATGATCAATGAGAGGCTTTCAAAGCCGTGACATAGAGAAGATTTAAGGGATTTTCTGGGGGGGATGAGGCAGCGAATTTGGGAAGGGGGTGTTGCCAGAGTGGTCAGTGAATAAGGAGTCAAAAGAAAAGCTTGTAGCAGTCAGATCAGGAACGGAGCTGTGAGTTACAGCTGACCAAGGGTGGCTCTGGGAGAGTGGCAGGAAGACATGCAGAAGGCTTCAGCCAAGACAGAGGGAGGTGTGGCACTGACAGGGAAGCAAGAGGTGACTGTCCCTCTGGGAGGATTCCCAGGGACATGGGCTCTGCTGAAAAAGGTTTTTTCAGCTTTGCTGTATTAACTGTTGCATGGCTAGATCTACCCAGCTTTGCCAGGAAGGGGCTCGTTGGATGCCAACAGTGCCTGAAGGATTATTTGCTTGGAGCAGAAATGTGGGGGCAGCTGTAGATTTAATCTGTAGGTCAACTTCTCAGAAAAAAAACCCCAAACTTTTAATGGAAAAAAATAGCTCAAAAGTGAGGTTTAAGCTGGCTGTGTTGCTGGCTAGCCAGAAGAGCACTGCTGTTACCTATTGGATGTTCCTGTCCAAGTGCAGGCACCGCAATGACACAAAGGCAGTGATGTATGTAAGAGTAAGTTTAGAGAAAGGGAATTAGTTATAAGCCCATGTTTTCCTGTGCTGTTTTGATTACTTGTCCACATCACAAGATGTTCTGCTCCAAAGAAGCTTTTGATGGAAAACCAGGCAGTATGTCAAGGAGTGGAGAGGGAGCACTGATGGCTTGGTTTGAATTAGCCAGGGTGCTCCACCATGGAGAAGTCTGCTGAGAGGTGGAGGGGCTGTGCCTATCTACAAGCCACTGTTCCTTACATTTTTCCTTGCTTTTGGCCTTTTACCAGCTGACAAAATGGAGGGAAAATAATGACAAACCCAGAAGTTTAGCTTCAGCTTTTAAAAAGAAATTAATTCATTTTCTTTTTCTGTGATCTTGCAGAGTAGTTAGGCTAAATTTAATTGAGGCTGGGGAGTTGGGGCTGGAACAGATGAGGAAAAGGGAACTTGCTGAAAACACTGTCAGGGCACAGATAGCAAAAACAACTGGCAGTAAATGCATAACAGAAAATGAGCTGGGGAGAAAGAGGAAGAGAAAAGGCTAACAGGGAAACAATTAGAAAATACCACCCTGGCCAAAACAAAGGCGTTAGAGGTTAGCTGAGAGGGAGCTGTGTGCCAGCTTACAGTCAGCAGCTGAGTTACAGCACTGTGGTCTCCCTGTTCCCAAGCTGTCCATAGGAGCAGTCTGCTTTTTAAGCTCATTCTTTGAAATTCTCTCATTGTCTTCAGCCATCCTAAGTGCTGTGCAACCTGTCTACTGAAGCAGACATTCTTGGTTTGTGCATCACACAACCCATCCCTGTCATCAGCCTAGCAGACCATGAGAGTTCAGTGGGCCCAAGGCATGCTGCCTGGAGGTGGTTAAGGAACACTCCAGAACAGGAATGGTGATAATCTAGTCAGTACTGGGATTTTTTTTTTCTTTTGCTTTGAATCAGTATGGAGGTAATATGGGTTTGAGAGTGCTTCATTGCAGCAGGAGGCCCTTTCATATGAGATGTCAAGCCAGAGGCTGAAAACCTGTCAGAATTAAAATCCAGGATGCTTTTTAGCAATGGGTAAGGTACAGTCATCTTTGGATGTAATAACTGCAGAGTGCAGGCTCATCCTGTTTAGCTCTTAAGGCTGACTGCCCTCATTGCTTTCTGCTCTTAAAACCTAGATAGTTGCCTGAGTTTTATTACTGCTTTTACAGTTTTGAAGGATGTAGGAGGAAGAGGACAGCAGTGTAGGTGAATCTTACTGCTGGAGTGACAGTCATTTTCCAGGTCCATCGGGGCTGCTGTTGGTAATGGGAAGTGCCAGGCGGTAGAACTGTGGTTTGTGTGCCCCCACCCATTGTGACTGGTTTCCTCTCCAACCCTGTGGGGAGGACCTGCCTTTCACTTCTTGCTTTCAGAATGATGCTCTGCTCTCTTACTGTAGGGTTGGACAGCAGTCCTGTGAGGGAGGAAAGTTGTGTCCTTGCAGCTCAGCCTTGGATACATCTCCAGGCTGCTCCTGCCATGCTCCTGTCTGCCTCATTTCTAGCCAGCTCCAGTGTCTTCCTTTCACTGCTATTGGATTCCAAGTGCAGCAGGCTCACTTCCTAATGGTAGGAATTGTGAAACCACTGTCTGCACATAGAGCAGTCAGACTGAATGGCCGGGAAGAGACAGAAGTGTTGGGACTTGCCAGTTCCTCTCTCACACGAGGAGTGATGCAGGTGGAAGATGACCAAAAATTGTCTACCTCCTAGTGTTGGGTCAGACATTGGGGCTTTAAGTAGAAATTACTCTTCAAGCAGGAAACTGTTTCCTGAAGTAAATTTACTGGTTGGAATAAGCATACCTGTATATCCATCAGTTTTAACAGTCACTGCTCTTAGCTGGAGGTACTGACCCCACACTACCATGTGGAGACCTTGATCCTATCTCTTGCACTGATCCTTTTCCATGATGAAATCAAATCTTTCCTGATCAGGTCACAGGTGCCTGCTGGTTTTGGTAGCCTTAAGGGGTTCTGACACCAAAGCGGTGCATGGGCAGAAGTGACAGGGTGCTCAAGAGCAGCAAAATCAGCATTAACTTTTGTCTGTGTGGGATTTTCATTTCTCCATCAAATCTCAAATCCAGCTCCATGATACCAATCTGATGGTACAGTAGGACTATCATTGCTACCCAGCGAGTGTGGTTTGTCTATGGTGAAAAGCACTTGTTCATTGGAATGAACAGGATTTTTATGGGCAACATTTTCAGCAGCATCTGAACCCAGTTCTCAAAAGTGATGTAGGCTTTTAAGAGGCCAAAGCCAAGATTTTCATAAATAAGTAATGATTTGGGCTGCCTCTGTTTTTTGTTACACAAGTCTAAAAGGAGCCTGGTTGTCAGGGGTTGTGAGATTCTGGCATTTATTCAAAATTGACATGCTTTTAAAATGTCTTAAGCTGGGCATTCAGAAATGGAGGCATCAAGAATGATTAGCTGCTTTTGAAATCTGTTTTCTTAAAAGTCTGAATGAAAATCAGTGGGGCATGGGGTCCTAAATGACATGTGAAAAAGTGCTAAAAGTGTATTTTGGAAGTGTGTGTGCCTATCTGTGACTAGACTTGTCCCCAGAGTATCTGCACTGTTGTACATTGATGTACTCAAAAAGGCCTAACAGGGAAAGGCAAATATATCCCTACTGTGCTGAATGCAGGGTGGGATTGATGGGCTGCTTCAGGGTATCAGCCTGTCTCTGCTCTGGTTTGAACAAGAAAATAGCAATGATTTTTGCAGGTACCAACAATAACCTGATCAGTAATTCTGACCTGCTGGGGAGAGAAAGACAAGTTTGTATTTAAAGTCCTATACATTGGGAACAACTTATTTACAGTTAAGCATGCACCAGTTAAACATGTTTTAAAGGATTTTGTAGGTTTGATTTCATAAACCAGCAAAATTGTAGGATTGCAGCTGTTCCTTCCCCAGCCTAAATTCCTAATATAAGTGTGACTCTCTTTGTGTCTCCTCTCAGACCTGAATCATGTCCCACCCGTCCTGGCTGCCACCCAAGAGTACCAACGAGCCTGTTGGTCACGTTTCTGCAAGGATGGAGACCACACACACCTTTGGAACTCCCAGCATCTCTGTGTCCACCCAGCAGACTCCAAAGAAGTTTGCACCTGTGGTTGCCCCCAAACCAAAGTACAACCCGTACAAGCAACCAGGAGGTGATGGTGAGTATTTATTTTTTAGGAAGGAACCACAACTACCTAGTTCAGAGGAACTGACAGCTAACACAGGCTGTTCTTGATTTGCTCTTCATTGGTGAGTTTGTGGGAGCCTCCCTTTTCCAGATCATTCAAATCAAGAAGAATGTGAAGGTATCTCTTCCTCTTGCTCTGGCCAGCTACCCTCCTGAGAAGTGCAGGGCTGGGAGAGGACATGAGGACAGATCTTTCTCTGTTTTAATTGAAAGCAGATGTTCTATGTCCAAGACTGGTACTTTTCAAGAGGTTTTGCTTGTTTGGTCCCTGCTGGCACGTGATGGTTCAAGGAGCTTGGGCTCAGACAACCCTTTTCAATATTGGTTCTTTCACCCCAGCACAGTGGGAATGCTTTACAAACAAGGGATTGATCTCTGGGACTGTAATTGGGGGTGGTAAGGCATAGATTTGGCCAATGAGTCTAGAAGTGTTTTCTCTCCAGTCTTCTGGGTTGTTTTACTTTTGTTCTTGCCCTCTGCTATGAAACACTCGTGAATATGAAATAATGGGGAAAGTATTTAGATGACCATTGCAATGGCCTTTGGAGCTGTTATGTCAGCAAAACAAATGCCTGCCAGTCACTGTGTGTCAGCCTTCCTCTACTTCCTCCTGTGGAATTCCTTCTTTCTTGATGTATTTGAGCAGCAAGCGTGGGATTTGGGTTCCTGGTGTGTGGACACATGGAGGGAGGGAGTTCCCAGTAGCAGGAGTGCATGGCTGGAAGCATCTCTGGAACTTGCAACTGAAAACCTGCAAGTTGTAGTACCTGGAGTGCCTCTGGCTGACAGTGGAGAGTGTGGTGGAACTGCAGCAGAAACAAGTGAAGGCCAAGGATTTTAGGAGAGAATGCCAACTGTCTTGGCAGAGCATGACATTTCTATTTCTAGTGGTTTACTGTAGGGAGAAATGGGGGGAAGTTCTTCCCCTCCTGCTCTCCAACCTTTCTCCAAAGAAAAGCTCAGCTGTATTCAAGAAAATTGCCAAACCAGCTTTTGTATTTGGTTTTGGATGCTCTACATTGTTCCTTCACCACTTTTTCCTCTTTTGTGTTGAATACAATGAGATAAATATCACCTGTATATTTTTTCCTCTTTCTGCTCTATCTTTTGAAAGAGTATGCATTTTCAGGAGGACTACAGAGTAATGGAAGAGAGAAAGAAAAACAAAGCAGCGTATTAAATCTTACACTTGAGTGATTTTCTAAAGTTAAGGACATTTTATAGTAAAGTTGGAAAAGCCTGATGAGTGTTTCAGGTTTTTTTCCTCTGCTGCTCTAACTTTGGAGAATTCAGAACGAAAAAAGAAAATGTGTTGGAGGGGGAAAAGCGAAGTCATATGCACCTGTTCTGCTGCCTTCAGTAACAAAACTTAGCGAGAAATAGAAAGAGAAATACATTTGGAATTTAAAAAGTAAAAAATAATCCATTTCTGAAATGCAAAGAAAATGTCACCTTCAAGTCAAGTGGAAATTCTTACTTTTCTAATTCTCTTGCAATTAAAAATAATAATGGAAAATGGCCTTTTTTTTCCCTAGGAAATCTGTTCTTGATCAGTCAGTATTTTTTGTGTGAAAAAGGTCAGTATGTCTTAATTGTAAGTGCTTTAGTGATTTTAGGTCTGATTGTATGTGACTCAGGAACATTATCACCTTCTAAAAACATCCTGTGTTTCTTGCCGTTTGAGGAAGGAGGTTTTCCCAAAGAGCAGAGCAGGCACTAAAGGCTGGGAAGGGGAGACAAGACACAAACATTTCTCATGCAACCCAGAATACCTGGTCCTGCAAGCAGTCAGGCACTGCGGGGTCTGCTGGAAACTGGGAGACAGTCGGGAGCTCCCGGGGGACTTTGTCAGTGCCAGTCCCTTGCCATGTCTGATGCTGGGCTTTTAGAGATCCCATCGTTATCTGACAGGCCTGGAAGAGCTAAGGGTTGGCCAAGACCTGGTCAGGGGTAGGCTTAGTGATGTGACAACGTGCCTGCAGCTTTAGCTAATCCTCTTTCAGAAGGTGACACACTGCTGGTCGCTGTCAGCAGCCCGTGCAAAGCCATTACCCATCCCCTTGCAGCAGCATTCCCTTGCACCCAGGTGTGTTTTCATCCCTCCTACCCTGCCAAAGCTGCTTATCTGGAGGCATGTGGGCTTCCCATGCATCCTACTGCTGGAGATGAGTGGGAGCAACAGCTCTGCTCTGGGGAAGGGCTGTTATGGGTCAGGGAGTGGCTGTGCTCATCACAGCCTTGCCTGCCCCAGCAGTGTCACTGGAGTTGGCTCCCTGCAGGCTTTGTAGTATCTGGAATCTCTGGAAGACTGGCAAATTCTGTTCCTGGTAATTTCTTCAGCTCTTTGCTTTTAATGTTTAGGACTGTGAATCCTCTGGCCTTGTGGTTCCTATTATTATTTTGTAGGTGTGTTGCTTGTACACAGAGGGTCTGTCCAGCTGATCACCTTCGTGGTTTTATTTCTTGATCATATTGAAAGCAGAGGGAAAAGTCACTGGAGTGACAGACTCTGGAGTAGCTGCTGTGTGTACCGCCCTCTTCCTCCCATCTCCTACTAAAGCATTTCCTTGGTCTCACCTTGACTTTGATTTTATTTTTTATTTCCTGACACCTTCACAAAACTCAGCCAGAAGGCGCTGATTAAAAGCTACTTAAGGGAACTTTAACAGAGGTTAGAAATGGTTACATGACTGAAAAAAAGTGAAACGGCAACAGCCAACAGTTTATAAACCAGAAGCATTTTACTGTGACTTGAAGGGCTTGAAGCATGTGTTTAGACCAGTGAAGTAGCAATTTTCCTGGTGCTGCCAGCTTCCCTCCTCATTGTTTGCCATGCTGAATTGCTGCAGCTTATTTCAGACCAGATTTATCTACTCATCAAAGCAGAGACCGTGTCTTGCTCTTACAGGGATCTGTTTGGTGGCCCTGGGGTATGACTGCAGTAGTGGTAGAAGTAATGATCATAATCATAATCATCATCAATAAGACCCGAGCCCTGCTTAGCATTCTGCACAGGTCTCTGCCTTGCAGCCAGCCCAAGAGGCAGGCACAGCCTGTTTTTATAGGTCCTACAAACACCTGCTGTGGTCTGGGCTGGGTTTCTGGAGGAATTCATGCTGCCGCTCCCCACTGTGATGGTTTGCAGTGGATTAACCTTGCCTGATCCTGGGAGGTCTGAGCACCACAGATCCTGGGAAGTGCTGGTGCTCTTTGTCCTACAGAACTCTGTATTTACCCCACAGAGAAAGGAGAGCTGTTCTAGCGTGGGGAAGATGTTTATCTACAAGGTGAACAATTGTGCATTGGGAGGAAGTATAGCTGCTAAGGAATTAGGCTGGAAATCAAAATTAGATGTCCAGACATCTGAGCAGTAGCTCTAAGAATTTACCTGGGGTCAGGGTCCTTGGATGGATCTAGATGTGTTGGAAGTTTGGGAGCATCTTCTCTTCGTGCTGGGAGAAGATGAGTCCTGAGATGGATGAGGCATCAACCAGCCATGGGTCCAGACAGTCTGCTTCTTATATATTTGGCTTCTTTCTCCATGCTCATGTGTTTGGTGCTGCCTGCCCCCTCCCTCTTTTCCTCAGCAGACCCTGTCCAGCAGTGTGCACAATGGGTTTTGTCCTACACGAAAAATCTCCTAAAGACACAAATATCTTTTTTTTCTGAGGAGTTGGTATTAATTTTGTTCCATTTAAAAGCACTGGATGCTCCATCATTTAAAGTGCTCAGGGTCAGATTGGACAGGGCTTTGAGCAACCTGTCTAGTGAAAGATATCCCAGCTGATGGCAGGGGCTTTGGATTGGATTATTTTTCAAGGTCTTTCCAATCCAAACCTTTCTGTGGTTGCCCTTCTTCCTTTCCCTGCCACTTACTTCTCTCTTGCTCTCCAGCTTTTAGACTTAAATTGGTATTTCAGCATCTTCAACAGAACTGGAGCCTTAGGGAAACACTGCCACACAGCTGTTCCCATCTATGCTGGGCTCAGGGAGATGGAAAGGATTTATAGCTTGCAGATGAAGCAAATTCCATCTTTGCCTTAGTTCCAGAAAATGGAGCCTCACCCTGCAGGGCAGACTAAGGAGGCATCTGGTGTGGGGTAAGGTTGGTGATAGCTGATCTGCTGGCTTTGTGCCTGCTGTTCTGGGGCTGGTGCTGCTGGGGTGGCACTGGGGGATTATAAGGCCAGAATTGGGGGCTTCAGAAATGTGTGGAAATCTGTTGTCAGTCAGAGGTACTGGGAAGAGCCTGAGTCAGGGCCACTGGATGGCTTGGGAGCAGTGAGTGACAAACTTTGCAGTGTCGGTTGTCCTTTGGTTTTGGTTTGAAGCTTGTTTTGGTAAGCATAAAAGTTCTTTTCCCCCTTGCCTCCAAATAAAGCTCTGTGAATCCAGTAGAAGCAAGACTGTGCTGAAACAAGGCTATGCTGTGGAGCACAGTGGTGAGCTGGGGAGGCTCAGCTGGATTGCATAGTTGGGCTTTCCAGTCCAGCATTTGTGAGCACTAGTGCAGCTCCCTGGGGATTGAATACACCTCCTCTGCCATGTGTCCAGTCACCTAAAGGATGATTTCATGGTGGTAGGGAAGGAAGGGAGTCCATCCTTGCTTACCAGGAAGTGCCAGATCATTGAATGGCTCCCAGGAGGTCTCCTGCTCCTGCAAAGATGACTCTTTCCACTCCCAGAAAACCAAATCTGCCATATTCTTGCAATGTCTTTTGTTCATGTGAACAGGACCGTGCGTTTTTCTCAGGCTGCCTGAGACAGACTGAGATGCTGCAGTGCCAGCCCTGGTGAGAAAGGGATGTGCAGGCAACATCCCTCACAGGGTGGTCACTCCATTTGTGGGGCTGCCCAGTGCTTCTAGGTGCTTCTCTGTCACACTCTGGGGCTCTCAGGACATGCTTTACAAAATTAGACACTTTAGTTTATCCTCTTGGGTACTTCTAAATTCAGTATTTATTAGTGCTGATGTCTTTCCTTGTAATTGCCATCCTTAGTGAATATAGTATCTACAGAAAAAAGTTAATATGGATTTAATAATGGAAACTAAATGAGGGGATGAGACTCAAAGCAATCTCCTCCTTTCTCCTCCCTTTCCTTGGGCACCTTTCAGATATGACGAACAACAGGTCTTATGTGAAGGTCTTTGAGGTTTTAATTACTTTTTTTAAAAACCATCTCCTTCCATTTACCTTGGTGGGAGGAGGGGGCAAGTGACTCATAAGACAACGCAAATCAGCAGGACCAGCTCCAGGGCAGGGCTATGTCATGGACACCAGTGTGTGTTCTTGAATGCAGCTGATCCAGGTTTTCCAGAGCTTGACTCTCTGTGCCCTCCTCTTCTTCATATGCGTAGAGGCTTTTGAGCACTGGCAAGTTATGTTCTGCTATGTCTGTAGGGGACTGGGAGCATGAACTATCAGGCTGTTTGTTGTTTTGCTGTTGTGTTTTTTGTTTTGGATTTTTTTTGGTGTTTGTTGTTGTTGTTGTTGTTTTTGTTTTTTTGTTTTTCCAGGCAGATATACCTAGTGAGTTTTGTTTACAGCAACTGCTATCGGTAGCTCTGTCTTAATTTTTGAAGCTTGGGTATGGATTTATTGGACTAGACACTCTGTGTTATAGCTGTACTGTTCCCTGCTCTTCAGTCTTTCGTAGTTCATAGAAGCCAACAAGGTCCAGAGTCTATTCATTACTTGTATTGAGAGCCCTGAAAGAATAAATTCAGGCTGACCTGAAAGATTGTGGTTTTTTTGGGTTTTTTTGTCCTGGTTGTCTGTGCTGGTTCTGTTTCATAGCAGGAGGAATTCTCACGAGTGGAAGGGCTATGTTGGCTGAGAGGCAGAGGGGTGTTGTACCTGCTCCTATCTCAGGAGCTTCTGCAGAGCTGTACTGGTTGTTGGAGGGAAGCTGGGGTGCAGGCACAGTGAGCTGTCTCAGCCATGCTCCTGTGGTGGTTCTGTGTGTGCATTGTTCAACACTAACATGATATTATGCAATTATCCAGAATTGGACAGCCAGCAGGAGCTGACTGTCTTGCACATGTTAGGAGTTATGCCTGTGGAGCATTGCAGCTGCCCAGATGAGGCATGGGAACACGTTGTTACTCGGAATTGAGTCCTGGGAGTACCAGAGTATTTCCAGTGCGATCTGCTGGTCCCTCTCTTGCGCCTCATGTCTGCCACCAGCTGAAAAAAAATCATTGATGCTTCATGGGGGAGGAAATGTCTCAGTGGTGGGACAGAAAGATGGGCTGAGAAGTGCTCTAAGACTTTTCTGGTCCCTTTAATTGCAATGCTGTGGTCCCATCCCTCACAGGACTCAGCTCATGGAGTTGAAAAATGTGGTGTGAATAAAGAGGTGACCTTACTGTTACAAATCATCCTGACTGTGCCTGAGCACAGCCCCCATGTTAGTGCTTGTTTCTTAGAAAAAGCTTTTTTAAACGGCATATTATAAACTTTAAAAGTCTTTCTTAATCCTTCCCTCATTTTTCCATGTGTTTCTTGTGCTGAATGAGATGCAGCAGATGAAGCAATACTTTATTCATTAGTGTCAGAACTGCACCATCCACAGGCTCTTACAAAATGCAGTCAGTGAAAATGATCTTGAAGCTTCAGGCCTCTTTGTGGTGGACTTCCTACTTTCACACAAGAGCATTTGAAGCACAGAGCCCCTGAACACTGCAGAATGAGTGGGAAGGCAGGGGTCCCTTGCCAAGGAGTAGCTGTGAACCAGCTTGGGGCACCCTTCTGGAATCCATTGATTTCTCTCTAAGGGCATCCTCTCTCCTGTTGGTTAAGAACCAAGTGAAACCAGTTGGAAATGAGTGGTGGTTCTCATTTGTATAAAACTGCGTTTAAACTGCCCCAAGTGAGCTGGGCCGTGTTGAAGAGGCGTGACATCAAGCTGGTGCCTTTGTGCCTGGACATCGTCTCTCCACTCAATAACTTCTGAGTTACAGGAATAGGGATTTTTGCCCAGTTGTCTACAGACAGTGTCAAGACCTGTGATTCTCACCAGTATGAATAAACTGGGTCTGTGTGGGGCCTTCTGTCTTGATATCAGTCATCACAAAAGTTGTTGTGCTGGATAAGTGTCCACATCTGCTT